>OU975477.1:6600000-7033331 GCA_918857605.2 Philereme vetulata
TCTTTGTATCATCTTCTTCGTCCTCATATTCTTCTTCTTCTTCTTCTTCAGATTCTGGTTTCTCAGTAACTTCATGAATTTCGCTTCCATCGGCAGTTAAGTCATCCAATTCAACTTTTCCAGGCATGTTGAAGCTCACTACTTTTAATTTTGTTGTTCTTAAATCAGGAAGCTTTGCTGAGTCTTTTGCAAGATTATCGTCGACTGGAGGAGGAATTTCTCCTTTGAATGGACCAAACTGTGGTGTTCTAAGTAGTAAAGCAGTATTAGCTGGAAGTTTAGAAGAGAATAGTTTAGACATAGTTTTGTTCACATCGGGAACACTAGTTAACGTATCAGCGGATACGGTTTTTCCGTCAAAAGTAGTAAATGTTTGTTCACTTGATAGTTTCTGGGAATGTTCTTTGGGCAACTTTGGGTCGGGAGGTAGATAGTGAGGACTGACTCTGTCAGACTCCATCATCATATCGGGCACTTCTTTTTCCATATTATTTTTGCTGAATAGAGCGTTGAGTTCAGATTTAGTTTTTACGTAAACTGGATGTGGACGATCCTCCTTTGCATGGTTTTTTGGAAAAACTTCCTTAGTTTTATCATTTGTTGGAATAGTTGGAAGCATGTGATCTTCTGGCGAAGGGATGAACATTGGTTCAAACGATTGAGTTATTTTCTCACTGGACAATGCGTGGTTTGTAATAATCTGAGGTGATTCTTCATAATCTTCTTCAATGTCTGTGTCTTCACGTCTATTTGAATTAGTTTCGTATCCATCAGCAATTCTGTCTACACCTGCCATCAATGGTTCTCTAATGATCGGTTTAAAACCACTTTCAACTACAATAGAGTCAGGTTTGAATCCCGTGTTAATAGCTGGATGTAACGACGCTGATTCTTGCGATTCGCCTATAAAATCTGATGATTTAATTTCATTATATGACTGCTGCTCGTTGCTTAGTTTAATGCGCAGTGTCGTTGATGGGTAATATTGTGGTGGAGGAGTAGGAGTAGCTTTTACAATCTGTGGCTTGTTCTGAATCATCTGCTGGTCTAGGGGGATAGGGTGATCCATCGGTTTGCCAAGAATAATCTGCCCAACCTGTCCAGGTTTAAGGTATGTTTGCGGAGAATTATGTTGAGCTATCGAGTCAAAACTTTGTTGAATTATGGTATCAAAATTATGTTGCGGTACATTGTCAAAACCATGTTGAGCTATAGCATCGGCGGCGCCCGGCAGCGTAATCTGACTCTTGACTACTTGGTTTGCGATTATGTCCGTTTGCCCCAAACTCAACGTCTGACTCTTTGTTGGCTGCGGTATTTGAATGTTTCCAGAAATAGGTTTACCCATAATGACTGTCTGACCGGGGCCGATCTTAGGACCTTGATGCTTGTGTGATACTTGGTTGAAATGCGGCTTAGAATGCAGGGGCGGCATAGACTTCATAGGAGGAATGTTACCCATTGGTGGCCTGTTCATGTTCATATTTGGCGGTAAGCGATTGTTTGGATACTTTTGAGGTTTTTTTTGCATTGTATGGGGAGCATGATGATTTTGATAGTTCTGATGGTTCGGCATGGGTAATGGATATCCGTTGGTATTCTTTTGGAACATTGGTGGTGGAGGCCTTCTAAGCTTAATTTCTGGAGGCACTGGCCTTCTGAAAGGTGGTCTCATGTTCCCGCTGGGCTTGGGACCGCTCGGCCGCAAAACTGATTGAAGGGTCAAGGGTTTCTGATTTGGAGGTAGGAAATAGGTCTCCGGTACTTTCCCAGTTTCAACAATGTACTCATCGTCCTCTCTTATTGGCTGTTCTTGTGCGAATGATTCTTTGATATCTTCATACACTTGGTATTGACCCAGAGGCTTCATCGTTGATGTGTTCCGTTTCATGTCATCCTTCATTTTGGTCTCAATATTCTCGACTGTCTGTATGACTTCCTTGATTTGTACGTTCGATATTGGCAATTCATACTCCTGTTCTTTCGCATACAACTGGTTTCGGTCCTGACTGAACACTTCGCCCGTGAGACCGCTAATGCTGCTGAAATTGTCATAATTCGTTTTCGTGTTGATTATTTTCCCTACCTTCTTGCGCGGATCTATGTTATTGTCTGGAGAGACCCGAGTATGTACCTGTATGGACTCCTCGCTCTGGAGGTCGTCGGGGAGGGCTACCTTCTCTATGACGCGACTTTCTTCGCCCTCTACTTCGTCACATTCGTCTAAGACATTGATTTTCCACCCGAGATGACGGTGGGTGTAGCACTGAAACATACAAATATAATTAAAATAAAAAGTTTGTATGAAATATATAAACAAGCACCATCAGATTCAATACGTTATCTCATGCACATGGAAGACTTGGAAGGCTGAAACAGAAAACAGATGATAGATTATGTACATAAGGCGAATAAAATATATACAGTGATAGTGCTAAAGAGGTACCGTGAATATTGAGATTGAAATTATAGCAGTTTTCAGTCAAGAGTCAATAATATTTTGACTTTGCATCTAAAATACATAACAATGATTATGATAATAGTATTGTGTACTCAAAAAAAAATAGAATCAACGTTTAGACAATTATATGACAAGTTTGTTGTATGTAGCCTATACAGATACTAATAAATAGGCAGGTAGGTACTTAAACATAATATTCATGCAATTGAAATCGGTGATGAAGTGTATCCAGAACCTAACTGTACGAGACTTTGAATATGATGACTCATGAACAGTCCATGCAACAATTAATCTTCAAGTTACCTGATAATAAACAGTATCGGGAGTATTTCTATCTGGAGTCCACGTGACGACTCCAGGGTTCCCTTCCTCGCAAACCAGTGTCAGTGACCGCTGGTAGGCGCCGAAGGATGGGTATTCATCGGCTTCGGGTCCTGAGTTATCTGGCGTCCAGTTGCAGAGTCGTCCTATTCCTGATGGATGTAGTTCTCCGTTTCTGGACCGGCGGACGCCACCATATATTTCAACACCCTGTAATAAAAATATAAGAGTTGAAAATTATTGTACAAATTCTATGTTTCTGGCACCGTGTTTGCCGCAAGAGATGAATTAAATCATAAAGAACCTTAAAAATACGAGGAGCACAAGTTTTGACGGAGTCACACCCAAAGTAATAAAGGTGGTCAGTGAATACATATGTCCTCATCTTAGTCATATAATTAATCTTAGTAGGTACATTTCCACAAACTCTTATATTAACGGTTGTGAAACCACTGTGTAAAAAAGAAAATAAAGAATATAAGGAATACTATAGGCCTATTGCACTAATATTATTCTCAAAGATAATTGAGAAATATATTTATGGTGAAATTAACAACTACCTAGAGAAAAATAACATCATTTGCAAAGAGCAAACAGGCTTAAAAATAAAACAATTAACCTTGCTATATACGATTTCATTGAGAACGTTATTTGTCAAGTTGACAGACGAAATCCTGTCTGTGCTCTACTGTGCGATATGACACAGGCATTTGTCTATGTAGACCATAATATTTTGATCACTAAACATGAAGCTTATGGGATTAGAGGCTAAGTCTCAGAATTAATTAATTCATATTTAACGGACCAAAAACAGATAACACAAATCACGAGATTAAATTCTAAAACTAAACACGAAGTCACATATCAATCAAAAGAGCGAACTATCAAATGTGGTGTCCCTCAGGGTAGTGTACTGGGACCACTACTATTTATTATATATATAAACTAGAGGTCGCGTAGTACGCAAGCTGCTCGCAGCTCGCGTGTTTTTCTGGTTGTAGAAGAAGAAATTAAAGAGGATATCGAAGTAAGAAAAGCAACCAAACAGGATATCAAAGAAAAATGCTATCAAAGAGGATATAGAGGAGGACAAAGCAATCAACGAGATTATCAAAGTGAAAGAATCTATCAAAGAGGAAAAATGGAAAAAGCAAACAAAGAGGATATCGAAGTAGAAGAAGCAATCAAAGAGGATATCAAAATAGAAAAAGCATTCAAAGAGGATTTCAAAGTATTAAAAGCATTCAAATAGGATATTGAAGTTGAAAAAACATTTAATGAGGATGACGAAGACAGAAAAACTTTTAAAATGTATGTCTAGGACGATGATGACATTGAAAAAACGATTCCACCAAAAATTTTAACTACCATTTTGTAAACTTTACTAGTTCTAACTGCTTCCGTTTAGAAGATACGAGCAATTAAAGTTTTTTTAAGAAAAATCATAATTTTGTTGAGAGGATATCGTAATGGAAGAAGCAATCAATGAAGATATCAAAGTGGAAGAATCTATCAAATAAGATATCGAAGTTAATGAAGCAATCAAATAGGATATTAAATTTAAAAAAACAATAAAAGTGGATATCGAAGTGGAAGAAGCAGTCAAAGTCGTTATCAAAGTGGAAGTAGCAATAAACGAGAATATCCAAGTGGAAGACGCAATCAAAGACGATATCAAATTGGAATAAGCATTCAAAAAGGGTATCCAAGTAGAAAACACGATCAAAGAAAATATCGAAGTGAAAGAAAAAATCAAAACGGATACCTATTAAGATCGATGATGATAATAAAAAAACGATTTCACCAAAAAATTATACTGCCATTTTGTAAACTTTACTTTGCCTAACTGCTTCCGTTTAGAAGATACGAGCAATTAAAGTTAATTTAGGAAAAATCATTGTTTTGTTGAGAGGATACCATAGCGGAAGAAGCAATCAACGAAGATATAGACGTGGAAGAATCTATCAAATAAGATATCGAAGTTAACGAAGCAATCGAATAAGATATTAAATTTAAAAAAGCAATAAAAGAGGACATCAAAGTGGAAGAAGCAGTCAAAGACAATATCGTAGTCTAAGAAGCAATCAACGAAGATATCGAAGTGGAAGAATCTATCAAATGAGATATCGAAGTAAACGAAGCAATCAAACAGGATATTAAATTTAAAAAAGCAATCAAAGAGGATATAGTAGTGGAAGAAGCAATCAAAGAGGTTATTAAAGTAGAAAAATCTATCCAAGAGGATATCAAAATGGAAAAAACAAACAAAGAGAATATCGAAGTAGGAGAAGCAATCAAGGAGGATATCGAAGTGCAAGAAGCAATCAAAGAGGATATCAAAATGAAAAAAGCAAACAAAAAGACTTTCTAAGTAGGAGAAGTAATCAAGGAGGATATCGAAGTGGAAGAAGCAATCATCAAAGTGGATATCAAAATGGAAAAAGCATTCAAAGAGGATATCCAAGTAGAAAAAGCAGTCAAAAAGGATATCAAAGCAAAATATGCAATCAAAAAGGATATCCAAGTAGAAAACTCAATCAAAGAGAATACCCAAGCAATCAAAGAGGTTATCTTAATGGAAGAAGCAAACAAAGGAGATATCCAAGTGGAAGCAGAAATTAAAGAGGGTATCGAAATTGAATTTACCAAGAAAGTTGCCTTATACCCCTCCAAAAACAAAAACAAAAATAAAGGGACGTCTCAAAATGTTGATGATGGATTTCGCATAAACATGAAAATTGACTAAGCAAGTTGGCATAAGGCAACTTGCTTAGTCAATTTTCATGTTTACTCCAAAAACTAAAAAAAAAATTGGACATCCAAAATGATGAAGATGATGGATGTCGCATAAACATGAAAATTTATTAATCAAATTGCCTTATGCCCCTCCAAAAACTAAAAAAAATTTGGACATCCAAAATGATGATGATGATGGATGTCGCATAAACATGAAAATTTATTAAGCAAATTGCCTTATGCCCCTCCAAAAACTAAAAAAAATTTGGACATCCAAAATGATGATGATGATGGATGTCGCATAAACATGAAAATTTACTAAGAAAGTTGCCTTTGCCCCTCCAAAAACTAAAAAAAAAATTGGACTTCCAAAATGATGATGATGATGGACGTCGCATAAACATGAAAATTTACTAAAAAAGTTGCCTTATGCCCCTCCAAAAACAAAAAAAAAATTGACTTTCAAAATGATGATGATGATGGATGTCGAATAAACTTGAAAATTTAGATATCTCATGCCCCTCCACCAATATATAAAATTACAGTAATTTAAATTTTATAGTACCTACAATCAATCTGGCTCCCTACAAAAACAGTATAAAAGTTACGGCAAACGAAATATACGGTGTACGGTTTTCACACAAAAATTTTTTGTATGGGACCAAATTTTTTCTGTATGAAAGACCATTTTTTTTAGTGGAACCGGATATAAAAAAATGTCCTGTGCAACATTAGTTGTGGCGCTTATGCTCTAAGACTTTTACTTTCCGAGATACGAGGTGGATGGGAGCGTATGGGGGACAAAAGGGGGACTTTAGGATTTATTCCCAACTCATCGGAACTCCCTCTATACGACCCCACCAAACATTTCTACCCTATTTCTGGGAGAACAAGGATGTCAATGAGTCAGTCAGTCAGTGAGTGGTAATCCAGTTGAATATAATAATCACTTTCCCAATGCTTTGACTCAACCTATGACATTATTTGCTGATGACAGCACAGTGACTATAAAATATATTGAATTGAACTCATATGAATCGGACACATTGAAATCTATGATTTCATGGATGGAAAATAATAATTTGAAAATTAATTTATTAAAGACAACTGTTATGCATTTCAATCAAAGATCCCAATATCCTTCTGACATTGATTTAATGTTAGTTTATGTTGTTATGTATGTTGTATATGTGTATATGTTGTATATGTGTATGTTAGTAAGTAATGTAAGTTGATTTATACGCGGCTACATTGCTCACGGCTTATCATGGTATAGTTGAATCAGTACTCAGATATGGTATTATCTTCTGTGGCAACTCTTCCGATAAAAACATAATTTTGAAACTGCAGAAGCGGTGCGTACGAGCTATGTTTAAAATGCATATTACGGATACTTTTTGTCAAACATAAAATTCTAACACTTCCGTCCCTGTACATACTTGACATGGCATTATTTGTAAGATACAATACCAGTCTGTTTCCACGTCAGTCTGACACTGTCATCCGTAACAGACGAGATGACACAAAACTATTTATGTCTGCATCCATCAAAAACTGTGTTACTTTGTAAGAGTGTAGTATGCATGGCCCCAATAATTTTTAATAAACTACCTAAGGACATTAAGGAAATTAATATTAATTTATTCAAGAGAAATATAAAAAATATTCTTACACAAATGCACAATAATTATTATATTGAGGAGTTTTTAAATGACAAATAAATCATTCTGTTAATTTCTATTGTTTTGATTTAATTTTATATATTATTTTATTATTGTTGTAGGTATTTGACATTAATTAATTTGTAGAAAATAACATATTTCTATTTTTTTAATTTTTATTTGATTTGTAATGATATGTTTCTTTGGCTTTTTAATTCTGTTAAAAAAATGTTAAATATGTTCTGGCACGCCACCTCATTAGTTGCATACCAATCTTGATAAAACATGTTGTTACTACGACTACAATAAGGTCCAGCATACAAATGAATAAATAATGTTAAATGTATGTTACACCTACATTGTTAAGCAAATAAATATATTTTATCTTTACATGACTGAGGTAAAACTATGGCACCTTTAATAATGCGTCCCAGTCATCACCAGGTTCAAACCTTTTATCTTTGAACACCAAAGAAGCTATTTTAACTATGCTACTTGAGTCCATGACACAATAAAGCAAAGACAAAAGGCAGGGCAGTTGCAGAACTAGAACAATTATATAGATACAAGCTAATGACAGAATTAAAAATAGCCACGACTACTTGACAAAGAATATATGCAAGGGTGGTCTTAAACACTAGTACCTTTTTCTCAGCATCGGACTTGTGGAAGTACCCGCCGACGGGGTCGTTGGTGATGTAGAAGGGATGGTACCGCGCGGGCACCTCAGGGTTGGAGCCGCCTTCCACCACGAACGTGTACTTCTTGCCGCGCACCACGTTGATCTCCGGGATCAGCAGACCATTGATGTACCATGAGATGCCCCAGCCAACGTGGCCTGTGGATAATCAACAAAGATAAGCCCATATTTTGCCACGGAGCCAAACTCCAAACAAACAAATTGTTAAGAAAAAAATTAATGAGATAAACCTTGGCTAAACTGGTTTGTGGAACTAACTTAGAAAATTGGTTATTGTTGATTAGAATCGTATAAAGGATGTTTTAATGTCTGAGTGGTATTGATTGATACAGTGCAGTGATGCTGGTTGATCTTTGAGTTAGAGTTGCAAACTTATATTTGATGAATCTGAACATTTAAAGATTTTGAGGAATGTGTTTTATTACCAGTGATAGCGGAGTATCCTTGCTTTCCTCCAGTGGGTCCCATCTGCGCGTAGAACACGCCATCTGGTGGTTCGTAGCACTGGATAGCAGGGATCTCCCAGGGCTCAGACTTAGCCACCGGCTTTGGTGTGGGGACTGGGTTGGGTTTTATCACGTGGATCTGTGAAGATCAAATCAGTTTCATTCACTTTTATTTGTAGTTCAAGCGATTCCGGATCTAGGTAAAAAATTTTTTCTTATTCCTACAAATATTGAAGGTTATTCTCGACTATCACTTTAAAAGGGTACTGAAATTGCTCCAACTCGTTCAAAATGTTACAATTTAGACGTAATTTATTTCCTGTATTGTTATGTATTCTAAAAAGATCATTAAAAAAACAACCAGCCTAGTTTCTTGCCTTTCTTTCCTGGCTTGGTTGCGAAGGAACAGGCGGTAAAATTGACGTTTCAAAGAGATCCTTGTGAATTTAATGAATAAAAGATATAAAAATAAGTAATTTCAATTGAGAAAGCCTATCAATGATATATTACATTTCATTGCTATTAAAGAGTTGTACATTTTCCCATGGTCCTTTGCATTATCTTTGGAATAGTTGTATCGTGTTTTATCCTTTTCGATCGGATTTGAGTCAGAACAAAAAAGTATAACTATCCAAAGTATGGTTTAAATCGATAAGTGAAGCGTTAAGGAAATCACAATGGTGATAAGCTAGCACTCAAGTTAACACTATAGCAAATAACAATAAGGGATAGTAACTATTTAGAGAAACTGTTGATGTATGCATGATTTATCTAGGTTATTACCTAGGTTATTACGATAAGGGGTAGTAACTATTTAGAGAAACTGTTGATGTATGCATGATTTATCTAGGTTATTACGATAAGGGATAGTAACTATTTAGAGAAACTGTTGATGTATGCATGATTTATTTAGGTTATTACCTAGGTTATTACGATAAGGGATAGTAACTATTTATAGAAACTGTTGATGTATGCATGATTTATCTAGGTTATTACCTAGGTTATTACGATAAGGGATAGTAACTATTTAGAGAAACTGTTGATGTATGCATGATTTATCTAGGTTATTACCTAGGTTATTACGATAAGGGATAGTAACTATTTAGAGAAACTGTTGATGTATGCATGATTTATCTAGGTTATTACCTAGGTTATTACGATAAGGGATAGTAACTATTTAGAGAAACTGTTGATGTATGCATGATTTATCTAGGTTATTACGATAAGGGATAGTAACTATTTAGAGAAACTGTTGATGTATGCATGATTTATCTAGGTTATTACCTAGGTTATTACGATAAGGGATAGTAGCTATTTAGAGAAACTGTTGATGTATGCATGATTTATCTAGGTTATACTACCCCTTATCGTTATTTGCTATCGTGTTAACTTGAGTACTAGCTTATCACCATAGTGATTTCCTTAACGCTTCACTTATCAATTTAAATCATAGTTTGAATAGCTATACTTTTTTGTTCTGACTCAAATCCGATCAAAAAGGACAAAACACGATGTGAAGGTGACATACGTGCTCTCTGACTGGTTCCCGATGGTGTTCCCTAGGTGGTTCCCGATGGTGTTCCTTGCGTAAGGGCTCGGGGTGGTGTTCCTCTTCGCCCTCAGACCGTGGACAGTTCCACACTGGAGGCCTGCCGAACTCAATGAACTTGTCGCCCTGGAAAAATATCATTAGGTTACAAATGGCTGGAATTTTCCGCGTGCCAGTGACAAAGTATCATACGTAAACTAAAACTTCAATTAACAAGTAGAACAAAGACAGAATTTTCAAAAAGCTGCAAAAGTTATAAAAATAAAAAATACCGAATATTATTATTTACATTTTTTTTTTAAATATAAACTATAGATATAATATCTGAGCAATAAATAAATTGAAATTGAAATAAACTAACTTGTTCGTGTGACTGAATAATTTAGTTTTGCAGTGAAGCATTAGGTTGCCTGTCACTTTCACTCAACGCGTTCTTGTTTCGTTAAATATTTAAAGAGATCACCAAAACTATCCGTATACCTTGGTGAAGTGATGATGATAAGACACCTCGTTCCTAGAGTTGAGAGGTCCTATAGCCCAGATGATGGGCTGACTCTGGTTGGTGAGCACAGGCAGGTCCAGCTCGTCAGCAGCCTTCAAAGTGCGCTGATACGTCACGATGGAGTATCCGTTTGCAAGGACTGAGTTCATCAACTTCACCGAGTTTGTGTTTTCCTGCTCAAATAGGAAAAATTAAATATATGTTATATGCAGTACATTAATGTGGAGGGATAAAAAATAGAGGATGTGATGTTACAATTTTATTAGTTCAGAGTCTGTCCCCAATTAATGAAAACATAATTCAAATAATAAATTATGCAATCGCTAGAAAAATACGTCAAACTAAAACGTTATTCTAAACCTAAATTAAACTTAACCTTAAACAGAAAAGATTTCCCAGATTTTCTCCGAACGAAATCAATTTTCACTTTTCATCTTATAATTCACATCCTAAGCCCATAGCTAATAAGCTTAATTCCACAGGCTGCCACCTTGCTACCTTAGTATATACCTAATTGGATTCCCGTAACCCCTCCTGGTACGGTACACGGTCCTCTAATATGTAGCGGGATATGAGGCGCCTGGCGCCGTGGGCGATAGAGATACGTAATCTCAAATAGATTGCTTTGTAGCAAATACTCGCTCCAAGAGACTTGGATAGACGTTTTTACTAGCGGTTGCGATTATACAGAGAACTGAACCAAATATCTGCTGCATTCAGAAACAAATATCTGCTGCATTCAGAAACAAATATCTGCTGCATTCAGAAACAAATATCTGCTGCATTCAGAAACAAATATCTGCTGCATTCAGAAACAAATATCTGCTGCATTCAGAAACAAAATACAACTTTCAATACTCAATTTATTTTGTTCAATTGATATGATCCTGTCATAGAAGAAGAATAAAGCAGCAACCAAAATGCTACTTCTTCAAAATAACAACTATTAACCTAAAGAGTATTATATTTCATTCATTTTTTTACTCATTTGTAATGTCTATTTACATTAGCTTTCCTTCTCATACAACCTTATTATTGCAGGTCTGTTTTGAGAAGAGGCTTTTAAAGAGCCTATGCTCATCCTATCGCAGTGGTGATTTCGGGAAAAAATGTACCAAAACCTGCCCCCTAAGCCAAATTGCTCTCGCTTCGCTATCGCTAGTCAGGCTATCCCTTTCATACGTACAGTACGTACCTCACGTGTGAAAGGGATGGCCTGACTAGTTTGGCTTAGGTAATAAGGGAGCCGGTTGACCCACAAATTGGTGATATCAGCGTTTAGTAGAATTAGTAGGGGTACTTTTAATTTTTTTTGTATACGTCTAAGGTGGCAAAAAAGCATACGGCCTTACTATGGATACGTGGTTATTTATAACAAACAACAGGAATCACTAGCACGTGACAACCGTTGAACAAATTCCCCCCCCCCCCTCCCTCCCACAGAGTCTCTGGGGAAAACTTCGGCAAGAACAGGTCTCTTTCCACAACCTTACTGTTCCCTAACTGTTTTTTTAAAAATCTTCTCCTTTAATTAAATCTAAGAGTCCTTACCCCAAGTCTCTCATCAGGACAGGATCCTCTGACGCCTGCGCACTGGCTCTTGGCGTCTAGGTAGTAGTCCACCGCCTCGCCCTTCAGCGTGCGTTTATCTACCCACGCCACCGCCACGTCACCACCTACCATCTGCGAGTGGTGTCTGTCACCAGATATACCGAACGACATGTATTCACCGTCCTCTGGAAAGGCAATATATATTACAATACAATCTTTGAACCAAGGCAAAAGATCTATAAGGTAAAAGACTTTTAAGCAAACGCGCTCCATCTTCGATCATACTTATAATCAGGTGATATAGTGTTCAAACGATTGACTATAAAAAATCTAAAATGTACTAGAGATCCTAAGCTCAAGATTTGAGATTCTAAATAGATCACCTAGTTTAGCGACGAGTTGCACCACAATGCTGTCTTCCGCGACGGCCCAGCGAACCTCGAACGCCAACTCTTCGTGAAGAACTTCGCAGTTCAGCTTCGACTGTTGAAAATACAACTTTATTGGTGTGTGTGGAGAGTACAGTTTGGAGTATATTTGAGCTAATTGTTATAATTATTTCGGTCCTTACAATTAATTGTATTTTCCGATCTATGCTAACATTTATTTATTCGACAAGTCAGCATTATAAGTACTTTTCCGTATGATCGTCAATTCGATTCGACAGCTGTTGAATTGAATTATTTAGTGAGAAGGCTAGTACAGTTTAGGTACTCGTATGTACGCCTATCACATTATTTTTGTAATCTGAGATATCGATAGGATGTTCACGTCGAATTTATTTATTACATATATAGTTGTACATGCGTGATGGTGAACATTATAAAAACTGATTGTGTGATTTATTGTATGCGTTTACTTCCGGTAATTGTTTTTAAGTTATTATTCAGAATACGTCTAGAAAAGTAATTAGTCAATTTATAAAGTCATCAATAAATGAATGCGTGTGATTTGTTTGATTTTGTATTAGCTGTGCTCTAAAAGAGTCGGATTCGGACGGAGCATTCATTCAATACTTTTATTGTTTTCACATGGTGACGAAGCTGTTTCAGATGTTAGGTAGATACTTTCACATGTGAACCCTATCTATCTAACTAAGTAGGCAGGCATGCTCGGTATACTTCACATGCCTGCATCGGTCGCTCGAACAGTAAGGCCTCTGAATACAAGTATTTAAGCTATTGGACTTTTCATCACATCATGGACCGCGCTCCCACATACGTGAAAATCTGTTATGGCTATCTGGTAAATAATATATGTCTTAAGTTATCATCAGCTGTTGTTTTCCTGCAAATAAATTAAAATTAAATTGAATATATACCAAGCAGTTAAAGTATGTCCAGTTATAACCAGCAGATACAATGTTCCGCAGCGAGCCTGTCGGGCGAGTGAGTCCGTTACTCCGACAGGGTCGTTAAAACTTCGCCTCACGCCGCCCGCCCAACTTGAGTCGTTTACAATTTTATGGGC
The DNA here is from genome assembly GCA_918857605.2 of Philereme vetulata. Classification (NCBI taxonomy): domain Eukaryota; kingdom Metazoa; phylum Arthropoda; class Insecta; order Lepidoptera; family Geometridae; genus Philereme; species Philereme vetulata. Next base: position 6,613,398 of record OU975477.1, read on the forward strand.
GATTCTTTAGAATTTTATTAATTGGTACTCTAGGAGCCTCAACGTGAGAACTCTGTTTTTCATACCTAGTTATGGAAATAAGCAACTAAGTAAAATAATATACAGAGTTTTTGTAACTACCGGTAATAACTTGACGAAATAGAGGGATTGGAGCAAAACAAGTATATCAGGATCGTAGCAAGTTGAGATCCGCGGTCTACCTGCCCCTCTACGATAAAGACGATATTAGCTTTTGCGGCTTTTGTATCACTCGGCGATGAGGCCTATTATGATCGCCACTTGTGTTTATGCCGCCCCTAGTTCACGGGGCCTTTACAAGTTCCCCACTAAGTCCAACAACTGTTGGAAACTGAAGGATATTCTTAGGGGTAATAACTTTTGGCTCCTCCAGGCTAAATATGTGTTTGCCCAGATGAATGCTGCGATTGCGCATTAGTGCGCCACGCTCGCCTGACAGATGTAGGGGCTAAAGCATCGACACGCTAACACGAAAAAAAAGTCAAAACACGTTGTTGACTATACCAAAGACAATAACTTTTTATTAGTATCAAAGCACGGTGGAATTTCTTCTTCAAATTAATTTCAGGACATTTTATGTAGTCAATCGCTGGGAGTATACCATCAATACCGTAATCTGACGTAAGCATTGAACCCTTTACATATAATCCTATGTGAAGGTGTACAGAGGATCGCAATAGGCGAGGCCAGTCGGGGCAATCAGCCGCAAGACATGGTGTTCTGGACGGGCTCGTTTTCCACTAGATTTGCGGAACCCTACCTAACTAACTATCGCCCCCCAATTGTGTTAAAAAAATTGCAATAAACTGAGACGTAATTCGTTGGTTTCTTACTTTTTTTATCAATCTGAGTTTTTATATGCCCTGGAGATGAAATAAGCAAATGGCCTAGTTGACGTTAAGTGGTCACCATTGCTTTAAATAAAATATTGCCTCACAGGTCACGCACCAACGGGAAGTGCCCTACAATACACTGTCCTGTGTCTATCAACGTGCGGTTTCCAGGTGTAAAGCCTTATGTACATGCAGTTACACTGGCAGCCCTTCAAAGTGAAACACAGCAATGGTGCTTAGAGTTATACCTACCTAAATAACACCATCTAAGCGGGTAATCGATAAAACCGCGTTAGGTATGTTATTTCCAGTATTGATACGTTTGTCAAATCAATTTTAACTTAAACGATGTCATTATCACTTTACTATTGTAATGGGGGGTCAGACCCGCGAGGTAATCGAGCGAGAACTCGACAACTGACCAGCGAGTTTGAACTAACGTTAATACTTGAAACTATTTGCTCTTTAAAATACCTATACTATACATAGTGTTATTTTAGATTAAAATATAATATTAAAGTACGTTAGTAAACTATAGAAAATACTGGACTAAAATATCTTTATCCATCCAAAGATTGCCTAGAAGGGATTGGTTTAGGTGATATGACAGCCAAATGTTCATTTAGTGCTTGCTTTATTGCTGAGTAAAGAACATTCATACGACCACATCTCCGAATATCGTAATAAACTCAAATGGCTCCCCATTCGTCTTCGCCGGAATACTCACATCCTATCCCTCCTATTCAACATCCTTCGTAATCCTTCCACGCCTTGTTATCTGAAGGAACGCTTTGAATTCCTTTTTTGCACAAATTCCCAAACACTCCGATCCTCTGAAAACCTCCTTCTCAAAACCCCGATACATAGAACCAGTTTCTATGCAAACTTCTTTTCCGTCCTAGCTGTCCGATTATGGAACGCCTTGCCGGTCTCCATTAAGAAATCCCCCTCACCTTCCGTATTTAAAGCTAGACTCAAAAACTTTTATCTCCATGAAGAGTCATGATTCATCTGATCTCTAATATTATTATTGTAAGTATAAGTATGTAAGTACATATTTATTTATTTTATATATGATATTTATTTATTTATTTAAAGTTATTTATGTACCTAATATGTATGTATATAACTAATTTCTTTTTCTATTATTAAGTTTATTCTTTTTACACCTCGGCCAATCTTCCATTAAGCAATGATCCTCTCCATCCAAAGGTTGTCTGGAAGAGATTGCTTTGTTAAGCGATAAGACCGCCCATTATGCTTACTTTTATTTCTTTTTTTTTCTATAAATCTGTTGTGTCTAGCTTGTAAGGTATAATAAAGAATTTTCATTCATTCATTTAGTTATACCCAATCTTCTATAAATAAAACAAAGTCGGGTTTGTTGATGCAGATAATGATGGCTGACGTATATTGACAGCCCGCATCATATGCATGTCAAGGCAGTACGAAGTTCGCCGATTCAACTAGTAGTCATATAAATAATATTTTATAACTATTGTCAAACAGACTTTAGTGCATTAAACAATGTCTTCGCGATATAACGCAAAACCTTAAACACCCCCATTCATTAATATACCTTACAAGCTAGATACAATATAATAAGAACCATAAAAAATATATAATGGGCGGTCTTAAAAACAATCATTCCAGACTATTTTTTTATTGATTTATTTATAAATTATTTGTTTTAGTAAATTATTGTAGAAGATTTGGAATGAATGTTGCCCTCAGAAGCTCTCATTTCTTTATAACTCTACGAATGTTATTGTGAAACAGTGCCGGAAGTGACGGAAGCGTCGCCGATGCATCACTTGAACTCTCATTATTACATACAAGCTAATACATTGTGTATTTCCTGTGTACCTAATAATTTTTAGAAAAGAACATTTAGGTATTAATCATTTTTAGGTTTTTTTTTAATTAGGTCGATTCTTCTCTCGATTCTGAAGAAAATATTTTCAGATTTTTTGTTATTAATAAAAGGAAATATATAAATTATTATTAATATTATTATTTGAAGGCTGTATTGTCCCACTGCAGGGCAAAGGCCTCCCTTCCTTCTATCCACTCCACTCTTTCATGCGCGTGCGAGTGTAGTCCAATCTTCCATATACGAGTCGAGTTCGTCTTTCCATTGGCATCGCGGTCTACCGCGTGCCCGTTTTCCGTCTTTTGGGATCCATTCGGTGGTGGATTTTGCCCATAACTCTTCCGACATGCAGCAGACATGGCCCGCCTAGTCCCATTTAAACTCGCCTACTTGGTGGCCAAAGTCCGTGATTTGTGTTTGGGAGCGCAGTTCACTGTTTCTAATGCGGTCTGTTAATTTCGCTCCTAGGATACTGCGCTCTATGGCTCGCTGACTAACCCCGAGTTTGGACTGTTGTTATTCCGTCTAAGAGCAGTTTTGAGCGCCATAGGTAAGGATGGTGAGAATGGACGCGTCCATGAGCATTCGTTTGAGTGTGAGTGGAAGGTTACATGTTTTTCATGGCCCAATACCCCTTACAGACGTTTTCTGTGCATCTTGTAACTTCAGCAGCTTGCCTGCTCTAGAAAGATACTATTTGGCCTGGGTATAAACACTCACTGTCGTATGCAATCTCTAATATCAAATATATCAATATATTACTAAAATGTATTTTCACAATAACAGCGCAGTAAGTGCGTTATTTCACCTTCATAATAAACCTACTTCATCTTATTAACAATGTGTGATGCTGAGACTGATAGTAAGGTTAATTATACCTTAACAGGTAAATTAATAATATAGCGGCTATATTTAATATATGTAGTACTAACGTGAACTAAATGGAAAAACAAATTCATTTTGGCAATCTTTATTACCTTTGAGTATTTTATCACATTAAAGTTTTAGTATAAAATATTTACAAGGTAAAGCCGGTAGCGTGCAGTGAGCGTGACGGGACGGCTGCGTGGCGTGGCCGCAGCGTGCATGGCATCACTTTCAAAAGTATTCGAACAAAACTTTACATGTAAAACATTTTCATCGTCAATATTTTTGATACTAAATCAATTTTGATTTACTTTTACGGCTGTCTCGTAAACCGTACGTCCGGCGGGACGCTGCTGTATACTTTCTAATACAGTTCAGTACATTAGAGCTCGCCGAGGCCCGCCACCCGCCACCCGCCACCCGCCCGCACCGCGCCGCTGTCCCGTCTTGCTCCCTGTGTGCCGCCACCATTCGATCACTAACCAAATACAGAGCTGTTTCTATTCTTATTCGTTTGTGGGTTACGTACAGATTTTGTAAAACACAAAATAGTAATTTTTTGTTACATAGAAAATGAGGGGCTACGCCGTAGACTGTCTACGCCGTAGACTGCCTACGCCGTAGACCCTCTACGAGAATAAGCTTGATACGTATTTTATTGTCTTTTATCACAGTAAGGAACTTTATATTGAGTATTATCACATTATATAAGGCACTTAAAAAATTTAATTATTAATATGGTACATAATTAGTAACGTAAGTACAGATAAAGAAAATTCATCGTTATATTAAATGGTAAAATACTTAAAACTACTTGTATATTATTGAAGAATTACTTTTACGTATTCAATGGTCATTAATTTCAAGTGGTGTATATGATTACAGATACAATAATACTTAAGCAAGTGGCTCAGCGAATTGTATAGAGATACAACCTGTTATGTACGACATTAATTTAAAACACACTTCTGGAATTGTATTAACTGATTTTAGAGGTGGATTTAATACCGGCAGCTTGAATATTTATCCAGCAATCGATGCATTTCTAATAGACAATTTTGAACGTAAATCGGCGGTGCCTTTGCGACAATGCCGCGTGAGTTTAAAATGTACCTAGGTACTTACATGACGAATGAGTATGATTTGTTAACTTATTGTATACAGGCTGTTCCATTGATATTTCAGGACTTGGTATTAAGTTTGTATGAAAATTAAAAAAAATCAATGGTAATAATGAATTTGAAAAAACCTAGTTTAGAACAATACTAGCCATTAGCCCTATCCGTGTTTTCATTTAGTGTCATACATAACAAAACACAAGGTTTAAAGAGTATATATTTTTTTTGTGTAAATTTCGATAACTTTGTCAGAACGAGACTTGAACCAGCATCCTTCCTCTTGATATGAGGATGCACTGCCAATTGTGCTACAGGCTCTTGTCATACCAAAGTCCATCAAGGTCAATTAATCAGGGTAGCATCCCCATATCAAGAGAAAGGTTGCGGGTTCAAGTCTCGTCTAGGCTTGACATTTTTTGAGATGGTTGCATGAATCTCATAATTTTCCGTGTTTGGATAACACTATTAAAATACTTTTTGTCAGAACGGTGCCATAAACAATTAAATAATAAATCCACGATATTTTAAAATGTATTATCAATAATATTTGAATCAATAAAATTCGTAAATATTTAGTGTGACAGCACAAATCACAATGAATTGTATTGCCATACCTATCTGTTGTATTGGCAAGTTCAAATGGCAAGAACGATCCGAGTGCGTCATATTCCTTACCTGCAACTAAACTAACTGATAATTTATAATATTCTGTGAGACGAAAGAAAAAAAAAGTTCCTTTCTTGACACGTAAAAGCAATTCCAGTTACTGGCACTACACTACTAAACAACTAAACTAAGACTAATGATAACTACTGGCCGGCGGCGCTTGCAACCTAATGTGGTATTACGGTTATGGTGATTTATGAACGGTTAGAATGATTATTGTAATAACACTGGTGGCAGCGGGTGGAGTACATCGCTCGAAGAACTGAAGCCGAGAAGTTCTCGAGTGGAGAGCGCTGGCCCCGGTTACTGGGAGCTGTTAGATGCCGAACAACGTTGGTCCAGAAATTGTATGATTGTTTTAAAAAAATTACATGGTTTTAAAATCTTGGAATTTTTCGTATATGTTCGGATAACACTATAAAAATGCTATTTGAAATAAGAAATGCGACATCTCTTGTCAATGTACTAACAACGTTTGGCATTGAGTAGCTCAAAAACTGTGTAAGTTTTCCTGTAGATGGAGCTAACGGCGCTTTACTCGTAATCTGAATCATCTCACTAATTTTAACCCTGACGTGACATATCCCGGTAGCACAATTGGATAATGCATCCTCGTATCAAGAGAAAGGTTGCGGGTTCAGGGCTTGTTTAGGCTTGAAAATTTTTGAAATGGTTTTAAAATCTTGTTCTAGAGATATACGAGTGAAACCCATGTTCCGCAGTGGATGAATGAATTAATGAAAATGATTTATTGCACAAAATAAAACATATCTGTACAAAGGCGAACTTAATGCTAGATAGTATTATCTTCCAGTTAATGAGAACATATAAATATAACATTGTCTGTCGCAATTATGCAAAGCGTCACTGAAATACATGAAAAAGTAAAATTAGCTTTCCCTATTCTTGTCAAATACCCGGCGGTATCATGTTCCGCGCTTCCGAGGAGGAACTCAATCCTCTGCCCCGGAAAGCCATCGAATACCGCTGATAAAATAATTAAAAACTGTCTGAGACATGCTAGACTTGGGTTCCGGGTTCCGGGGTAAATGACCACCAGCTTAGTTAGACTAAACCATTACTGTGTTCTTAACAGCGATAACATATCTTTTTTATTACGTATACATAATTATTAGAACGACACTTTAATAACAGCTATTATATAGTAAGCAATAACGATTCCCTATTTCATTATAAGTAATGTTAAATATTTCCTTCAATCTATTTCTTTAAATACAAATATATCTTCGTTTGTCCACAATCCCACGTGATGGTAACCCAAGATTTGGTTGGAAAGACAAACAGCGGTAGTCTTCCATACCTTAGCTGTACGCAACATTTTCATTGAAATAATATCCCTCCTTTGTTTTTCCTCTGAAGGCCAAGATTTTTAGAGATTTTTTTTCTATTGGCTACGGCTAAATTAACACGAGAACGTAATAGGAAGAGACCGTTTTAACCTGCGCCTTAGACAAGATGCAATCAAAACGTAAACCAACAAGAAAACGTAAAGGTTTTATCCTCGTTTTGATTTTTATTATAACTACAAGAATTAGAAAAGCAAATAGCTCTTGAAAAATGTATTGAAAGATTGTTTGGAAGCAGATTTGTAGTAAAATATGTAGCGGCAATAGTCTAGCATTCTGTATGCAAACACTACTACTAGCTGCTATTCCGATTGAACTATAAATCTATTTGAAGCTAACTACGACTGTTTAACACTGGACGAGAATACTGACCAATGTATTTTAGAGATCGCGCACTGGAAAGCGCAGCAGACAACCAACACTAGATGGTACAACGACCTGTTAAACGTGATTATGAGCCGTCGGGTGCACAACATTTGCGATTCCACGAAGAGGCCTGTGTACAGCGGTGGCCATTCAATGGCTGATATCATTATATTAATAAATGTAATCTGTAATCATGCACGATTAAAATTAAGACATCAATTCAAATATTCTACGTTTCGTTTGGTTTAAAAATTTTAACATTAAATATTAACAAATAAAATATTTACATAAAAATCATGAACTAATCCGTTTATGACTGGTTCTTGAAGATAAGTTGAACATTTATTGGAGGTAGAGTCCAGGGCTTAGAAGGTTCTAGTCGCTACACCAATAACTTAGAATAGAGACAGTTCTGATACCGGGATCGCGATACTTATCGCACAATATGTCGCGATATTTGAATGCATACAAGCCAATTTCAGATAGTTGTATCGTATAAACAGATCGTAAAGTCTTTGCCATGAGTAGTTCTCGAATGTTCTAGAGTAGGTAATTAACCTTTTCAGATTTATAATCATTACGAAAATAACGAACCAGGCTGGATTTGTACAAATCCCGCAACCTGGATTATAAATGGCCAAATTCACCATTCGGTCCATTACTTGCCTAGTAGATCCCAAGAAGGATGGATATGATGATACTATTTATTTATGTGGCATCTTTATATTTCTAATTATTTTCTGGCAAATAAACAAGTAAATATTTTAATATTTAGAGTTTAATACTTTATGTGTGATTTTAAGTCCTCGGACTTCTCGTGTCAATTATTTCTATGTATAGTAAATAACTATACAAACTTTATTTTCACTAAAAACCATGATTTGTGAGTTTTCGAGTGTCCCGATATTTCGGCATGGTCACATGCGGCATGATTACAGGAACTCGACTTTAATCTCATAAATCATGGTAAATATCTCGTTCATAGTAAAAATAATGATCATAACCATGATAGTTGTGAATGTTATAACATGTAATGTAACCGGCGTTGATAACATTCGCCACACTTACACCGTAATAATTTCCAGTACGTATCATATTAAATTGTCAATTTAGTTAATCATTCTAATTAAACATCTAAGTATTTATCGCGTGTGTGTTCAAATGTCAGTTTGAAGAAATGAGCGCATGTTAATTTGCAATGTGTGTGTGTGTGTGAGATGGATGGGAGCAGGTTAAATGATGAATGCCAAAAGTAAAGGATGGTGTTGCAAGTCGCCGCGTTACACAACCGCCGCTCTCCGACCGAGAGAACTAGGCCAAGGTCACCGGCCCATCTCCTCGCCGCTACGACGCCCTGGTACTCTTCAGCCGAGTTCTGTGAGCCTAGTACCTGCCCGTGTTGTACGGGACCAGGCGATACTGCAAAGGTTGGTACTGACGATGGTTCAAAAGCTCGAAAGCTTGTTGTTCGTAAACTCTTTGGTCGAGTGTCTGAGGCTGATAGAAAGGGTTTTGGTAGACAGGAGTTTGGTAGTACGTGTTCGGGTATTGCTGGGGTTGGTAGCGTGGCTCCTGGTAGTGCTCCTGGTAGATCTCTTGGCTTTTCTCCTGTTGGTAGTAAGGGCTCCGAGGCGGGGAATCCTGTTGTTCATTTTGTTGCTGTTGTTTGTGTGTGTGTGCGTTTTGCGCTTGCTGGGTCTGTACAATTGGATCTTGTTGCAGTTGGTGGTGTGGCTTCACTTCTGTATTACCCTTTTGATTATCATCTTGTTCCTGGTATCCTTTTTGATTTATTTCTTTGTTGTGTTGGTTGGTCAGTTGGGCGGTGTGTGGTGAGTAGCTATCAGCTCGTCGATGGAGCGAGGTGTGAGGCGAGGAGTCGGCGATGGCAGCCAGCAGGCCGGTGCCGGGCTGGAGCTGGGGGCGGTAGGTGGTGGCGTCGAGGCGGGCGAGGGGGCGGCGCGGGTTGGGTCGGCGGCCCTGCCCCGGGGACTCCTTGACCAGGTCCTTGTTGCGGCTCTGCAACACGAAACCTGTGCTCAGATTGTGGAGGGGAAGGGAGGAGGCAGCTTGTGGCTAGGCGCGTGGGGGGGGCTGGCCGTTGTAGGAGTGTGTTGGGGCGCGAGTGGAATATCTCCATTTATTGATGATGCGATGAGACACACATACCTATACCTCAATATCATTTTTTTTCTTGTTCTTGTCTGTGTGTGTGTTTTGTTCGTGCTCTGTTGGTGATATCGTGCTTTTTATTTGATTTGATATCGTTGTTTGTTGATTTTGTAATTGAGTAGTGCGAAAAGGAAGTTTTTTACAATTTTTAGAAATCCAGAAAGGCTCATTTCTATTTTTAGTTAGAAAACTTCGGTTTACAACTCCAGTATAAACTCTATACCTGTGATATGATTTGTAAAACTAAGTCTAGCAAGCCATATTACTCGCGCTACAATTTAAATATAAACGCAGAATAATTAAATTATTTTTACTTTTAATTTACTTTTTATACATTTAATATCATTTTCTATAAATTTAAATATACTCGTAGTTAGGGTCGTTGTCATCGAAATCGATGAGAAGGACTATATATACAGTCATGAATAGAAAGATGCCATCATCAGTCTCCCACAGACAGGTCATCGACTCGCGTGGAAAGGAAGACTGTGTGAGTGAATGTGCGATGATGCTGAGACGACCTTCAGACGGTTCTCACAAACTTTTACTTAGTTTTGAGGCTGAGATAAATAAAAATTACTCAAAATTGGTCAGCATTTACTAGATTCTTATAAGGTTTTAATGAACTCTAAGGCTATACAATAAAATTGTTACATTTGTATTTTTTTAGAAATTGTATACTTTTTCGATTATTGCATGTGTTTTCTAACACAAACAATAATTTTACAAATTACAAGACTAGCGTTAATATAAGTGACGGTTTTATCGCTGAAGGTAAGCTAAGTGAACTCAAGGACGCAATATAAATGAATAATTAATTATTCTATCGCCGTTCTAAGAGGCCCGATTTGAAGTTGTCTAAATAGATAGAGTAGAGATGGGAACTAGAGTAGATATAATAAACCACTTGCTAGAAAATCCGATTCTATAGACATTTTGATTAATGATACTAAGAGTTTGTTATCGTTTAGTTTGACTTAGGTTAAATTAATATCGAGCAAACCCGGCTATATTATACATAATTTGTATTGTTTTTTATTCAAGAAAATATTGACGATAATGATAAGTATATTAGATAAGAAAATTATTTATTGCACTGATAAAATAATGATGAAACCCCTCATTGTGGGTGCATCAATATCTATAATTGATTCTTACGTATAAAACATTAAAATAATATCAAATCGTTTCGTTATAAATATAATGTTTGTAAATGTGTCGATTATTTATAATAATCGATTTTGTTTGGTTTCCAAGTGGTTAAAACGAATGCAACTCTATGGCATTGAACCAAATGATACAACATTAGAATAACGTCGGATATCATAATAATTTTGGTATTACATATGGTTGCTTTATCGATTTCTTGTGTAGACGTTTGTTCAAAGTTATCACGGCGAAAAAATGGCAGGCGTCAAATCGGGCTTGAAATAACGGCGCAATTATAATTCTGGACATTTGATACAGCGCTATCTAGCTCCAGCCTAAGCAAAGCTTGTACGTGTACTATGGGTATTAGAGAACTGATAGAATATTTATGTATGTTTTTGTACATCCGTCGTAATACAATATATGTATTAATAAATAAATATTGCTGAGTCCCAAACTAAGCAGGGCTTATACTATGGGAACCAGATAACTGATAGAATACTTAAATATTTTTTCGTAAATACATACTTTTACTATACCTATATAAAAATATCCAGACCTAAAACAAATATCTGTAGATCATTCAATCATTTGTTCCGCGACGGGAATTGAACCGGCTGCCTCCTGCGTTTCAGCGGGCGGTTCGCCCACTGCGCCACGAAGGTCCTCAAATACAAATAAATAATTAATGTGTTATTAACGTAATGAAACATAATTGTTAATATTACATTTATATTTGCGTTGTTTCTGTATATTCAATAAGCTGGAAGCTCTAGTTATATATATTGGCCAAAGTGCATTTATCGAACTTGAATATCGCAAATGAAAACCTATTAGCTGTTCTCTAGAATATTAAATTTCTGATATATAATAATAATTCTATATATATTACCTTCAATATCTGTTTCATCAAAAATACGTAAAAAAACTGGCTAAGTGCGAGTGGGACTCGCGCACGAAGGGTTCCGTACCATTATCTATAAAAACGTCAAAAAAGCAGATTTGTTGTATGGGAGGCCTCGTTAAATATTTGTTTTATTTTAATTTAATTATTTATTTTTAAAGTGAATATATACCTAAATATTCTGTGTATATTTCAAGCGTTTACCTGTTGCCGTTATCAAAACCGAGCAAAAACGAACAAAACAATCACGTTTATTGTATGGGAGCCCCCTTAAATATTTATTTTATTCCGTTTTTAGTATTTGTTGTTATAGCGGCAACAGAAATACATTATCTGTGAAAATTTGAACTGTCTATCACGGTTCATGTGATACAGTCTGGTGACAGACGGACAGACAGACAAACAGACAGACGGACAGACAGACAGCGGAGTCTTAGTAATACGGTTCCGATTAACCCTTTGGGTACGGAACCCTAAAAATGATAAAATGTGTTTTCCTTCGCGTAAAAATATATTAAATCCGTAATACCGTAACTACTCATAAAAAATAGCATAAATTAGTTTAAATCCCCCACTAGGATAAGGAACCTTCGAATCGGAAGTGGGGGTACATCCCACTAGGCTACTACGGCTCACATAAAATGAATCATATGAGCTACAGGACGTCCACCTTTATCAGGTCGCTTTTCTATCTAGTGGGGGGCGTCCTACTCTGCGCTTACAGTGCGTGGTCTCTACTCGAGAAACTTACTGCCCCAACGGCCGTCAATCAGCAATGTGCCCCGTCCACTGCCACTTCAGCTTGCCAATCCTTTGGGCTGTCAGTGACCTTATTAATAAAATGCATATTGTACTTCATTTGAAAAAAATCTATGAACTCAAAGGTCGTCTGGAAGAAATCGTTTCATAGCGATAAGATCGCACATTGTACTATTGGCTTTGTGTCTTCTATTTTGTTCGTATTTTTTTTAGGTGTGCAATTATGTGTTTTCATTCATTGATTAGTTACGATTATAGTACAAAGTAAGATGATCCCTGGAGTAGGAGTAGGTACATCCCCTAGCAGGGCTCGCCAGCCCATTCATCAAGACAGCTGTTCTCGACAGCTGGTGGGAGCGCATTTGGCCTCATTCTCTTGGAGACCTTCCAAATGTAGTTTTACTTTGCGGGATCTCATTTCACTTGTTTGTTATTTCAATTGTACGGGAATGCGACTTAAGTTATAGCTGATGAAAACTATGACGGATTAAGGCCTATTACGCCTTCTACGATTTTCAGAGCGACCAATCTTATGAAACCTGCACCCATCGGCAATTTTTGTTTGCTCAACTTTCCATCTAGGCAGGGCGAGGGGGGGGGGGCGCGGGGGGGGGCGAGGGGGGGTTTGCTAACTCTCTGGGCTGTGGTTTGTGAGATCTGTGGGTCTCCTGGTTTATATTATGGTGCCTATTTATTTATAAGGCTTTAGGCATTCATCGGGGATTAGAATAAAGATTATATGAGCGCAAAGATCTCAGCTCATCATCTTCAAAAAGCTTTTTGCTTAAAGATTATCCTCTAATCTCCCATTCCAACATCATCCGAACACAAAAGGGATTATGATTCAGTTTATTACAGTGAGCAGATTATAATAAAATGCGGCTGTCAAATTATAATCACTAAAAAAATTTAAATATATACACTGACTGTATTTATATCGGATTTAAATACGGGCCTAATAAAATTAAATGTTATTTATTTTATAGCAAAATTAAATAGTAAATAAAATAAATAAACCGTTAATAATTCGCAAAGATCTCAATTTCCCCGCGCACCGCACGTGTGGACGTGTGGACGGCTCATATACCTGCTTCAATGGGGTTACACGCCAACGACAACGTCTCTTTGATAGGGTCTCAAAAAATTGTTAATTTATGAAGTCGGTACGTATCGTTATCGATTAGTGATGTCTATAGGAAACGACTATTTATTATCGAGTAATTTTAAAGAAGATTTTATCTAAAAAAGATATTATAGATTATAAGATTTTATCGAAGTGAAACGTCAATTTTCCGATCAACAAGGTCAGTACTTACACTGCAGATTATTTTTAACCTATCATAGCATTATAAAAAATATTTTCGAGAGGTGTGTTCTTATACCCATTATTTGTAGTAGATTTAGAAGAAAAAAGTTTAGTTGTGAGACAAAATCGGACCCAATGGCCACCATTTTTATTTTTTGTCATTAATGTTACTTCGGAGGATTTAACAATACTTTCTAAATCCTAGTAATTACATTAGTTTGGTTGCAACAAGGAAATAAAGAAACAATATCCCTAATATCGCAGTTGGGTAATTGATACCACAAATCAAATTATGACGCGAATGAAAGTTACGTAATGCTTATGGTTGCCGACCCACCCCCCTCTCGTACCCCACTCTATATTTGCTACTAACAACAATAGATCTGTTATTAAACGTATTATCATAAAACAATTTCCAGTGCGTGGATTTCCACTCTAGAACCTTTCTTATGATAAAGGTATCTGGGAGCCGTTGGATGCACGCCAAACAAGAAATGTATGTGAAAATAACCAATTTATATCATTATTATAATTACAGAATTTATCACGTACTATTTTGTCGGTGTTTCGGCCGACAATGTTTCGGTTCAATCCGTGAACGTTCATGTGTGAGTGCGATCCGCCACATCCGAACCGAAACATCGTCGGTCTAAGCACAGATAACACGGTACTTGATAAATACCGCGTTTATAATAATGATTGAAACTAATCACGAGAAACTCTCGTGATCCAATTTATGGATCCACTTTATAATTTAAAAATACCAAACAGAATTATACACCGTAAAAAATAATCCATTACACGAACTGAATTGATTGGTGGTCTCCTAATAAATAAGTGTATTAACTTTGCCTAGTTAAGTATCGCATGTACAGTAAAACTTATTCGCTAATTTAGCATCGCCTAACCGAAACTATATTTGCGGATTCCATCGACAAAGCAAATCATATAATGAATAGGCAGATGCCAGCACTAACTCCCGGTACAATTTCTGTTTCATCGAGTGAATTCAATTTCGGTGGCTCACTAGTGTTTGGGGTTTTATCATTAGACGCTTTTAATGACAGAGGTTGATGTGCATGCTTAGCTTTTGAGTACTGTTTTGATTAAACAGATTTTAATATAGTTCACAAACATGACGACATTTTTCTTTTGACGACCTCCGTGGCGCAGTGGGCAAATAAGCCGGCTGAGACGCAGGAGGTAGCGGGTTCGATTCCCGCTGCGGAACAAATGTTTGCATGATTTACAGATATTTGTTCCGGGTCTGGTTGTTTCTCTATGTATTATAAGTATGTATTTACAAAAAAAAAAGTATATAAGTATTCTATCAGTTATCTGGTTCCAGTATAGTACAAGCTATGCTTAGTTTGGGACTAGATAGCGCTGTGTGAAATGTCCAGCAATATTTATTTATTTATTTAATTTATTTAGGTAATTTTTAAAACTGTGATGTAATTTTAGTGCGGAAACAATTTTTTGTATCGTATTTTGTTATGTTTGATTTTTTTTTTGGAAATTTATACCAATCGCACCCGCAGACACCAGATTCGACCTCCTAGGTCCAAAGGAACGCGAGTAATCGCTAAAACTTATACCAATATTTTGTTCAAAAGTGTACCTAGGTAAGCCTATTGGAAAATTCAAGCAGCTGAAGTTCAATTTAAAATTAGACTTTTTTCGTTATTTTGTTGCGCAAATTACTTTTTGGACTAGGGACGCGAGGTTCTGTTCTCACAGATTCACTAGTATAGAAAGTTAAGACATACAAGTTTAAATAAAGTTTCGTATGTCTGTATATTCACTGGCACCCATACCCTTCAAACTGAAACACACCAACTATACTTCTACATCTGTGATCTGCCTACAAAGGTACTGCTGACGGAACGAAAGTTTCACGAACATTCACTTACTAACATAACAACTTAATAAAGTAAAAGGACACGTTTAAATATTATTAACTTCAAATAGGAGAATAATATTTAAAAAGGCACTCGATTCCCAGAACATCCATAACTAACTTTACTCGCAAATAAAAAATAAAAAGAGTGTGCTTTAGACACACGACTGAAGTAAAACTTCTTTTTCAAAATAATAATTTACAAAATTGTTCATGATAAAATGAAATTACGAAAATTAATCAAGAAAACACCGTTACCGTAACGCTAGCGTTTGCCAGCGTTACGGTAACGGTGTTTTCTTGATCTACTGACTGAGATATATATATATATATATAATGCACTGGCTATCAGAGGAAGATGCGCGCGCACTGCTCTCTCTTGTTCCTACGTTATTGTTTAATTTATTTAATTTATTTTTATTTCTACAGTGTGATACAGACAATAGGCCTGCACTGTGTCTTAGATATACGAAACGTAACTGGCTATGAGAGAAAGAGAAAAAGTAAATGTGTGCTGGCACCTCTGTCTCTTGCCTCTACAGTAATATACGAAACGTAACTCTCTATCTTTCTATCTTCACTGACTTATCT
Organism: Philereme vetulata; assembly: GCA_918857605.2. Taxonomy (NCBI): domain Eukaryota; kingdom Metazoa; phylum Arthropoda; class Insecta; order Lepidoptera; family Geometridae; genus Philereme; species Philereme vetulata. The sequence continues at coordinate 6,629,287 of OU975477.1, forward strand.
TTGTCTCAACTTCCGTTCGCCTCGCTCGATCACACTTTTCGTAACGCTCTCGTCACGCATTCACCAGCTTACTCCCCAAGTGAAGCGTGCGTAAAGAATTTTAACTTTGAAAAGTTTTAACTGTGTTGGTCAGTGCAGTACTAGTAGGGCACTAGTAGTAGCAGTAGCACTAAACTGAAATTATAATGAAATCGTATGACTCGCTGCCACCGATTGGATCTTAGCATTAATAAGCATAAAATATTTCAGTGTGACGCTTGAAATACCTACTAAGAATTTGGTATTTGAGTTTTGTACTGGTTTCACACAAATGCGCGAATGACGAGATGAATAGCGAGCTAGTATGTTTAACGGTACGCCCTTGTCACTCGTTTCGCTGGCGAGTAGCGAATGTGTAAAGCGATCATGTCGGCTCGTCTACCCCAGTGAACGGTATTTGTAAACGCTGTATTGCATACACATAGACATACACAATTATTTATTCACTATATTAGCGCACAATATACACACACACACACACTATATTACAATTAAAATTATAAACTGAGTTAAAATACAAAAGAGAACTGGGTAAATAGAGTGAGCTGCAGCAGTAAATAGGCATCGACTCAGCGCTATGCCCAGTCCATCATATTATTGCACAGTTTTTAACGCATTTTATATTTTACACTCAGGATTAATTATATTAAAATGTTACTATTAATGCCAGCGGGATTACATCTTCGTTTAATCTGTATTTAATGATCTGCAATGTAGTTCAATGGAGTCGATCTGATATTGGCAATTTTATTACAACACAAATAAAATGGTTCCATGTATTTTCTTTTAGTGATACAATTTCAAATCACTAGATAAATTGTATTAACGCGTCCGCATCACTTCAATAATGCATTTATCGATAACGACACATCCCTAGCACGCAATGTAGGTCAACGAAGTCAAAAATCAGGCCAGTGCAACACGTTTCGCGTAGCTCGATAAATTGAATTTATTAACGTCCTGTCCCACCACTAGTACAGGACAACCAGAAACTCGATGACAAATAAATGAGTTTTGGATTTAAAGTTGGTACTTAGTTGGATTTTTTTTAATCTAAGTTTTAATTTGCAGGCACTTAAATTGTAGCCAAGTCCAAGTTAAACAGGGCAAGTGCGCTAAAGCTACTAAAATAGGAAGTGGTAACCACTTCATATCAGATGACAAAAAGTAACCTCATTTTAACAAGTCATTTTTTACAAAATTTTAGAAGCTACTCTTTTAGAATATACTCTTTTTTATCGTGGTTTAAAATCTAACATAGCTAAGAACTACCCAAGTTAAACTAGCTTAAAAAAACCACGTCTAAATCGGTCTATCTGTCTGGGAGTACAATGCTAGAGACAGACATGGCGTGAGACGTGAAACTCTTTTTGCGTCGGTGTAACCAGCAGCGCACCGGCCATGGAAAGTGGCGTATGTAACGATTAATATTACCATACAAAGTTTATGGTTTTAATTACTCTATTTTTTCATGATTTTCTGGTGGAACTATAGCTTAAGTGTCCGTTTCTGTGAACATTTTAGTGTATCTACAGTATCCAGGTCATTGGGAACGAACGCCGACCTCTTAACGTGTTTGCATTTAAGCTGGCATTTTTAAAGTACTGTTTAATACTTGACATTATTTTTATTTTTTATTTTGTGTGTGCATTAAGGGTGTTCTGCCTGAAATAAACGTAATTTTTTTACGTTTTTTACTAGCTTACCCGCCCGCGGCTTCGCTTGCTTGAAATTTCCTGTTCCCGGAAACATCGGGATAAAAACAATTTATTTATTACACTTTTTTCAAATTGACGCGACACTTCATGTAAACGTTAATGAACGACGGTTACATTATATGGATATTGATCTTTCAAAAATACTAAAATAGCGATAAAAAATGGAGTGGGGGTAGGAGGGTGAAAAACACTTTAGGACCTACCTACCAAATATAAAAAAAATCATTAAAATCGTTTGACCCGTTTCGAAGGACCACTAAATCCGTCTCACGAGATTTATATATAATATTAGTTGAGCCGGCAAACTTTGTATCGCCTTAACATGCATATGACGTGGGCTGTCAATATACGTCGGCCATCATTATCTGCATCAATGTATGTATGAGAAAATGATGTTTCTTCATAATATCTTAATTCTTCATATATCATAATATCTTTTTGCGTGATTTTTCCCGATACTTTAATATTAATTCTGCTGTTCGGGACGGAGACAAATACAACAAATCAAAAATCATCAAAGTCGATCCAGCCCTTCTCGAGTTATAAGTGTTCGAACAAACCCGACATTGTTTTATTTAGTAGACTAGTTGACCCGGCGAACTTCGTACCGACCGCCTTGAATTGTCAATCGGACATCATCAGCTACATCTATGTAAGAGAATATGAATTTTTTTCATAATTTTTTTTTGTTGAATTTTCTTGAAACTTTAATAGTTATTCTGCTATTCGGAGTGAAGACAAATCCAAAAAAATTGAAGATCATCAAAATCAGTCCAGCCATTCTTGAGTTATAAATGGTGTAACTAACCCGACTTTGTTTTATATAATATATGTATATAGATGATTATTTATTTTAATTCTACCATGCGTTGCCTTATTTTTGTGTTTTACCAGATTACGTGGTGGCGTCTACAGTCGTTATTTTAGATTTTTTTCTCAAATCTCGACGCTACCTTTTCTACCGTTACAATAAAAACTATTGAACAAATATAGGTATTAATTATTTAGTAATGGATTGGAGTGTGAAGTACGAAGCCAGGCCTTGAGGGCTCAGTATGCCACTAAAGCACTCGCAATCAGATCTTCAACTGAGCGATCGTTGACCTCTGTATTACTGCATGTATCAGACTTTTTGCAACTTATCATTTTTTCAACATACTTGCCAAAAAATACACACATCGGAATAATCACTCTTTGAGCTAGGATTTAGAGTTTATATTTCCACGTGTAGATTCATAGTTTTATTAATGTTATCGCCTACGTGAAGCCTTAAGCTTTCGAAGAGTTGTAGTTATTTCAAAACCGTAACCACAGTTAAGATTATCAAGTGTCTTAGAGTTTATTGGCTGCTTTTATTTTCTAATGGGCACAAGGTTTTTAATATACCTGTGGTCTAGAGGATGTATACAGTGGCTGATGACACCCAGCTAGTGTGTAACACTAGCAGACAGACTAGGAACCATAGGATGAAAAATATTTTTTATTTTATATTATACAGTGTACTGTAAAATGTAATAGTGTTGATAAAATAACATTTTGACAACAAGCCCCGCTAGTTCCACTGCACAAGCTATGAGCTTCATAGCTTGTGACTCACTTTCAGAGGAATTAATTATGGTAAGTCAAATACACAGAGCAACAAGTAACTACAGCTCGTCTCAAAATCACAGAAGTACTTAGACACATTTTTTGTATACCAATAACGTGGAAAATAAGCTTAAGGTCCACCTGATGGTAAGCGGCTACAATTGTTAGCCTAAAAGAAATGTGGGGACTCGGTACGCTCGGCAGATGCGAAACATCTGCTATAATATTATTGATCCTTATTGAAAAAATGTATCATTAAAGACGACCGTTTCTAATTATATGAACACACGGATACACATCAAGCTGCCTTTCCAGTATAAGCTGACCTCGCATTGTGTAGGCTTTTCTTAGAATGAGAGGTCAGCTTATACTGGAAATGTATAGCTTGATGTGTAGCCGTGTGTACTTATCATACGCAATATAAATACGTGTGACGACAAACAATTGATCTGTACTTTAGACTTTTGACAATTATTGATACACCAGTTCTTACATCATATCTTATCGTATCTAATGGCGTGCCAATAGGCCAATAGAATGAAGTTTCGCCTCGAAAAAATACTATTTCAAACAAGGATCTATATGAAAGCATCGAACAAAGACATCACTAGCGCGTTGTCACCCTGAGACTTGTGGCAAGTCGCCACGTCCGTACATGCTCGACGTTTTTGCGTCCCATCGAGCAAGATCGAACGTATAGACTTATGATAATGTTCGAAGTCGAACCAACCGGGATGTTCACAAAACGTCAACCAATTGTTCGTGTGGAGGCATCAATAAACGTGAAAAGTCTCATGAGTCTGCAATCCACCGGCACCCGTTACCCCTTCAAACCGGAACACACCAATAATGATTAATCTGATTTTAGTGTCAGATGATACAAAATGTTGTGATATCGACTGTAGTAGGAGTAGGAGTAATCGAGATAGGGGTAAGTATTTATGAGTCTGAGTCGACCGTTTACACCCGGCTCCGAATCTCTTCCAACTGAATATATTCATGAAGCGAAGCTCTTTGTAACAAACTTTTATTTCGAACCGCGACCTTATTTGTTATTGTAAATAGTTTGTGCGATAATCCACTGGAAGCCGCAATCGAATCCCGACTTTAAGCACTTTGACCTAACGAATTAAATCCAATGCAATTATTGTTATCAAATAATAATTTTACAGCTATAATTTGCACAGGCTCGGCTCGCTTGTAATTGGGAGTTTGGCTGACATAGTCACTAGTTAATTCTGTTAATTTACGTAATAACTACTATTGTATTCTGTAGATTGGCGCCATGTATGGCAATTATGAGGAAAATGTCAAAAATAATAGATTTGTACCGATGCCAATATTCATATTATTTATGTAAAGCTATTTTAGATTAAAGTGTATATAAAGTTACACAAATAGGCTCAATATAGTATTGATTGTATATTGGGGAGACAGACATCGGTGCCTTGATCTGACTACGAAGATTGAGGAAAAAAGGAACCTATGATATTGTATGAATATGCTACGGGTAATGCATAAACTATCAAAATATACTTCAGACAATTAAATCTCAACATTATCCAAACATTGTCTGGATGTCGCATTTTTGCGATAAAATCGGCCATGGTAGCGTGACGTGTGATGACGTCATGGAAGCAACATCACACCACCTAGGCATTTATGCTCAGATATTATTATACCTACTTTAAACTACTCAAACATTTGTACACCTCGTTCTAGTACTTACCTACGCCAAAATATTATTTACCATTCAAAAAAAACCGTTCAAAAAAATAATTACAGGTAGGTAAGTACGTAAGTATCGTAAGTTTGTTTCGGGAATCTGTCAAAATGTACTCAAAGTATTTAGGTCTGTAATTTTACTACCGTCATGGTTACCCATCGGAACTTGAAGGTGTTTGTATCTGGAAACTCTACAAGAGTACGACAAACTTATCTGAGCCGATGACGTCATTGCCAGTGTCAATTAATCAGCCACGTTTAGCTCCACTTTTGTACCTGGTCCACTTGTGTTCCAGGGTCAGATAAGTTGGTGGTACTGAGTCTTGGTATCTGTAGTGCAAGGGGTGACTGACCTGCGGGGATACTCCCAGCATCTTGAGACTGGGTGGGATGTTGCTGAGCTGGGTCCTGGGCAGGGATACGTGACCGAAGTTCACGGTGAATGCCTCACACCATACTGCGAAGTGACCGATATCGAATACCGTCAGTTCCTGAGAAAATGGAAATATGTGAGTTATCAATTTACAGCAAGTTATTTGTTATAAATAGATTTAGTTTGTGATAGAAACTGGAAGCTATTTCCTACACTCAAGATTACGTTCCCATAGGTAGATTTGAAAGCGCTTATAAAGTCAGGGAATGCTGACAGGAACAGAACAGGTACACATTAGCTTTAGACTTCAAAAATCTAAAAACTCAAGTAGAAACTCTACCTAGCGGTGAGACATATCGTGAGACCAGATCATTAGAATAGAATAGAATAGAATAATTCTTTATTGTACACCAGAAATACTTAAAATAAAACTAATATATGTTAAATATAGTACACTGGGCGGCCTTATCGCTGAAAGCGATTTCTTCCAGGCAACATTTCGATGGAAAGTAAAGAGCGAAGCAGTAATGGGCAGCGGTGCACAGAGTATATTTACAAATGAAAGAAATACTTATAATCCTAATACATAAATTAATACTTAAAGATAGACTAATATATACCAAAGTAATAATCATTGATCAAGTAAAAACTAGTCTTATCAGCAGCTTTATAGTTTTATTAGTTTATAGTGACAACAAATGGATGAGGCTGGCACAGGATCCTGGAAAATGGCACAGGCAAAGAGAGGCACATACCCAGCAGTGGGCGATGCTAGGCTGTGCTTGACTTTGCCCACCTACTCTCTTTACTCTAGAGCATCTTCCAGAGTTAAGAAGAATGTTGAAGAACAATCACTGTTGCTATTAGTTACACCCTTGATTATTCATACCCCGGGGAGAGTCAGCACGATGGTCTTCCTGTCATACTTCCTGAGAGGCGCCTCCTTGCCGTGCTCGTCAGGAATCCGGATGCCCTGGGGGGAGGGCTTGTCGCCACGTCCAACCCAGAACTTCGCGTCTGGAACAAAATGTCATACATTAGACTGGTGGTAGAGTCCTAGCAATCAAGTTTCTGATTTGGTTTGATAAAATCAGACTTATTCTGCTTCTACGACGAGTATCAGTTCTTCTGTGGATTAAAGATTTTTTTTCGCTTGCATCTTTATTACCTACATAGAATATAAGTTTTTTGTTGAAAAATAGCTTTTTCAAAACAAGGTTTTATACAATTCTTATTTAGAACCGCAAGCAAATTCAAATGAGCTCAAACACTAGTAGACACCACAATCTATTCAGAAGTTCCATTGTTTAGCATCCGCCTCCATCATGAGATTACATGGTACTGTATTATTGCATTGTCACCGAAGTTAAAAATGTATTCCAAATTTAAATGCGTATACAAAGTTTCGTATCTGTGCTGTTGACCGTTGAGGAGTTCCTTCTTGGAAGCCAACCCTGAGTGCAGCAGATATGTCATGGTGGAACTTAGAACATGATACTATAATTAAATGCGTACACAAAATTTCGTGTCAAGGAGTGGAACACCTTGCCTGAGTCTGTTTCCTGATAACTACAACCTCAAGAACTTCAAGTCACGAGTGAATAAGTTTCTTCTAGATAAGCCAAATCGCATGTACCTATCGAAATAATGTACATATATCAATGTAACATTTCGCCGAGTTCACTTCCTGGCCACAACTCAACTACTCGTAGGTCGAGGTAGGCACCACAGTCACATTAAGCGCCCGCAACCCAGTCGTTTCAGCCCACACTCCTCGCGAACGTTGTTACAGGCATATTCCCCTGCCTGCCCGCCGCACAACCCACCATATATGGTCCCTCCGGATCTACCACTGGTGCCCTCTAACGAGGAGGTTCCCCCAATCACCGAGGGGGAGTTTGATCGCGTGATTCTTCACCTTAGGGCAAAAAAACATCCCCTGGGCCAGATGGTGTGCCTGCGCGTGTCTTGACACTTGCTTTAAAACACTTGGAAACACGTCTACAAGAGTTGTTCAACTCATGTCTGCAGTCAGGGCGATTTCCAAAGTTGTAGAAAGATGACCGGCTGTGCTTGCTTCGTAAGTGGGTCGCCCGGCTGAATCTCCATCTGGCTATACCACCCATAGTTCTACTAGACAAGGTAGGTAAGTTGCTTGAGCGGATTGTATCAGCCCGCATCCATTAGCACCTAGCAACTGTTTTTAACTTGGCGGATGAGCAGTTTGGATTTCGATCCAGGCGCTCTACAATTAGTGCCTTATTGCGCCTTAAGAAGCCTTAAGGAGTATCCAAGGAAGCTGTTGCGCGAGGGGAATGCGTGTTGGCGATATCCTTGGATATTGCCAATGCATTTGACCGCATTCCCTACGAATGCATCGAAGAGGCACTCCGATACCACGGAGTACCTCTTTATCTCCGTCGGTTGGCAGGGGACTATCTCAAAAAGCGAGATGTGCTCTACCTTGATGACAAAAGAAGGGTCTGCGCCAGGTGTATGACGTCCGGTGTTCCACAGGACTTAGTCATGGGCTCCTTGCTGTAGAACATCGGCTATGATTGGGTGCTGCGTGGTGTTCTGCTTCCACAGACGCATGTTATCTGCTATGCAGATGATACTCTTTTTATCGCACAGGGAAGCAGCTATGAAGAGGTTGCGCATCTGACCTTGGTAGGCGCTACTCTGCTGGTAAGCCGCATCCAGCTGCTGGGGCTAAAGGTGGCACTTAACAGGCCATTTCTTTCCACGGTAGAGGGGGTAGGCCATCAGCTGATGCTTATGTCTTGGTGGATGGTGTCCAAGTCATGGTGACCCCACACATGAAATATCTCGGGCTAACGCTGGACAGCACTTGGAACTTTGGCGAACATTTCAAGCCTCTGGTCCCGAAAGCTCAAAGCGCGGCAGCCTCTTTAGCACGCCTCCTGCCTAACATTGGTGGACCCAGAGCCTCCTGTCGCCATCTTTTTGCAGGGGTCATTCGATCGATGGCCTATGTATGGTGCGCTGGTATGGGTGGACGCTCTAACTGCCAGCAACAAAGCTCTTCTGCGAAGGCCGCAGAGAATAATGGCGATTAGAGCGATACGTGGCTACTGCACCGTTTCGTATGAAGCTACATGCGTACTGGCAGGCTCATTACCGTGGGACTTAGACGCTAGCTGCCTTGCGTCATAATTATTGATTAAAACCGGTATTTATCGCGTATGTACCTTTTTTATTTGTTATCCCGACGTTTCGGCTGTGTTGCAACAGTCATGGTCTCGGGCTGACTCAGCGGAGACCATGAGTCAGCCCGAGACCATGACTGTTGCAACACAGCCTAAACGTCGGGATAACAAATAAAAAAGGTACATACGCGATAAATACCCGTTTTAATCAATAATTATGTACAGTGATCGCGAAAGTTTGAAAAATGCCTTGCGTCAATTTATTTTTGGCGTGAGCAGGAAATATCAAGGGGGCAAAGACCAGCTCTAAGAGAAGTAGAGGGTAAAAGCTGACTAAGAGAAGTAGAAGGGACGAGCTGCACGATGCATTCATTAAGAAGTGGCTTCTGAGGCTTGCACAACCTAGAGCTGGCATTTAGACTGTCAATGCAGTTCGTCCCTTCTTGAAAGAGTGGCTCGCTAGGGAGCATGGTTCGATTACCTTTCGATTGTACTTACAGGGCATGGTTGCATCTCAAAGTACCTGTGCCGAATCGGACGGGAATCGACGGCAGAGTGCAAACACTGCAGTGCAGCAGAGGATACAGCGCAGCACACGCTGGAGCTTTGTAGTGCTTGGGCAACGCAGCGCCAGTCACTAATAGCTATAGTAGGCCAGGATCTCTCGCTGCCGAGCATAGTCGAGGCTATGCTTGGCAGTGATAGAGCTTGGGATGCCACTGTAACTTTCTGTGAGTAGGTGATATCCCAGAAGGAGGCTGCGGAAAGAATCCGAGAGGATGACCCTTTCGCAGAACCGCATCGCAGACGAAGGACCGGGAGAAGGCGAAGACAGTTTCTTCGCCTTCTTGCGCTGTCAAGTGCTGGTGCTGCATCGACTCACTCATCTTAAGATGGGCGGTTTGATGATGAACTAGCACTGAGATGAATGAAGGAATATCGGTGGGTTTTTAGTCGGTATGCCGTTGGTACCTAAGAAGAGTCCGACAGACCCCTTTAACTCTCCCCGAGTTGGAGGACATGCGTAAAGCATTTTCCCAACGTAAAAAAAAATAAAAGGCACCACAGTCACATAGTTAGCAGTAAAGTCCTTCCAACTTTTCAAATTTCCTCTCTTCGATTTGAATATGCAAAAGATTCAGTTTGCGACCGTGGTGTGACATCGCTCGATATGATGGAGTACCAACACCGTATAAAATTCAACGTTACCTCTATTAAAACAAGATGCATATTCATACTTCAGTTTGGATGTTGGAACTTGCCAAATGAAATGCCGGCGCTACTATGAATCATCCATATTCCAAGTTTCAACTCCGATATGTTAGGGATAGTTCAGTGTTTTAAAGTCTAACTAAAGTCTGGGAGGAAGTTGCATATTCGAGGAAACTTTGGTTAGGAATTTGTGATGATAATTTGAAGGAGATTAAAGAAAACTGCTCTCTAATAATGGGGACTTACATAAAATTACTCCAAGTTTGTTTAAAACGACACCTGCTGTCGAAGCCTTCCTCTTATATGTCCCTGCGTTTAATAGGCCAATCTGCGACACCAAACGATTATCGCCTCAAAAATCCCCACAACACGATAAGAACGCTTCCTTCAGGATGTCATGATCTCTCCCTCCCCTCTAATATCCCTTCTATTAGAAAAGATCTTCGCAATGGGAATTTTCCCTCGAAATAGGAAATTACAGGCGACATGCGGGAACATTTCGCACCTAAATGATGTTTTTACGAGGAAATTTCCTCGAATGAAACGTCGAGAAATGATACAGAGCGCATTAGCCATAATCTATTGGGAAGTGTTTTAAATTGTTACATAAAAAAAAACATTTTCGGTAAAATTTGATTTTGGATGTCTGTATGTAGTCGGATATTTCTACTTCATTAATATTGTCAAACTAAAGTAGACTAAATAAGACTGTGCTACAAGCAGGCTTTTTAAAAAGGCCGTTTTGTAGTCTGTTTTGCCGAATCTTACCAAAGACTATTGTTTAGCAAAGAAATAGTGAACGCATGTAAATAACTCACGTTCCTAATGTGTGTGCCCGACGAGGCAATACGAGGTTAGGCGATGGTTCCACTCAACATCAGGTGGGGGGGATAGGCTTGTTCCATCTCAAGGTCGTTTCATAATATAATATTACGCAATATTATCTTGACGTGATTCTATCAGCTGACTCCATACAAAGTTTGTCTGGAAGTAATCGCTTCTAAGCTATAAAAACGACTATTGTGCTTGTGGAATTATGTTTATTTAATTTATTTTCATTCCTCGTCTCGTAGTCTATAATTGATGTTATTAGTGTAGCTATATTGGTTTAATAGCTTAATTGATTGTAGTCTTTATTTGTGTTCCCTGTTGACATAAACACAAATTTTCCTTAATACGGAATGAATAAAACATATTACAATAAGAATGTTCGAGGCTCGCGCGTTGACAAATTAATTATTCCCTGGAATTAATAGCTCCCGACAGCTTCATACGTTTCAGTAGTCTGAATGTGTTCCGAAAATCTGCGATAATACCACAGCACACTCACTACCGGTGATTCACTCGGTTCGAAACCTTCCTGTCTAAACTTGTGTCCCTTCGGCACGTGTACTTCATGTCTACTCAAATGGTTCAAAATAACCCTTAAGATTGTAATTTGTTAAAATTTTGCTATGATAGACATAATGATACTCTGTCGTCGAAAGAAAATCACCGTGGGCTGTATTTAACGCGGTTTTAAAGTGGCACAGAGGGCATTCATTGACGACCCTCGTGGTGCAGTGGGCGAATAGCCGGCTGAGACGCAGAAGGTAGCGGGTTCGATTCGCGCCGCGGAACAAATGTTTGCATGATCTACAGATATTTGTTCCGGGTCTGGTTGTTTCTCTATGTATGTACATATTTACAAAAAAAATGTATATAAGTATTTTATCAGTTATCTGGTTCTCATAGTACAAGCTCTGCTTAGTTTGGGGCTAGATAGCGCTGTGTGAAATGTCCAGCAATATTTATTTATTTATTCTTTTTGTAAAACTAATAGTCTCGCTTGTGACTACAATCTCGCCTGATCGATGACTGCAATCGATGATGCCGTCAACGAACGAACTCACATGCTTAGAAGCTATAATTATGTTCACTAACATACTCTATATATTGATCTGCGGTTCAACGATCTGGTGAGACACAGCTAATCTTGGGTTTGGAACTTAGTCGTAAGAGGCGTTATCCTACGACTCTTGGTACCGAGCGTAGAGAGCCAGTTGTTCTCCCCGCGCTATGTCCCTCCGCTTGAGCTAACATCGTAAATTGCCACTGTCCGACATGTTGTGGATTTTAAATCGAAACTCGTCAAATAAGGCTTTTATTATTTTGTTGCCTTTATCAAGTAGAGCCGGGGTTTAACGATCACTGCTATGTTACCATCAACGAGTATGATGGTCAGTGCTATATGACAGACAAAGCATTAATAAGGCCTCCAGAAATATCTGACAGATATCTCGGAGTCTTCAAGTCCAGAGTGAACGGATTCTTTTTAGGCAAGCGTGTTCCATCTTCGATTACACCATCATTTATCATCAGGTGAGGTAGTGGTCAAGTGCTTGACTATCATCAATAAAAAAAAAGACTCTAAGGGCAACTTGCGCAACAATGCCTAAACGTATTTAGTGGCTACAAATCATACAAATACGTCATTCGATTTTAGTCACTAAATACTTTAAGGGATCGTTGTGCAAGCCTGGCTAACGAAAATAATAAACAATTAATTAATAATACAGATATATTTTTCAAAGTGTTTGAAAAACTACGGATGTAGCTCACCAAAAATGACATAAAATAAATAAATTCCAACAAATGCTGATTTAGTTCTTTAATTGAAGCCATTAATTACCCTTCCCCTTTCCCAGTCGGGGAATATTGTCCCAAATGACGCAATTATCGCTGCGCCACCAAAAATGCAATTACTGAGCCAACATGCAGTTAATTATGTGACAGTTAATATCGCCATATTCATAAGAAGGAGCTCCACACACCGACCGCGGTGCGCGGCGGCGCGGCGCAAAAAAATCATGGCTCGGCGGTGCGGCGGCGCGGCGGCGCGGTGGCGCGGCGGCGCGGCCGTTTCCGGTGTGAATTACTCACATTTATTAGATAACTACGTAATTATTGTTTTTTCATGGCGAAATTTTTTGTATTTTCTAATTACTTTTTATAAAATGATTTAGTGTATGTAACTATAATATTAAAACATAATCTAAGTTACTTGACCATTTATATTCGCATTCCAACAATTGTAATAGGATATATTAAGTGTACTGGACTTTTATTTCAGTAAGACCTAATATTAGCACTAATAAAGTGACGATTTATAATTATCTAAAAGGTTTAATTGAAAAAATAATTGTTTTTCATCTATTATATAGTCGCTGTACAATGCATAAAAAGGCAGGTCTGGTCCCTGCGCCTGCGCCGCTGCTCCGCGCTGCCCGCGCGGTGTATGGAACTCTTTATTTACATGACGAGGTCGCTTTTCAACGCGGTCTATACAGAATAGATACCTAAATACCAGGCAGAGTTGACAATATTATACACATGGATTTATTTCATTTTGATTTATGATGAACTAGTTTCCGCCCGCGGCTTTGCACGCGTGGTTTATCAATAAAAATCAGCCTATGGGTTAACCTTGGTTATAATCTTTTTTTTATACGTTTTAGGCTTGCGTTTGACCACGATCTCGCCTGATGGTAAGCAATGATGCAGTCTACGATGGTACATGCTTGCCTAGAAGAAACCTATTCACTCGCGATTTAAAGATACCCAGGCTGTAGCTATCTGGAAACACATACTCTGGCAAGGCGTTCCACTCTTTGGCGGTGTGCATAATAAAGTTCGAAGAGAACCGCTTTGTGCGAATGGGAGATATTTCTACCATGTAACGGTGGCGCACCGCAGAGAGTCTGGTTGTCCGTTGATGGAATGGAGATGGTGGGATTAGGTTGAAAAGTTCCGCTGCACACTCCCCGAAATGTACTCGATAAAAAACCGAGAGGTTAGCAACCTTTCGTCGATGCTCCAGGCTGAGGAGCCTTGCATCAACTAGCTCATCGTTGCCTATGAGCTTCTTGGCTCTTTTTTCAATTGATTCCAGAGCTTCAAGTTGGTACTTCGCTGATCCGTCCCAGAGGTGAGAACAGTACTCTAAACACGATCGGACTTGTGCTTGGTACAAGTTGAATCTACGTACATATCGAAATCGCTTCAGCCGTTCCGGCGTGATTGAGTAACAAACAAACAAATATATAAATAAACATCCAAACTTTCGCATTTATAAAATTAGTGTGATTCGTTGAACCCAAAGACATGATAATGTTTAAGGTAAGTACAGATAGCAGCTGCGTCCATTTATATAGCTAGAGCCCACATACATACCATCAGGCAGAGGCAACTCATCTTCAATAGACGTGCAAGCACATAGCTGGAAGAACTGACGGCCGTTCTGGCAGAAAGGTTCTCGAGTGGAGAACACGACAGCGCCGACACAAGATGGAAAGTCGACCTCGCTCAGGAAATAAGGGACATCTGATATGATGAAGATGATGAGACGTGCAAGTCTAAATAGTCTGACCTCACCCGGAGACTTTCCATCATATGAGAAGTTGGGGACGAGGAGCGTCTGCGAGCTTCCCGCACATTTACAACTAAAAAGGTTAAGTATCAGCTCACGAGAGATGGACAGATTTGGACACACCGGAAATTATACTTGTAGAAGTACCGACCTGGAGCCTCTCCGTCATAGGAGAAGTTGGGCACGAGAAGCGTCTGCGCGTCCACCACGATTACGGGGTCGGAGGAGACGCCGTGCACGCCGTGGAGCCCCGCCACCTTCACCGGCTTCGGGTACTCCAGCTCACGGGGGATGGACACGTCACCGAAGTTCACCTGAACAATAAATACACAGGTTAGTTTGCTTTATGAATGTATCTTACATGACAACATTGTACCTCTTTTATCGCATATTGAGTGCATGGAGGAGTGTCAGATTTCGCATAATAAAGTTTATATAGAGGACGAGGAGCGAATTAAGCTAAAATAAAACCGGCCAAGTGCGAGTTGGACTCGCGGACGAAGGGTTCCGTACCATTTACTATAAAAACGGCAAAAAAATCATGTCTGTTGTATGGGAGCCCGACTTAAATATTTATTTTATTCAATAGCACAGTTTTATTTAATTACCTTATTTGAGGTTGGTGCCGATTAAGCTAGTCCTCTAAATTGTATGAGCGCCCATACAACTCGGAGGACTATCTTAATTGGCGTCAACTATAAATAAATAAATAAAAGCAAGGTCTTACAGCACAAGTAAAGGGAAAATTCCGAAAAATAATAAGTTGAAAATAAAGGTAAATTTTACAAGTTTTCGCGAAAAACTAAATTTGCCCATATCTTTTATCGTGTTGACTTGATTTTAAACACCTAATAGGGACTATAGACCTCAGTATCTTGTATAAATTTCAACTTGCTAGGTCCACCCGTTCCTGAGAAAACCGTTGTGGTCTGACACGGACAGACAGACGGACAGACGGACAAGAGAGTGATCTAATAAGAGTTCCTTTTTTACCTTGTGAGGTACGGAACCCTAAAAACATGAATTACGGTTGAATTTGAACCTCTGTGCACTAGCTACTAGTTATTATTAATACGGGATTTATCTCGTGCTGTGTTACCGGACCGCATTTACCCTGATGAAAGTTAACGAGTTGAACCGAAACATTTTCGGTCGTAACGCGGATAAAACAGTGGTGCTATTACTATTATTATCTCATCGAAATTTAAATACTTCTTTTTTTGATTCGGCTCATTGAAATTAATCACATAAGTTTTTTTATGAATAACGTTATATTGTCATATGAATATTAATTCCGCGACAGGAATCGAACTCCTCCAACCAATTGAATCACGGCAGTACTTTTCGTATTCAAAATATATTTTAATTTTTCTAAATCTATAAGTTTTGAAAGAAAGTCCTAAAAAATTTACCTTTATCAACTATGCAAAAGTAGCCCAGTATATAAAGAACATACCTATTGGCTGATTGACAAGGGTATACGGCTCGGGCGCGGGCGCGGGCGCTCGGAAAACCAGCAGTGGTGGAGGCCGCAGCTCGATACAATGCGCCCTAATGAAACCACAATCGCGTCGGAGCTGCCTCGGGGAACACACTCGCCCCTTTGCTATATACGCTAGTTTACAACATGATTGACAAGGGTATACGGCTCGGGCGCGGGCGCGGGCGCTCGGAAAACCAACAGTGGTGGAGGCCGCAGCTCGATACAATGCGCCCTAATGAAACCACAATCGCGTCGGAGCTGCCTCGGGGAACACACTCGCCCCTTTGCTATATACGCTAGTTTACAACATGATTGACAAGGGTATACGGCTCGGGCGCGGGCGCGGGCGCTCGGAAAACCAGCAGTGGTGGAGGCCGCAGCTCGATACAATGCGCCCTAATGAAACCACAATCGCGTCGGAGCTGCCTCGGGGAACACACTCGCCCCTTTGCTATATACGCTAGTTTACAACATGATTGACAAGGGTATACGGCTCGGGCGCGGGCGCGGGCGCTCGGAAAACCAACAGTGGTGGAGGCCGCAGCTCGATACAATGCGCCCTAATGAAACCACAATCGCGTCGGAGCTGCCTCGGGGAACACACTCGCCCCTTTGCTATATACGCTATTTTACAACATGATTGACAAGGGTATACGGCTCGGGCGCGGGCGCGGGCGCTCGGAAAACCAACAGTGGTGGAGGCCGCAACTCGATACAATGCGCCCTAATGAAACCGCAATCGCGTCGGAGCTGCCTCGGGGAACACACTGGCCCCTTTGCTATATACGCTATTTTACAACATGATTGACAAGGGTATACGGCTCGGGCGCGGGCGCGGGCGCTCGGAAAACCAACAGTGGTGGAGGCCGCAGCTCGATACAATGCGCCCTAATGAAACCGCAACCGCGTCGGAGCTGCCTCGGGGAACACACTCGCCCCTCTGCTATATACGCTATTTTACAACATGATTGACAAGGGTATACGGCTCGGGCGCGGGCGCGGGCGCTCGGGAAACCAGCAGTGGTGGAGGCCGCAGCTCGATACAATGCGCCCTAATGAAACGGCAATCGCGTCGGAGCTGCCTCGGGGAACACACTCGCCCCTCTGCTATATACGCTAGTTTACAACATGATTGACAAGGGTATACGGCTCGGGCGCGGGCGCGGGCGCTCGGGAAACCAGCAGTGGTGAAGGCCACAGCTCGATACAATGCGCCCTAATGAAACGGCAATCGCGTCGGAGCTGCCTCGGGGAACACACTCGCCCCTTTGCTATATACGCTAGTTTACAACATGATTGACAAGGGTATACGGCTCGGGCGCGGGCGCGGGCGCTCGGGAAACCAGCAGTGGTGGAGGCCGCAGCTCGATACAATGCGTCCTAATGAAACGGCAATCGCGTCGGAGCTGCCTCGGGGAACACACTCGCCCCTCTGCTATATACGCTAGTTTACAACATGATTGACAAGGGTATACGGCTCGGGCGCGGGCGCGGGCGCTCGGGAAACCTGCAGTGGTGGAGGCCGCAGCTCGATACAATGCGCCCTAATGAAACGGCAATCGCGTCGGAGCTGCCTCGGGGAACACACTCGCCCCTCTGCTATATACGCTAGTTTACAACATGATTGACAAGGGTATACGGCTCGGGCGCGGGCGCGGGCGCTCGGGCAACCAGCAGTGGTGGAGGCCGCAGCTCGATACAATGCGCCCTAATGAAACGGCAATCGCGTCGGAGCTGCCTCGGGGAACACACTCGCCCCTCTGCTATATACGCTAGTTTACAACATGATTGACAAGGGTATACGGCTCGGGCGCGGGCGCGGGCGCTCGGGAAACCAGCAGTGGTGGAGGCCGCAGCTCGATACAATGCGCCCTAATGAAACGGCAATCGCGTCGGAGCTGCCTCGGGGAACACACTCGCCCCTTTGCTATATACGCTAGTTTACAACATGATTGACAAGGGTATACGGCTCGGGCGCGGGCGCGGGCGCTCGGGAAACCAGCAGTGGTGGAGGCCGCAGCTCGATACAATGCGCCCTAATGAAACGGCAATCGCGTCGGAGCTGCCTCGGGGAACACACTCGCCCCTTTGCTATATACGCTAGTTTACAACATGATTGACAAGGGTATACGGCTCGGGCGCGGGCGCGGGCGCTCGGGAAACCAGCAGTGGTGGAGGCCGCAGCTCGATACAATGCGCCCTAATGAAACGGCAATCGCGTCGGAGCTGCCTCGGGGAACACACTCGCCCCTTTGCTATATACGCTAGTTTACAACATGATTGACAAGGGTATACGGCTCGGGCGCGGGCGCGGGCGCTCGGGAAACCAGCAGTGGTGGAGGCCGCAGCTCGATACAATGCGCCCTAATGAAACGGCAATCGCGTCGGAGCTGCCTCGGGGAACACACTCGCCCCTCTGCTATATACGCTAGTTTACAACATGATTGACAAGGGTATACGGCTCGGGCGCGGGCGCGGGCGCTCGGAAAACCAGCAGTGGTGGAGGCCGCAGCTCGATACAATGCGCCCTAATGAAACGGCAATCGCGTCGGAGCTGCCTCGGGGAACACACTCGCCCCTTTGCTATATACGCTAGTTTACAACATGATTGACAAGGGTATACGGCTCGGGCGCGGGCGCGGGCGCTCGGGAAACCAGCAGTGGTGGAGGCCGCAGCTCGATACAATGCGCCCTAATGAAACGGCAATCGCGTCGGAGCTGCCTCGGGGAACACACTCGCCCCTTTGCTATATACGCTAGTTTACAACATGATTGACAAGGGTATACGGCTCGGGCGCGGGCGCGGGCGCTCGGGAAACCAGCAGTGGTGGAGGCCGCAGCTCGATACAATGCGCCCTAATGAAACGGCAATCGCGTCGGAGCTGCCTCGGGGAACACACTCGCCCCTTTGCTATATACGCTAGTTTACAACATGATTGACAAGGGTATACGGCTCGGGCGCGGGCGCGGGCGCTCGGGAAACCAGCAATGGTGGAGGCCGCAGCTCGATACAATGCGCCCTAATGAAACGGCAATCGCGTCGGAGCTGCCTCGGGGAACACACTCGCCCCTTTGCTATATACGCTAGTTTACAACATGAT
This sequence comes from Philereme vetulata, assembly GCA_918857605.2. Classification (NCBI taxonomy): domain Eukaryota; kingdom Metazoa; phylum Arthropoda; class Insecta; order Lepidoptera; family Geometridae; genus Philereme; species Philereme vetulata. Next base: position 6,648,103 of record OU975477.1, read on the forward strand.
TGACAAGGGTATACGGCTCGGGCGCGGGCGCGGGCGCTCGGGAAACCAGCAGTGGTGGAGGCCGCAGCTCGATACAATGCGCCCTAATGAAACGGCAATCGCGTCGGAGCTGCCTCGGGGAACACACTCGCCCTTTTGCTATATACGCTAGTTTACAACATGATTGACAAGGGTATACGGCTCGGGCGCGGGCGCGGGCGCTCGGGAAACCAGCAGTGGTGGAGGCCGCAGCTCGATACAATGCGCCCTAATGAAACGGCAATCGCGTCGGAGCTGCCTCGGGGAACACACTCGCCCCTTTGCTATATACGCTAGTTTACAACATGATTGACAAGGGTATACGGCTCGGGCGCGGGCGCGGGCGCTCGGGAAACCAGCAGTGGTGGAGGCCGTAGCTCGATACAATGCGCCCTAATGAAACGGCAATCGCGTCGGAGCTGCCTCGGGGAACACACTCACCCCTTTGCTATATACGCTAGTTTACAACATGATTGACAAGGGTATACGGCTCGGGCGCGGGCGCGGGCGCTCGGGAAACCAGCAGTGGTGGAGGCCGCAGCTCGATACAATGCGCCCTAATGAAACGGCAATCGCGTCGGAGCTGCCTCGGGGAACACACTCGCCCTTTTGCTATATACGCTAGTTTACAACATGATTGACAAGGGTATACGGCTCGGGCGCGGGCGCGGGCGCTCGGGAAACCAGCAGTGGTGGAGGCCGCAGCTCGATACAATGCGCCCTAATGAAACGGCAATCGCGTCGGAGCTGCCTCGGGGAACACACTCGCCCCTTTGCTATATACGCTAGTTTACAACATGATTGACAAGGGTATACGGCTCGGGCGCGGGCGCGGGCGCTCGGGAAACCAGCAGTGGTGGAGGCCGCAGCTCGATACAATGCGCCCTAATGAAACGGCAATCGCGTCGGAGCTGCCTCGGGGAACACACTCGCCCTTTTGCTATATACGCTAGTTTACAACATGATTGACAAGGGTATACGGCTCGGGCGCGGGCGCGGGCGCTCGGGAAACCAGCAGTGGTGGAGGCCGCAGCTCGATACAATGCGCCCTAATGAAACGGCAATCGCGTCGGAGCTGCCTCGGGGAACACACTCGCCCTTTTGCTATATACGCTAGTTTACAACATGATTGACAAGGGTATACGGCTCGGGCGCGGGCGCGGGCGCTCGGGAAACCAGCAGTGGTGGAGGCCGCAGCTCGATACAATGCGCCCTAATGAAACGGCAATCGCGTCGGAGCTGCCTCGGGGAACACACTCGCCCTTTTGCTATATACGCTAGTTTACAACATGATTGACAAGGGTATACGGCTCGGGCGCGGGCGCGGGCGCTCGGGAAACCAGCAGTGGTGGAGGCCGCAGCTCGATACAATGCGCTCTAATGAAACGGCAATCGCGTCGGAGCTGCCTCGGGGAACACACTCGCCCCTTTGCTATATACGCTAGTTTACAACATGATTGACAAGGGTATACGGCTCGGGCGCGGGCGCGGGCGCTCGGGAAACCAGCAGTGGTGGAGGCCGCAGCTCGATACAATGCGCCCTAATGAAACGGCAATCGCGTCGGAGCTGCCTCGGGGAACACACTCGCCCCTTTGCTATATACGCTAGTTTACAACATGATTGACAAGGGTATACGGCTCGGGCGCGGGCGCGGGCGCTCGGGAAACCAGCAGTGGTGGAGGCCGCAGCTCGATACAATGCGCCCTAATGAAACGGCAATCGCGTCGGAGCTGCCTCGGGGAACACACTCGCCCCTTTGCTATATACGCTAGTTTACAACATGATTGACAAGGGTATACGGCTCGGGCGCGGGCGCGGGCGCTCGGGAAACCAGCAGTGGTGGAGGCCGCAGCTCGATACAATGCGCCCTAATGAAACGGCAATCGCGTCGGAGCTGCCTCGGGGAACACACTCGCCCCTTTGCTATATACGCTAGTTTACAACATGATTGACAAGGGTATACGGCTCGGGCGCGGGCGCGGGCGCTCGGGAAACCAGCAGTGGTGGAGGCCGCAGCTCGATACAATGCGCCCTAATGAAACGGCAATCGCGTCGGAGCTGCCTCGGGGAACACACTCGCCCCTTTGCTATATACGCTAGTTTACAACATGATTGACAAGGGTATACGGCTCGGGCGCGGGCGCGGGCGCTCGGGAAACCAGCAGTGGTGGAGGCCGCAGCTCGATACAATGCGCCCTAATGAAACGGCAATCGCGTCGGAGCTGCCTCGGGGAACACACTCGCCCCTTTGCTATATACGCTAGTTTACAACATGATTGACAAGGGTATACGGCTCGGGCGCGGGCGCGGGCGCTCGGGAAACCAGCAGTGGTGGAGGCCGCAGCTCGATACAATGCGCCCTAATGAAACGGCAATCGCGTCGGAGCTGCCTCGGGGAACACACTCGCCCCTTTGCTATATACGCTAGTTTACAACATGATTGACAAGGGTATACGGCTCGGGCGCGGGCGCGGGCGCTCGGGAAACCAGCAGTGGTGGAGGCCGCAGCTCGATACAATGCGCCCTAATGAAACGGCAATCGCGTCGGAGCTGCCTCGGGGAACACACTCGCCCCTTTGCTATATACGCTAGTTTACAACATGATTGACAAGGGTATACGGCTCGGGCGCGGGCGCGGGCGCTCGGGAAACCAGCAGTGGTGGAGGCCGCAGCTCGATACAATGCGCCCTAATGAAACGGCAATCGCGTCGGAGCTGCCTCGGGGAACACACTCGCCCCTTTGCTATATACGCTAGTTTACAACATGATTGACAAGGGTATACGGCTCGGGCGCGGGCGCGGGCGCTCGGGAAACCAGCAGTGGTGGAGGCCGCAGCTCGATACAATGCGCCCTAATGAAACGGCAATCGCGTCGGAGCTGCCTCGGGGAACACACTCGCCCCTTTGCTATATACGCTAGTTTACAACATGATTGACAAGGGTATACGGCTCGGGCGCGGGCGCGGGCGCTCGGGAAACCTGCAGTGGTGGAGGCCGCAGCTCGATACAATGCGCCCTAATGAAACGGCAATCGCGTCGGAGCTGCCTCGGGGAACACACTCGCCCCTTTGCTATATACGCTAGTTTACAACATGATTGACAAGGGTATACGGCTCGGGCGCGGGCGCGGGCGCTCGGGAAACCAGCAATGGTGGAGGCCGCAGCTCGATACAATGCGCCCTAATGAAACGGCAATCGCGTCGGAGCTGCCTCGGGGAACACACTCGCCCCTCTGCTATATACGCTAGTTTACAACATGATTGACAAGGGTATACGGCTCGGGCGCGGGCGCGGGCGCTCGGGAAACCAGCAGTGGTGGAGGCCGCAGCTCGATACAATGCGCCCTAATGAAACCGCAATCGCGTCGGAGCTGCCTCGGGGAACACACTCGCCCCTTTGCTATATACGCTAGTTTACAACATGATTGACAAGGGTATACGGCTCGGGCGCGGGCGCGGGCGCTCGGGAAACCAGCAGTGGTGGAGGCCGCAGCTCGATACAATGCGCCCTAATGAAACGGCAATCGCGTCGGAGCTGCCTCGGGGAACACACTCGCCCCTCTGCTATATACGCTAGTTTACAACATGATTGACAAGGGTATACGGCTCGGGCGCGGGCGCGGGCGCTCGGGAAACCAGCAGTGGTGGAGGCCGCAGCTCGATACAATGCGCCCTAATGAAACCGCAATCGCGTCGGAGCTGCCTCGGGGAACACACTCGCCCCTCTGCTATATACGCTAGTTTACAACATGATTGACATTGTTTTGTTCTTTGTATTTAATGTTTATGTGTAATAGTATTTTTTGTTTTAATTTTCTTATTTTTAGTTGACATTTTTTGTGATATGTGACATCAAGCAAGCCAGATCTCTAAATCAACTTGGGCAAATCGACGATGTATGTATATATGTGTCCGAGGATAACTTTCGAAGCGTTGATCCGATCATCGTGAAATTTAATACATAGGTAGGTAGTGATGGCGTTTTCGTGTGACTAAATGAGCTAAAAATGTTGGGGGTTTGTTGAGATATTGGGGTTCAAGAGGGATAAAACAAATGAAAATGAGGCTATTAGATCAAGTGGGATGTCAAATGAAAAGTATTCATTAGTACGACTTCGTTTTTATTATTCGTAAATTCTTTATAGTTTTTAAGTTATTAGCCTTAATAAAAACTAAACTTTGACAAAACTCACAGGCTAGACCAGTGACTCCACAGTGCTGTAATTTAGTGTGCATGTAGCATATATGACACAAATATAGGCAAAAGTCTAAAATCCAGAATAACTACAATTCGTGCCCCAATAAAATAAACCACATTACATGAACTCCCGTTACCAGTAATTTGAATGAAATTGTAGGTCAAGTTTTTTGGTTATTCAGTCATCCGGCGACTCGATGCTAATTACACCTACCTACGCTGTACTCGAGTCCCACTCCACACAAACTTATGAAAAACTTTACCTTGGGATTTGCTGGCACTACCTACTTTCAAACTGCTAGAGGAGTTTAGCGAGCTAAAGTTCTACACTTTACAATTGTATGCAGCGATAGGTCACAGCACTCAGACTTGGAGTCACTTTTACAATATCCCGGTTCTGACAACTAGTCCTTCCTTTCTTAAAAATCAGTTTATAACAAATACCACAGAGTATAACATTACTTCATATACTCAAGTCATTTAATTATTGATTAAAACGGGTATTTATCGCGTATGTACCTTTTTTATTATTAACAAATAAAAAAGGTACATACGCGATAAATACCCGTTTTAATCAATAATTATGTACAGTGATCGCGAAAGTTTGAAAAATACTCAAGTCATTTATTCCACAAGTTACACACAGATAACAAACTCAGGGGAGAATTTTTTTAGGTCTTCAGAGTCTCTTCTGTTTCAGATACACACAAACAAGGCTGATGCAGCTCGTGCACCACCTGTCAAAACTTCAAATATCCTCACCCTCAAATATGTCGCGAGGGCCGCAATCACGTCAATTTATTTATTTTTAAAGTGAATATATAATAAAATATTCTGTGAACATTTCAAACGTCTACCTGTTGTCGTTATCAATATCGAACAAAAACGAGGAAATAAATCACCTTTGTTGTATGGGAGCCCCCCTTAAATATATATTTAAGCTGCCTATCATACAGGTTTTTCAGTCTAGTTTAGGCAACTGAGGCTCATACATATTTGTTGTCACATAATCATCTTAATTTTGGTTACATGTACCTACCTAATAATTATGTACCTATTGATTTTTGTATTTGTACATTTTGTCACAATAACTGTTCTTATTCTTATTTCATTCTGTTTTTAGTATTTGTTGTTATAGCGGCAACAGAAATACATCATCTGTGAAAATTTCAACTGTCTTACTATCACGGTTCATGAGATACCTACAGCCTGGTGACAGACGGACAGACAGACAGACAGCGAAGTCTTAGTAATAAGGTCCCGTTTGACCCTTTGGGTACGGAACTCTAAAAAGGTACATACGCGATTGGTAATTATGTACAGTGATCGCGAAAGTTTGAAAAATACTACAACACAAGTTGCCTACAGATAACAAACTCATGAGAGAAATTCTGCTTCAGATAGACAAACAGGCTTGTTGTCTGATGCAGAGCGCGCACCGCCTGTCAGAGTGTCCGTATCGGCGCCGAATACGCCACTATATTCCGAAGTACTCTGTACGTATGTAATGTGACCGAAAGTTATATGAAAACTTGAAGAATTAAAATCCATCAAGCTGCTATGTTAAGGGTAATAAAAAAGTCCGAACAGCACATCGCATAGCACAGATCGATTCCAATCGATTCAAGTACCCTCAAGATAGCAATTCATAATTCAGGATTGAGATCCGACCTCCCCAGAGGCTTCTAACCCGAGCCTCAGCTTCCGCCTTCACAAGCCGTTTTCCTCAATTAAACATTGCTCTGTAGGTGTTCATTTTCAAACGGTCGGCAATGATACTTTTGGTGCAACAAACGGCTACGGTAACCGCTTACCATCAACTGGACCGTACTGTTTCTTCCACCTTAGTGGAATAAAGAGTAATTAAAAACCATGGACCCCTACAAGGTTCTGATCCCGGACATAATATCGGTTCCTTTATTTTTAATTAAACGCGAATAGCATATTTAAAGAGAATAAACTTACAAAAAGAGAATAAACAGGCCTTTTTATGTGTTTTGTCGACTAGGGCGAGCAAATGTGTTTTTAGTGTTAGACCGCAGACACACCGCACCCGCCACGCACGCGTCACGTCATACTCACAGAATACTCGTCGCACCACACGGAGAACCACTTGACGTCTCGGAGCGTTTTGCCGTCGGGCAGCGCAAGAGTGAGCCCCTCGCCGCGGTAGCGCCGCAGCGGGTCCGCGCCGCCGCGCTCGTCCCGCAAACGCAACGCGCCCGTTGCGCTGACTGATTTCGATGTGCCCACGTAGAAGTAGGCAGCTGGGAAAGGAAATTAATGGTAAGTACATTCTTCTTACCTTGTAAAAAATAGCAGGCAATACTAATAACATGCTAGATCAGAGGATTATTGTCTTCCAGATACAACATAAATTGTTTATTTTAGCCATCGCGACTCTTATAGGTATAAAGGAGCATTTGCTAGAAGCATGATATATAAGTTGATACAGCTATATAGGTGGTTTCAGATACTTCACCGATTAACGGCTATTAAGAATAATGAAGAATAAAGATTTTAATTAATTATAATATTTGATGTTTCTTTACGCTATACAGAAGTTAGGGTTTCTCCAGATTTAACTGGATGCTCTCTCATTTAATGGATCAGTTTTATATCGTACATAAAGGAATGTGACAATTCGAGTTCTCTCAAATATAATTAAATACACGTTGGACTCTTACTAAGAATTGTTATCAAGACAATTATTATAATGAAGGAAATGAAAGGTCCGTGGCCCTGGTGGAGCCTAATGACAGGCATCGCTCATCGCAGAGAAGTGAAAGTGCCCATCATCAGACCACATGTTTCGGTTGTGCGATTGTGAACCTTGTGGTGAAACAAGAAGATTAGTTTTAGGGTGAGAATGGTAGGAAGAAAGTAATTCTTTTTTAAACACTGATAAGTGTGGGTTGAAGTGTTGTGCTTGTAATAAATAGCCTTTCAAAGAGATAATGACCAATTATGATCGAAAATGATAATTACCTTCAAAACAATGGGTTTTTCATAATCTATACAGGGCCGTTCTCAAGCACATCGAATGCTAACTGAGAGAGCGATGAAGAGGAAAACACGTCGTGCCGCCCGCGACCCCACGTAATGTAGATAGGGACAAAATGTCAGCCAAAAGAACAACTCCACTAATAACATCTTGTTCAATTCCAGTTTCGATCTCGATGAATACGTGACGTAACAGAAAGGCGATCCCCATTACGAATGAGTTGTTGCTTCCTTTTCCTTGCGTACATGATGCACATTTTAAAATGATGAATCAATGAAATATGCAGACTATTTACAATTTAAATTATATTTTGAGAATAAATAATCATAATTTTCAGTTATTTTATGCAGAACGACCTAAAGAAGGTTGCTTTCAACAATTCATAAAACAACACACGTAGAATGTAAAAATAGATTAAAAAAATATTTACTTAGCATAAGCTACCAGCAAACAGAGGATTTATTACGCATTCAATCTTGAAAAGTTTTTTTATACCACAACATTATACCAACGGTAATAAATAGATATTACAGCAACTGTACAAGACACCATAATGATGTATAAATATATTTTATAATACACTAATGATGCTATTATTTATTTCTACTGAGTGTTGCAATAATGTTTGATTACACTTTCACACCAACACTAGTTCATAAAATAGTAATTAAGTTAAATTAAATTAAATGGATTGATCGTTAAATTAAAAACACGGGCTATAGTTGATTGATAAGTATTATTTTTAGTTTTAGTTGATAAGTATTATTTTTAGTTTTAGTTGATAAGTATTATTTTTTATTTTAGTTGATAAGTATTATTTTTAGTTTTAGTTGATAAGTATTATTTTTAGTTTTAGTTAATAAGTATTATTTTTAGTTTTAGTTGATAAGTATTATTTTTAGTTTTAGTTGCTAAGTATTATTTTTAGTTTTAGTTGATAAGTATTATTTTTAGTTTTAGTTGATAAGTATTATTTTTAGTTTTAGTTGATAAGTATTATTTTTAGTTTTAGTTAATAAGTATTATTTTTAGTTTTAGTTGATAAGTATTATTTTTAGTTTTAGTTGATATGTATTATTTTTAGTCTATAGTTTTTCTTGATGTTTTTTTTTCCCTTGCTCCTAAAGAAGTAATTTATTGATGTACATATTCATAATAGTATAAGGCTCAGTCTGGCTATATTATACCTATTGTATCTGTAGTCAGTCATACCTACCTACATTGTCATGCCCATCCTATGTCTATCGAGCCAAAGCAGAGATCCTTTGCGTCTAAACACAAGTTTATTTTAAACTTAGTTAGAGCAAGGTACCAAAGCATTTGTAATAATAATAAGGTTGTAGTGCAAACCCACAAGATACAACACCCTAGGTATCCTAGAATTATAACTACGTATTTAAGTGCACTTTGTAAAACCATCTTTTTTGAAAATAAATACATATTCATTCATTCATTCATAATTTTCAGTTATTTTATGCAGAACGACCTAAAGAAGGTTGCTGGGAGCCGTTAGGTGCAGGCCGTACAAGATCGGCCACTCTGGAATTGTTTGGGAGAGGGCTATCTATGGCAAGTGGACGTCCTATGTCCGATATGATGATAATAAATTTGGCAATATGTTTTAATAGTAAGGGCGTTTCTAACGTTCAACTTGCATGTCGTAAACCTCACACAAACAGGCATGAACACACACACACTCACGCACACACTGATGCCTATATTAGTTAGGTAGTGTAACGCACGCGTCAGACACAAAGGACAAAGCATTCCTCGCCTGGTATTCGGGTAATGCTGGACGTATTCACAATATTACGAGACCAGCCCCTATTGCATTGCCAACATGACCATGCAGACTATTGCAGACCGTATGTCCGTTTGAGTTAGTGGCCAACATTGATAGTTTTTGAACCGCGCAGAAGCGGCATATCCTAAGAATTTGAGGCCCACCAAGTGCCCTACTACGAATCGCTTAGTTTAAAATGAAAGTCCAAGTAGTGAATGCACGAGGCCTTGCATAATTGTTGAAACTAAGCTACGCTAACACGAGCGTTTCAGCATCTATGATAGTCATCGTGACTTAACTACTTATAACACTTCTGTGACGTTTATAAATTACATAAAATTTTTGTAAGTAATTTTGTTTTTTTTGTCATATTAAGCAGAAAAAGAAAAAACAAATGACTAAAATATTAACTATGCTCAGAACATTTATTTTTAACTAGTTTTTTTAACGCGGCTCAAATTTTAATTTCTCCTTTTCAAAGAGAAGCTAAAGAAATACCTGTCTGTCAAAGTGATTGCCATTGATATTATGTCCATGACCATTTTGGTAGAGCGATTGGTGCGCTGGAGGTGGGAATGCCACTCCGAATATCTGATGATATTCAAAACGTTACTGCATCATCGCCCTTCGTAACGCAAAAAACGAAATGTCCTACAGACAGAACTTCATAGTCAAAAATTATCTAATAAAACTTGAATTGAGCGAGTATTAACAGTGTTAGAGCAATTAACACCAAAGAAAATAATTATTTAGTCCAAATTATACAGCAAAACTGATTTATCAGATTCTATATGACTGTGCATTTTTCTAGCTCTGCTTATACAGTTTTTTTTTCAGATATACTATATTAATCATGTATTTTCTGCAGATTAACGCTGAGGAAGCTGAGATGAACATACGAGTACATCTTAGGTACAGGTAAGGATACAGATTTACAAAGAAAACCTCGTTTTATTATATGGATGTAAAAAACTTAGTTTAAGTCATAAAGTGAGAAACCATTGGTAAATAAAATGAATTTATAAATGATGTATAGGACGGTCAGTTTGAAAGTAATTAAATATCATCGTTTGAATAATAACAGCGTCATTATTCTTTATTTCCAATAAATAACAAGACGATAAACGAACTAATAAACAAGGCGATGCAATAAACTAACGAAGCTTTTCGTAAACAGCACCTAACGTAAGGAGCGTCGTTAAAACTTTTCTTATTTCAAGAGATCAGTCGAGGAAAGTCAGGGAACTTTAGAAGCTCGTTATTTTATTTAGCGTACCGTGATCCTAACCTCTATATAAATATGCAGTTAAATTAAACCAACACTATAAGAAAAGCTTATTAAAATGATTAGTATCCCTTGCTTTAATAGAAACGAGTCCTAATAGCGCAGGTACTGTTACGTTACGTTACGTACTCGTACGTTGCGTATTTAGTGTCGCCGCAGATGTGCCCAACACAATACCAGCGGTGCACAGTTACATTAACATCCTCGAACAATGAATTATTAATTAAACTCGAAGATGTATGAGCAGCCGGAATACAATGGAGCAAACTGCTCGATGTTAGGTACGTTTATGAAAGGCTTCTCTTTGTTTAAAACAGTATTCTTTGAATGGGGAGTCATTCAACACGTAAAAACCAGAATCGAAACTTTCGAAGAATTTTAAAGGGATGTAACTTCTTTATTGAACAAATGGTTATAGACAAACCTATTACAAAAAAAAACATGTAATCGACGAGCTTAATTTTAATTAACATACCTATACTTTCACATGCGCCCTGCGACAAGTTCTAACTACCGGAAGTTCTATTCACTGCTTCAAGTTTACCTTCTTTTCAGCCACTATTTAGACTGGCGATGGTCGTTGGGGCAAAAAGATTTTTGGTGGAAAGCTCAATAAATGACTGTCCCCTACTAGATGGAAAGACGACCTGATAAAGATTTCCGGGAGCCGTTGGGTGCAAGCCGCACGAGATCGGTCTAGATTCAGCAGTGGCATGATCTCGGTAAGCAGGATATATTTATAGATATGGATAGTGCAGATAGTGAACTCACCGGGCCCCTCTCCATCGTAATGGAAGTCATGCAGGTAGAGCGTCCTGCTGTCGATGGCGTAGACGCGGCCGCGCACGCCGTGGTGCAGCTCCGACAGCGGACCCACCTCCTTGCCGAAGTACTGGCTGGCGGCCTCGGAGTGACCTGCAACAATGAGACGAGATTTTAACACTCAGACCTTGAGGTACATTGGAGACCAGGGTATGGTCATCCTTGCAAGTCGAAGATTTAAAACACTGTATAGCTCTGTACACTCTGCCAATGAGGCTGAATTATAGAGATACTTTTCATTTTTGTGACCGTTTTATTTTGTCTAACCATAAGAATACCACGTGTACTTCTGCGAGTCTAGCACATTACCCTGCTTCTGTCACAGTCCCAGTCATAATCTATCTACGTACATATAATTTCTTCAAAATCGGTCCAGTCGTTTAGTCGTGAAAACGTAAATAACGAAATTTTTACGTGTGTTTACGTTTTTTCCGGAACAAAAAAGTTTTTAAAAATAATACGTATGTGTGTATTAAGTACAAAAAAAATAGCCAAGAGCGAGTCGGACTCGCGCACGAAGGGTTCCGTACCATTATCTATAAAAACGGCAAAAATCACGTTTGATGTATGGGAGCACCCCTTAAATATTTCTGTTATATTCTTTAGTAATTTATTTTTAAAGTGAATATATAACTAAATATTCCTTAGCTAAATAACCTGTAGCCGTTATCAATATCGAGCTAAAACGAGCAAAAAAATCGCATTTCTTGTATGGGAGTCCCCCTTAAATATTTATTTCATTCTGTTTTTAGTGTCTGTTGTTATAGCGGCAATAGAATTACATCATCTGTGAAAATTTCAACTGTCTAACTATCACGGTTCATGAGATACAGCCTGGTAACAGACGGACAGATAGACAGACAGCGGAGACTTAGTAATAGGGTGCCGTTTTACCATTTGGGTACGGAACCCTAAAAATGCTACATCAATATCAAAAAAGGTAAAACCGTTTGGTTCGGCTTGCAGACAGACGACGTCGGTCCGTTACTTACAGCCGATTATCTCAGCAACTAAAGCTAGAATTGTTATGTTTGTGCTTGTAATTTGAAGCAGTCAAATTTTAAATTGAGCTGAGAGGCTCAAGTGAGTTATAAATAGTTATTATAACACAAGAGCTAAATTTACAAATGACAGAAAGATTTATTCGAGTTTACCTTTTATATAACTAGATGGCGCTACTAAATTAATCAAAGTACCTAGATCCGGAAAGCCTCGGCACGCGAGTCCCACTCGCACTTGACCGGTCTTATATTTATTGAAAGATAAGTGTATTGTCGCACATCCGATTTCGCCGTCCTTACGATAGGTACTCACAAACCAGCCTACGAATGTATGTAATTTTTAAACAGAATTTAAATTTGATTTTTTGATGTGTTTATGAACTTCTGCTTAGTTATAACTAGTGGTTCGCCCCCAACTGATCTCGCGAGTCTCCGATTAAAACAAAAAAAATATTATTTGTAATCTTTGACTATCAAAAGTGTCACAAAATAAAAACCATTTTACTTGACCTACAGTTTCATTCAAATTACAGGTAACGGGAGTTCATGTGTGTGGTTTTAATTTTTGGGGTAGAAATTGCAGTTATTCTGGATTTCAGACTTTTGCCTGTATTTGTGTCACTTAAGCTAAATTACAGCACTATGGGGTCACTGGTGTACGCGTAATGAATTTTGTCAAAGTTTAGTTTTTATTATGGCTAATAACTCAAAAACTATAAAGAATTTATGAAAAATAAAAACGGAGTCTAAATGTACTAATGAATACCTTTTATTTGACATTCCACTTGACCAGTTAGTCTCATTTTCATTTTTTTTACCTCTCTTGAACCCCAATATCTCAACAACCCCTCAACATTTTTAGCTCATTTAGTCACACCAAAATTGTGCCATCACTACCTACCTATGTATTAAATTTCACGATAATCGGATCAACGCTTAGAAAGTTATCGTCGGACAAACATACATACATACAACGCCGATTGGCCCAAGTTGATTTAGAGATCTCGCTTCGCTCGATCAATTAAAATGTTTATTAGTAGGAGTGTAAACATTGGTCGTTCACACGGCTTTAATGAAACCGGAGCTTGCATCACTGCGATTAAACGCTTATAATGGTGCTTTTAATGCGCTCCTAATTATAACGTGCGGTAATGTTACGGTAGACATGATAGTACTAGTCACGTGCCCTGGCTTTGCTTATAACTGCTTCAATGGACAAGTAAAAGGCACTGATTCAATAAACTTATTTAAATTGATTTGCAGTTACTACTGAAGCTTGATCTACAGAGGTTATTTATTTCGTGGCACTATTTTGATAGTCAAAGATTACAAATAATTTTTTTTTTGTTGTAATCGGAGACTCGCGAGATTTCAGTTCGGGGCGAACCACTAGTAACAAAATAACTACAAGGTTTAAACTAAAAATAAAAACGATGTCAAAATGTACTGATGAAGACATTTCATTTGACGTCCCACTCGACCTAATAGTCGCATTTTGATTTTTTTTAACCCTCTTAAACCGTAATATCTCAACAACCCCGCCCCATTTTTGACTCATTTAGTCACAGCAGGATTGAGCCATCACTACTCACTTATATGTATATCAAATTTCACGATGATCAGATCCATGCTTCGAATTTTTTCCTTGGACAAACAAATATACCTACATACAACGCCGATTTGCCCAAGTTGATCTCAGCCAAGAAACAAGGCTGGTAACTTTCATTGATCGATCACTTTACGAAAAGAAAGCTCCATTGAGAGACAAAATAATGTGGTGGATGAATATTGCAACGATTTCACAAGTTAATTATTATAATATCATATGTCTGCTGAGAGTATGTATGTATGTATGTACATGTATATCGTACGATGATTGATTTTTCACAGTATTCAATAAATAAATTACATACAGCAAGAAGTCCAAAGCTATGTAGATAAATAAATGCGTACAGTCATACACACATAATGTCTATTATCTTAGATCATGAACTCGTGAGTGGACTGGTGCGTGTCAGATCTGGCACAAGGCGAACCGTGGACATTTGGTCGACATTCACGATCAGCGCGCGCTCCGTCCCCGCTCCGAACCCGGGCCGGCCCCGCGCCACAGCCGCGAGACACGCTGGAGTCGGAGACCAATGTCATGAATGAGTTTATAAGATCAATGGATCGACTGATTTCGCAAGTATTACTCGTGCGCGATAACTTGGGACCTGCTAGGAATGCGACTCCCCGACCGCTTCCCCTGCACTTCCCTGATGGCGCCCGTATTGTACCGTTCGCATCACTATTTTTTACTAGGGTTTTTAGTCTCGTACTGGCCTACGTCACGTAACAACGCGCTCTGGAATTCTTTTAGTTTTCGTTTGTGTTATGTTTTGTTGTTGTAGTTTTTGTTGTTATAGTTTGTGTCATTGTTTTGTTGTTGTAGTTTTTGTTGTTATAGTTCTTGTTAAGTGTTTTTGTTATCATTATGAAGGGTAAACCTTTGCATAGCGGAGAAAGAAACCTCGTGCTAAAAGTGTTAGAGTTTTTTGAAAACGAAAAACGGAACAAACAGTTTTGTTTACCTGTCCACTAAGTAGTGACGAAGATGAGATAATGTAAATAATAGATAAAATAAATGTATAAACTTAAACATTGTATTTTTATTTTATTCAAATAGTGTAAAAAAGATTAAATAATAAGCAGCGTCCACCCTGAGTAACATAATAAATTAGGTTAAAAAAACAAAGACGAAGCCGCGGGCGGCTGCTTGTTATGTTCGCTTTTTTGCGGGCGGTACAAACACGCCAATATGACGTCACCGCGCTCAGGTCCCAACTTATCGCGCACGGGTAATACATACATACCGGTAAGTAAGTGATAATTCAGAATAATTTTGAATAATCACTTTACGAGTAAACATTTCATTTAGTAGCAGTTTCGGAACGGAACTCCTTTCCTCATTATCTATGTATTTCATTCCCCTCAATTCTTCATTATCATAAAAAATAAATAAAATGAAATAGGAATAGGTACCCAACCTAACCATATGAGCGCTTTCTTATTTTGTTGAAACACTTTCAAATGACACGTTTGAAATAGTTTTAGCGTACCGTTACGGAGCCGGAGGTGCTACACATTCGAGAAAGTGTTCGAAAAACCAGCCTACCACCCGCCTGGTTGCGTCGCGAGATACATACGAGGACAAACAAATGGCATTACCGAGACAGTATCTCTAGCAAGTAGAGATCTGATGAACGTCGGTCGTGTCACGTCGGGACATACGTCACGACAGGCAAATAATTGCAAGCGTTAGTTGCTCCAATGAGTTCAAAATTAATTCAAATCTATGTTGTAAGGTGGGCGAGTAGCCGATTGAGACCGAAGCTGCAAAGAGATGCAGGTTCAGTTCCCGCTGCGAAGGAAAATCATTATTAACTGAAGCATTTGTTAGGGTTCAGCTATATGCATCCTACGAAAG
The DNA here is from genome assembly GCA_918857605.2 of Philereme vetulata. Classification (NCBI taxonomy): domain Eukaryota; kingdom Metazoa; phylum Arthropoda; class Insecta; order Lepidoptera; family Geometridae; genus Philereme; species Philereme vetulata. Next base: position 6,663,683 of record OU975477.1, read on the forward strand.
TAATACAGAGAAAAGACAATTATTGTACAGGTTCGTTCTTTGTCTAACCTTATAGGAAGTGTGAGATAGATATAGAGAGATAGAAAATACTTTATTGCACATCTTAGACCACAAACAATTAAAATTAATATACATTATTAACGGTCTTATCGCTACTTAGCAATCTCTATCAGACAACATAAGCGTTACGTCTTATTATTACTACCAGTGTTATCTCGAAGGCATTATTATCACCTATCATGTTTAACCAATAACAGAGATAAGGGGATTTCACAAACCGAAGTAAAAATTATAGACAACATCTAATTCCATTGATGCTAGCACATGTTTTAGTAATCTGATTCTGGATAGTCAGTTAAGCGAGAACGGTTCTGGGGCAGGACAGTTCTCGAGTGAAAAACACACAGAACGGGCCGTCGGTCACCGCGTCGGGTCCCGCACAACATCTATGCGGGGGGGGCGTAGCATAGACGTTCTTCGCTGTCATGATGATGATGGAGAATAAGATTCTAATCAATTTGTAATTAAGTTTAATAAAGCTTACTTTCATAGCTTTATTGGCAGCCATGCAAAGTTCAGTGGTAAGGTAGGTGAAGGTTACCGGGCGGTCAATGCGCCTGCGCAGCCAGCGCGCGCGGAGTGGCCCCGAACTCTACTTTCTACATACCTGCATCCGCAGGTCAACGGGTACCTCAGCCATATCCACACAACATGCTTTATCTTTATTTTCCCTTGTAAATACAGTAATTGAAAAATACAATCCGATTGAATAGGCGTCTTCTAGATCTTCGTGCTTCATCTTAGACCACATCATCGCTTACCATCAGGTAGAGATTATAGTCAAACGAAAAACTATTTAGTTTTAAAAAAATGGTTTTACCTTTTAAAGTTATAATTTATTACGACGCTTTTGCATATAAATGTTTCACGGCTGCAGACACTCACATCATCTAGGGGTGGTCGCTAGGGTTGCCAGATGTCCCGTATTTCCCGGGACGTCCCGTAATCCAGGCACAATTTTGAACGTCCCGCCTGGACAGACTCTATTCCGTATTTCAATCCTAGTTCCAAGTGCTTTGTAGAGAGGATTTTTTCGCATAAGGCATTAAAATGGACTGATGTGCGCAACAAGTTTACCTACTCCGGATTTGATAAAGTGACCGTTTTCAACTATGATTATAGCTGCATTGAATTTTACAAAAATGTAAAATCAAACAATTATATGTTAAACCTTACACGATCTTCTTTAAAATATATCTAAATAATACTCGTAACTAGCAATAAAAACATACTAAAATACATGTTTTTCATTTGTCCCGGGGAAAAAATTTTGAATCCCGTATTTTTTTGTCAAATTGATCATTTGTCCCTTACAGTATCAAAAAAAACCTGGCAACCCTAGTGGTCACAATTCCTTTGGGCTCGATGTATATATATATATATATATATATATATATATATACATATATATACATCGAGCCCATTGAAAACGAGGCGTAAATATATATGTATAATATATATATATACATATATATACATAGCATGCAATACTACTCGTATTTACAGAGTTATAGTTTTAATTGCTTTTCTCGAGAAGTTTTAGATTACAAACTCACTATTACTTATAATGAGTTTTGTTTTGATTTGGAATTGTTATGCACATTTATTATTAGCAAGTAGGTACATACATACTTAGATTATATTTCTTTTTCAAAAATAATTAATACTTTTATGAGTTCGTTGGGTATTTAGATGTGGAACAGGCTACTCTATCTAACTATCTACCTTACTCCATCTAATGTGTCTAAGGTGTCGTATTTCAGCCTTTCCGAGGACGGATACCGAACACCAAGAACTCAGTTTTTATGTAGTAAATAAATATTGATATTTTTTTATTATAATATGTATTTTAGGCTAAGGTATATATTTTTATGGGCCGTAGAATAAGTTCATTACTATCCTGTGACTGAATTAAATGATTTATTGTTATCTACAATGACACCACGGCGCAGGCAGCGATACAACGACGCGTCCTTCACACAATGCCAATTGCTATCCGACTGGTGAGTGTAGCGGCTTCTTGAAATAAGGAACCCGAACATTATTCTGAATAGTCCTGAAAGGTACATAGCCTTTTTAAATATTATATAAAATGATGACGTCTGCGCAGTTGTTTGGTCACACGGCCACATCGTTCCGGGCCCAGGGGCGCGCGGGGGTGGAGTAGCTGTCAGTAGGTACTTGTGCGTAAACACTGACCTAAACATCATCGTCAATAGTACAAATGCCTGAGTAGTACTTACTTCTTGTTTATTTCCTTGCAAAATTCAAAGTGTTAGGAAAGTGCATCTTGCACGCAGTTGCAGTCGCAGTACCTACGATATTATACGTTGGAACATCATCATTACGTAACCGCGACATAACTGTTGCTTGTATTGAAAGTAAGACCTTGGTGCCGAGACCTAAAGTTCAAAGTAGTTAGTGGCTACGCGTTTTATCTTATTTGTTGTGATTTGTTCATAACTTGTTTAAAGAATTGTCATTAACATGTTGATAAAAATATATCACTTTCCTGAGAAGGCTTCTCAGTACATTCTCGACCAACAAACAAAGGATTTTCAGAGCAACATAACCATAGGCAATTTTATATTAAAGAAAGATGAGCAGTGGACAGTTGGAGACGTTAACTTTACCAAAAATAAACACACGACAAGTGAAAATATCTCCTCTTCAACTTCTACTATACATACCTAAGGCCGACTTGCACAACGATCCGTAAACGTATTTAGCGACTGAACATGTTTAAATAAACACACGACAAGTGAAAATATCTCCTCTTCAACTTCTACTATACATACCTAAGGCCGACTTGCACAACGATCCGTAAACGTATTTAGCGACTGAACATGTTTAAATAAACACACGACAAGTGAAAATATCTCCTCTTCAACTTCTACTATACATACCTAAGGCCGACTTGCACAACGATCCGTAAACGTATTTAGCGACTGAACATGTTTAAATAAACACACGACAAGTGAAAATATCTCCTCTTCAACTTCTACTATACATACCTAAGGCCGACTTGCACAACGATCCGTAAACGTATTTAGCGACTGAACATGTTTAAATAAACACACGACAAGTGAAAATATCTCCTCTTCAACTTCTACTATACATACCTAAGGCCGACTTGCACAACGATCCGTAAACGTATTTAGCGACTGAACATGTTTAAATAAACACACGACAAGTGAAAATATCTCCTCTTCAACTTCTACTATACATACCTAAGGCCGACTTGCACAACGATCCGTAAACGTATTTAGCGACTGAACATGTTTAAATAAACACACGACAAGTGAAAATATCTCCTCTTCAACTTCTACTATACATACCTAAGGCCGACTTGCACAACGATCCGTAAACGTATTTAGCGACTGAACATGTTTAAATAAACACACGACAAGTGAAAATATCTCCTCTTCAACTTCTACTATACATACCTAAGGCCGACTTGCACAACGATCCGTAAACGTATTTAGCGACTGAACATGTTTAAATAAACACACGACAAGTGAAAATATCTCCTCTTCAACTTCTACTATACATACCTAAGGCCGACTTGCACAACGATCCGTAAACGTATTTAGCGACTGAACATGTTTAAATAAACACACGACAAGTGAAAATATCTCCTCTTCAACTTCTACTATACATACCTAAGGCCGACTTGCACAACGATCCGTAAACGTATTTAGCGACTGAACATGTTTAAATAAACACACGACAAGTGAAAATATCTCCTCTTCAACTTCTACTATACATACCTAAGGCCGACTTGCACAACGATCCGTAAACGTATTTAGCGACTGAACATGTTTAAATAAACACACGACAAGTGAAAATATCTCCTCTTCAACTTCTACTATACATACCTAAGGCCGACTTGCACAACGATCCGTAAACGTATTTAGCGACTGAACATGTTTAAATAAACACACGACAAGTGAAAATATCTCCTCTTCAACTTCTACTATACATACCTAAGGCCGACTTGCACAACGATCCGTAAACGTATTTAGCGACTGAACATGTTTAAATAAACACACGACAAGTGAAAATATCTCCTCTTCAACTTCTACTATACATACCTAAGGCCGACTTGCACAACGATCCGTAAACGTATTTAGCGACTGAACATGTTTAAATAAACACACGACAAGTGAAAATATCTCCTCTTCAACTTCTACTATACATACCTAAGGCCGACTTGCACAACGATCCGTAAACGTATTTAGCGACTGAACATGTTTAAATAAACACACGACAAGTGAAAATATCTCCTCTTCAACTTCTACTATACATACCTAAGGCCGACTTGCACAACGATCCGTAAACGTATTTAGCGACTGAACATGTTTAAATAAACACACGACAAGTGAAAATATCTCCTCTTCAACTTCTACTATACATACCTAAGGCCGACTTGCACAACGATCCGTAAACGTATTTAGCGACTGAACATGTTTAAATAAACACACGACAAGTGAAAATATCTCCTCTTCAACTTCTACTATACATACCTAAGGCCGACTTGCACAACGATCCGTAAACGTATTTAGCGACTGAACATGTTTAAATAAACACACGACAAGTGAAAATATCTCCTCTTCAACTTCTACTATACATACCTAAGGCCGACTTGCACAACGATCCGTAAACGTATTTAGCGACTGAACATGTTTAAATAAACACACGACAAGTGAAAATATCTCCTCTTCAACTTCTACTATACATACCTAAGGCCGACTTGCACAACGATCCGTAAACGTATTTAGCGACTGAACATGTTTAAATAAACACACGACAAGTGAAAATATCTCCTCTTCAACTTCTACTATACATACCTAAGGCCGACTTGCACAACGATCCGTAAACGTATTTAGCGACTGAACATGTTTAAATAAACACACGACAAGTGAAAATATCTCCTCTTCAACTTCTACTATACATACCTAAGGCCGACTTGCACAACGATCCGTAAACGTATTTAGCGACTGAACATGTTTAAATAAACACACGACAAGTGAAAATATCTCCTCTTCAACTTCTACTATACATACCTAAGGCCGACTTGCACAACGATCCGTAAACGTATTTAGCGACTGAACATGTTTAAATAAACACACGACAAGTGAAAATATCTCCTCTTCAACTTCTACTATACATACCTAAGGCCGACTTGCACAACGATCCGTAAACGTATTTAGCGACTGAACATGTTTAAATAAACACACGACAAGTGAAAATATCTCCTCTTCAACTTCTACTATACATACCTAAGGCCGACTTGCACAACGATCCGTAAACGTATTTAGCGACTGAACATGTTTAAATAAACACACGACAAGTGAAAATATCTCCTCTTCAACTTCTACTATACATACCTAAGGCCGACTTGCACAACGATCCGTAAACGTATTTAGCGACTGAACATGTTTAAATAAACACACGACAAGTGAAAATATCTCCTCTTCAACTTCTACTATACATACCTAAGGCCGACTTGCACAACGATCCGTAAACGTATTTAGCGACTGAACATGTTTAAATAAACACACGACAAGTGAAAATATCTCCTCTTCAACTTCTACTATACATACCTAAGGCCGACTTGCACAACGATCCGTAAACGTATTTAGCGACTGAACATGTTTAAATAAACACACGACAAGTGAAAATATCTCCTCTTCAACTTCTACTATACATACCTAAGGCCGACTTGCACAACGATCCGTAAACGTATTTAGCGACTGAACATGTTTAAATAAACACACGACAAGTGAAAATATCTCCTCTTCAACTTCTACTATACATACCTAAGGCCGACTTGCACAACGATCCGTAAACGTATTTAGCGACTGAACATGTTTAAATAAACACACGACAAGTGAAAATATCTCCTCTTCAACTTCTACTATACATACCTAAGGCCGACTTGCACAACGATCCGTAAACGTATTTAGCGACTGAACATGTTTAAATAAACACACGACAAGTGAAAATATCTCCTCTTCAACTTCTACTATACATACCTAAGGCCGACTTGCACAACGATCCGTAAACGTATTTAGCGACTGAACATGTTTAAATAAACACACGACAAGTGAAAATATCTCCTCTTCAACTTCTACTATACATACCTAAGGCCGACTTGCACAACGATCCGTAAACGTATTTAGCGACTGAACATGTTTAAATAAACACACGACAAGTGAAAATATCTCCTCTTCAACTTCTACTATACATACCTAAGGCCGACTTGCACAACGATCCGTAAACGTATTTAGCGACTGAACATGTTTAAATAAACACACGACAAGTGAAAATATCTCCTCTTCAACTTCTACTATACATACCTAAGGCCGACTTGCACAACGATCCGTAAACGTATTTAGCGACTGAACATGTTTAAATAAACACACGACAAGTGAAAATATCTCCTCTTCAACTTCTACTATACATACCTAAGGCCGACTTGCACAACGATCCGTAAACGTATTTAGCGACTGAACATGTTTAAATAAACACACGACAAGTGAAAATATCTCCTCTTCAACTTCTACTATACATACCTAAGGCCGACTTGCACAACGATCCGTAAACGTATTTAGCGACTGAACATGTTTAAATAAACACACGACAAGTGAAAATATCTCCTCTTCAACTTCTACTATACATACCTAAGGCCGACTTGCACAACGATCCGTAAACGTATTTAGCGACTGAACATGTTTAAATAAACACACGACAAGTGAAAATATCTCCTCTTCAACTTCTACTATACATACCTAAGGCCGACTTGCACAACGATCCGTAAACGTATTTAGCGACTGAACATGTTTAAATAAACACACGACAAGTGAAAATATCTCCTCTTCAACTTCTACTATACATACCTAAGGCCGACTTGCACAACGATCCGTAAACGTATTTAGCGACTGAACATGTTTAAATAAACACACGACAAGTGAAAATATCTCCTCTTCAACTTCTACTATACATACCTAAGGCCGACTTGCACAACGATCCGTAAACGTATTTAGCGACTGAACATGTTTAAATAAACACACGACAAGTGAAAATATCTCCTCTTCAACTTCTACTATACATACCTAAGGCCGACTTGCACAACGATCCGTAAACGTATTTAGCGACTGAACATGTTTAAATAAACACACGACAAGTGAAAATATCTCCTCTTCAACTTCTACTATACATACCTAAGGCCGACTTGCACAACGATCCGTAAACGTATTTAGCGACTGAACATGTTTAAATAAACACACGACAAGTGAAAATATCTCCTCTTCAACTTCTACTATACATACCTAAGGCCGACTTGCACAACGATCCGTAAACGTATTTAGCGACTGAACATGTTTAAATAAACACACGACAAGTGAAAATATCTCCTCTTCAACTTCTACTATACATACCTAAGGCCGACTTGCACAACGATCCGTAAACGTATTTAGCGACTGAACATGTTTAAATAAACACACGACAAGTGAAAATATCTCCTCTTCAACTTCTACTATACATACCTAAGGCCGACTTGCACAACGATCCGTAAACGTATTTAGCGACTGAACATGTTTAAATAAACACACGACAAGTGAAAATATCTCCTCTTCAACTTCTACTATACATACCTAAGGCCGACTTGCACAACGATCCGTAAACGTATTTAGCGACTGAACATGTTTAAATAAACACACGACAAGTGAAAATATCTCCTCTTCAACTTCTACTATACATACCTAAGGCCGACTTGCACAACGATCCGTAAACGTATTTAGCGACTGAACATGTTTAAATAAACACACGACAAGTGAAAATATCTCCTCTTCAACTTCTACTATACATACCTAAGGCCGACTTGCACAACGATCCGTAAACGTATTTAGCGACTGAACATGTTTAAATAAACACACGACAAGTGAAAATATCTCCTCTTCAACTTCTACTATACATACCTAAGGCCGACTTGCACAACGATCCGTAAACGTATTTAGCGACTGAACATGTTTAAATAAACACACGACAAGTGAAAATATCTCCTCTTCAACTTCTACTATACATACCTAAGGCCGACTTGCACAACGATCCGTAAACGTATTTAGCGACTGAACATGTTTAAATAAACACACGACAAGTGAAAATATCTCCTCTTCAACTTCTACTATACATACCTAAGGCCGACTTGCACAACGATCCGTAAACGTATTTAGCGACTGAACATGTTTAAATAAACACACGACAAGTGAAAATATCTCCTCTTCAACTTCTACTATACATACCTAAGGCCGACTTGCACAACGATCCGTAAACGTATTTAGCGACTGAACATGTTTAAATAAACACACGACAAGTGAAAATATCTCCTCTTCAACTTCTACTATACATACCTAAGGCCGACTTGCACAACGATCCGTAAACGTATTTAGCGACTGAACATGTTTAAATAAACACACGACAAGTGAAAATATCTCCTCTTCAACTTCTACTATACATACCTAAGGCCGACTTGCACAACGATCCGTAAACGTATTTAGCGACTGAACATGTTTAAATAAACACACGACAAGTGAAAATATCTCCTCTTCAACTTCTACTATACATACCTAAGGCCGACTTGCACAACGATCCGTAAACGTATTTAGCGACTGAACATGTTTAAATAAACACACGACAAGTGAAAATATCTCCTCTTCAACTTCTACTATACATACCTAAGGCCGACTTGCACAACGATCCGTAAACGTATTTAGCGACTGAACATGTTTAAATAAACACACGACAAGTGAAAATATCTCCTCTTCAACTTCTACTATACATACCTAAGGCCGACTTGCACAACGATCCGTAAACGTATTTAGCGACTGAACATGTTTAAATAAACACACGACAAGTGAAAATATCTCCTCTTCAACTTCTACTATACATACCTAAGGCCGACTTGCACAACGATCCGTAAACGTATTTAGCGACTGAACATGTTTAAATAAACACACGACAAGTGAAAATATCTCCTCTTCAACTTCTACTATACATACCTAAGGCCGACTTGCACAACGATCCGTAAACGTATTTAGCGACTGAACATGTTTAAATAAACACACGACAAGTGAAAATATCTCCTCTTCAACTTCTACTATACATACCTAAGGCCGACTTGCACAACGATCCGTAAACGTATTTAGCGACTGAACATGTTTAAATAAACACACGACAAGTGAAAATATCTCCTCTTCAACTTCTACTATACATACCTAAGGCCGACTTGCACAACGATCCGTAAACGTATTTAGCGACTGAACATGTTTAAATAAACACACGACAAGTGAAAATATCTCCTCTTCAACTTCTACTATACATACCTAAGGCCGACTTGCACAACGATCCGTAAACGTATTTAGCGACTGAACATGTTTAAATAAACACACGACAAGTGAAAATATCTCCTCTTCAACTTCTACTATACATACCTAAGGCCGACTTGCACAACGATCCGTAAACGTATTTAGCGACTGAACATGTTTAAATAAACACACGACAAGTGAAAATATCTCCTCTTCAACTTCTACTATACATACCTAAGGCCGACTTGCACAACGATCCGTAAACGTATTTAGCGACTGAACATGTTTAAATAAACACACGACAAGTGAAAATATCTCCTCTTCAACTTCTACTATACATACCTAAGGCCGACTTGCACAACGATCCGTAAACGTATTTAGCGACTGAACATGTTTAAATAAACACACGACAAGTGAAAATATCTCCTCTTCAACTTCTACTATACATACCTAAGGCCGACTTGCACAACGATCCGTAAACGTATTTAGCGACTGAACATGTTTAAATAAACACACGACAAGTGAAAATATCTCCTCTTCAACTTCTACTATACATACCTAAGGCCGACTTGCACAACGATCCGTAAACGTATTTAGCGACTGAACATGTTTAAATAAACACACGACAAGTGAAAATATCTCCTCTTCAACTTCTACTATACATACCTAAGGCCGACTTGCACAACGATCCGTAAACGTATTTAGCGACTGAACATGTTTAAATAAACACACGACAAGTGAAAATATCTCCTCTTCAACTTCTACTATACATACCTAAGGCCGACTTGCACAACGATCCGTAAACGTATTTAGCGACTGAACATGTTTAAATAAACACACGACAAGTGAAAATATCTCCTCTTCAACTTCTACTATACATACCTAAGGCCGACTTGCACAACGATCCGTAAACGTATTTAGCGACTGAACATGTTTAAATAAACACACGACAAGTGAAAATATCTCCTCTTCAACTTCTACTATACATACCTAAGGCCGACTTGCACAACGATCCGTAAACGTATTTAGCGACTGAACATGTTTAAATAAACACACGACAAGTGAAAATATCTCCTCTTCAACTTCTACTATACATACCTAAGGCCGACTTGCACAACGATCCGTAAACGTATTTAGCGACTGAACATGTTTAAATAAACACACGACAAGTGAAAATATCTCCTCTTCAACTTCTACTATACATACCTAAGGCCGACTTGCACAACGATCCGTAAACGTATTTAGCGACTGAACATGTTTAAATAAACACACGACAAGTGAAAATATCTCCTCTTCAACTTCTACTATACATACCTAAGGCCGACTTGCACAACGATCCGTAAACGTATTTAGCGACTGAACATGTTTAAATAAACACACGACAAGTGAAAATATCTCCTCTTCAACTTCTACTATACATACCTAAGGCCGACTTGCACAACGATCCGTAAACGTATTTAGCGACTGAACATGTTTAAATAAACACACGACAAGTGAAAATATCTCCTCTTCAACTTCTACTATACATACCTAAGGCCGACTTGCACAACGATCCGTAAACGTATTTAGCGACTGAACATGTTTAAATAAACACACGACAAGTGAAAATATCTCCTCTTCAACTTCTACTATACATACCTAAGGCCGACTTGCACAACGATCCGTAAACGTATTTAGCGACTGAACATGTTTAAATAAACACACGACAAGTGAAAATATCTCCTCTTCAACTTCTACTATACATACCTAAGGCCGACTTGCACAACGATCCGTAAACGTATTTAGCGACTGAACATGTTTAAATAAACACACGACAAGTGAAAATATCTCCTCTTCAACTTCTACTATACATACCTAAGGCCGACTTGCACAACGATCCGTAAACGTATTTAGCGACTGAACATGTTTAAATAAACACACGACAAGTGAAAATATCTCCTCTTCAACTTCTACTATACATACCTAAGGCCGACTTGCACAACGATCCGTAAACGTATTTAGCGACTGAACATGTTTAAATAAACACACGACAAGTGAAAATATCTCCTCTTCAACTTCTACTATACATACCTAAGGCCGACTTGCACAACGATCCGTAAACGTATTTAGCGACTGAACATGTTTAAATAAACACACGACAAGTGAAAATATCTCCTCTTCAACTTCTACTATACATACCTAAGGCCGACTTGCACAACGATCCGTAAACGTATTTAGCGACTGAACATGTTTAAATAAACACACGACAAGTGAAAATATCTCCTCTTCAACTTCTACTATACATACCTAAGGCCGACTTGCACAACGATCCGTAAACGTATTTAGCGACTGAACATGTTTAAATAAACACACGACAAGTGAAAATATCTCCTCTTCAACTTCTACTATACATACCTAAGGCCGACTTGCACAACGATCCGTAAACGTATTTAGCGACTGAACATGTTTAAATAAACACACGACAAGTGAAAATATCTCCTCTTCAACTTCTACTATACATACCTAAGGCCGACTTGCACAACGATCCGTAAACGTATTTAGCGACTGAACATGTTTAAATAAACACACGACAAGTGAAAATATCTCCTCTTCAACTTCTACTATACATACCTAAGGCCGACTTGCACAACGATCCGTAAACGTATTTAGCGACTGAACATGTTTAAATAAACACACGACAAGTGAAAATATCTCCTCTTCAACTTCTACTATACATACCTAAGGCCGACTTGCACAACGATCCGTAAACGTATTTAGCGACTGAACATGTTTAAATAAACACACGACAAGTGAAAATATCTCCTCTTCAACTTCTACTATACATACCTAAGGCCGACTTGCACAACGATCCGTAAACGTATTTAGCGACTGAACATGTTTAAATAAACACACGACAAGTGAAAATATCTCCTCTTCAACTTCTACTATACATACCTAAGGCCGACTTGCACAACGATCCGTAAACGTATTTAGCGACTGAACATGTTTAAATAAACACACGACAAGTGAAAATATCTCCTCTTCAACTTCTACTATACATACCTAAGGCCGACTTGCACAACGATCCGTAAACGTATTTAGCGACTGAACATGTTTAAATAAACACACGACAAGTGAAAATATCTCCTCTTCAACTTCTACTATACATACCTAAGGCCGACTTGCACAACACAACGATCCGTAAACGTATTTAGCGACTGAACATGTTTAAATAAACACACGACAAGTGAAAATATCTCCTCTTCAACTTCTACTATACATACCTAAGGCCGACTTGCACAACGATCCGTAAACGTATTTAGCGACTGAACATGTTTAAATAAACACACGACAAGTGAAAATATCTCCTCTTCAACTTCTACTATACATACCTAAGGCCGACTTGCACAACGATCCGTAAACGTATTTAGCGACTGAACATGTTTAAATAAACACACGACAAGTGAAAATATCTCCTCTTCAACTTCTACTATACATACCTAAGGCCGACTTGCACAACGATCCGTAAACGTATTTAGCGACTGAACATGTTTAAATAAACACACGACAAGTGAAAATATCTCCTCTTCAACTTCTACTATACATACCTAAGGCCGACTTGCACAACGATCCGTAAACGTATTTAGCGACTGAACATGTTTAAATAAACACACGACAAGTGAAAATATCTCCTCTTCAACTTCTACTATACATACCTAAGGCCGACTTGCACAACGATCCGTAAACGTATTTAGCGACTGAACATGTTTAAATAAACACACGACAAGTGAAAATATCTCCTCTTCAACTTCTACTATACATACCTAAGGCCGACTTGCACAACGATCCGTAAACGTATTTAGCGACTGAACATGTTTAAATAAACACACGACAAGTGAAAATATCTCCTCTTCAACTTCTACTATACATACCTAAGGCCGACTTGCACAACGATCCGTAAACGTATTTAGCGACTGAACATGTTTAAATAAACACACGACAAGTGAAAATATCTCCTCTTCAACTTCTACTATACATACCTAAGGCCGACTTGCACAACGATCCGTAAACGTATTTAGCGACTGAACATGTTTAAATAAACACACGACAAGTGAAAATATCTCCTCTTCAACTTCTACTATACATACCTAAGGCCGACTTGCACAACGATCCGTAAACGTATTTAGCGACTGAACATGTTTAAATAAACACACGACAAGTGAAAATATCTCCTCTTCAACTTCTACTATACATACCTAAGGCCGACTTGCACAACGATCCGTAAACGTATTTAGCGACTGAACATGTTTAAATAAACACACGACAAGTGAAAATATCTCCTCTTCAACTTCTACTATACATACCTAAGGCCGACTTGCACAACGATCCGTAAACGTATTTAGCGACTGAACATGTTTAAATAAACACACGACAAGTGAAAATATCTCCTCTTCAACTTCTACTATACATACCTAAGGCCGACTTGCACAACGATCCGTAAACGTATTTAGCGACTGAACATGTTTAAATAAACACACGACAAGTGAAAATATCTCCTCTTCAACTTCTACTATACATACCTAAGGCCGACTTGCACAACGATCCGTAAACGTATTTAGCGACTGAACATGTTTAAATAAACACACGACAAGTGAAAATATCTCCTCTTCAACTTCTACTATACATACCTAAGGCCGACTTGCACAACGATCCGTAAACGTATTTAGCGACTGAACATGTTTAAATAAACACACGACAAGTGAAAATATCTCCTCTTCAACTTCTACTATACATACCTAAGGCCGACTTGCACAACGATCCGTAAACGTATTTAGCGACTGAACATGTTTAAATAAACACACGACAAGTGAAAATATCTCCTCTTCAACTTCTACTATACATACCTAAGGCCGACTTGCACAACGATCCGTAAACGTATTTAGCGACTGAACATGTTTAAATAAACACACGACAAGTGAAAATATCTCCTCTTCAACTTCTACTATACATACCTAAGGCCGACTTGCACAACGATCCGTAAACGTATTTAGCGACTGAACATGTTTAAATAAACACACGACAAGTGAAAATATCTCCTCTTCAACTTCTACTATACATACCTAAGGCCGACTTGCACAACGATCCGTAAACGTATTTAGCGACTGAACATGTTTAAATAAACACACGACAAGTGAAAATATCTCCTCTTCAACTTCTACTATACATACCTAAGGCCGACTTGCACAACGATCCGTAAACGTATTTAGCGACTGAACATGTTTAAATAAACACACGACAAGTGAAAATATCTCCTCTTCAACTTCTACTATACATACCTAAGGCCGACTTGCACAACGATCCGTAAACGTATTTAGCGACTGAACATGTTTAAATAAACACACGACAAGTGAAAATATCTCCTCTTCAACTTCTACTATACATACCTAAGGCCGACTTGCACAACGATCCGTAAACGTATTTAGCGACTGAACATGTTTAAATAAACACACGACAAGTGAAAATATCTCCTCTTCAACTTCTACTATACATACCTAAGGCCGACTTGCACAACGATCCGTAAACGTATTTAGCGACTGAACATGTTTAAATAAACACACGACAAGTGAAAATATCTCCTCTTCAACTTCTACTATACATACCTAAGGCCGACTTGCACAACGATCCGTAAACGTATTTAGCGACTGAACATGTTTAAATAAACACACGACAAGTGAAAATATCTCCTCTTCAACTTCTACTATACATACCTAAGGCCGACTTGCACAACGATCCGTAAACGTATTTAGCGACTGAACATGTTTAAATAAACACACGACAAGTGAAAATATCTCCTCTTCAACTTCTACTATACATACCTAAGGCCGACTTGCACAACGATCCGTAAACGTATTTAGCGACTGAACATGTTTAAATAAACACACGACAAGTGAAAATATCTCCTCTTCAACTCTACTATACATACCTAAGGCCGACTTGCACAACGATCCGTAAACGTATTTAGCGACTGAACATGTTTAAATAAACACACGACAAGTGAAAATATCTCCTCTTCAACTTCTACTATACATACCTAAGGCCGACTTGCACAACGATCCGTAAACGTATTTAGCGACTGAACATGTTTAAATAAACACACGACAAGTGAAAATATCTCCTCTTCAACTTCTACTATACATACCTAAGGCCGACTTGCACAACGATCCGTAAACGTATTTAGCGACTGAACATGTTTAAATAAACACACGACAAGTGAAAATATCTCCTCTTCAACTTCTACTATACATACCTAAGGCCGACTTGCACAACGATCCGTAAACGTATTTAGCGACTGAACATGTTTAAATAAACACACGACAAGTGAAAATATCTCCTCTTCAACTTCTACTATACATACCTAAGGCCGACTTGCACAACGATCCGTAAACGTATTTAGCGACTGAACATGTTTAAATAAACACACGACAAGTGAAAATATCTCCTCTTCAACTTCTACTATACATACCTAAGGCCGACTTGCACAACGATCCGTAAACGTATTTAGCGACTGAACATGTTTAAATAAACACACGACAAGTGAAAATATCTCCTCTTCAACTTCTACTATACATACCTAAGGGCCGACTTGCACAACGATCCGTAAACGTATTTAGCGACTGAACATGTTTAAATAAACACACGACAAGTGAAAATATCTCCTCTTCAACTTCTACTATACATACCTAAGGCCGACTTGCACAACGATCCGTAACGTATTTAGCGACTGAACATGTTTAAATAAACACACGACAAGTGAAAATATCTCCTCTTCAACTTCTACTATACATACCTAAGGCCGACTTGCACAACGATCCGGTAAACGTATTTAGCGACTGAACATGTTTAAATAAACACACGACAAGTGAAAATATCTCCTCTTCAACTTCTACTATACATACCTAAGGCCGACTTGCACAACGATCCGTAAACGTATTTAGCGACTGAACATGTTTAAATAAACACACGACAAGTGAAAATATCTCCTCTTCAACTTCTACTATACATACCTAAGGCCGACTTGCACAACGATCCGTAAACGTATTTAGCGACTGAACATGTTTAAATAAACACACGGCAAGTGAAAATATCTCCTCTTCAACTTCTACTATACATACCTAAGGCCGACTTGCACAACGATCCGTAAACGTATTTAGCGACTGAACATGTTTAAATAAACACACGACAAGTGAAAATATCTCCTCTTCAACTTCTACTATACATACCTAAGGCCGACTTGCACAACGATCCGTAAACGTATTTAGCGACTGAACATGTTTAAATAAACACACGACAAGTGAAAATATCTCCTCTTCAACTTCTACTATACATACCTAAGGCCGACTTGCACAACGATCCGTAAACGTATTTAGCGACTGAACATGTTTAAATAAACACACGACAAGTGAAAATATCTCCTCTTCAACTTCTACTATACATACCTAAGGCCGACTTGCACAACGATCCGTAAACGTATTTAGCGACTGAACATGTTTAAATAAACACACGACAAGTGAAAATATCTCCTCTTCAACTTCTACTATACATACCTAAGGCCGACTTGCACAACGATCCGTAAACGTATTTAGCGACTGAACATGTTTAAATAAACACACGACAAGTGAAAATATCTCCTCTTCAACTTCTACTATACATACCTAAGGCCGACTTGCACAACGATCCGTAAACGTATTTAGCGACTGAACATGTTTAAATAAACACACGACAAGTGAAAATATCTCCTCTTCAACTTCTACTATACATACCTAAGGCCGACTTGCACAACGATCCGTAAACGTATTTAGCGACTGAACATGTTTAAATAAACACACGACAAGTGAAAATATCTCCTCTTCAACTTCTACTATACATACCTAAGGCCGACTTGCACAACGATCCGTAAACGTATTTAGCGACTGAACATGTTTAAATAAACACACGACAAGTGAAAATATCTCCTCTTCAACTTCTACTATACATACCTAAGGCCGACTTGCACAACGATCCGTAAACGTATTTAGCGACTGAACATGTTTAAATTTGGCGTATTAGTAACTCTTTAAATCATATTTAGCCACTAAATACATACGTTTAGGCATTGTTGCGCAAGACGCCCTAAATATCGTCTCTCAAATAAAAAACCTGCATTGAAATAGTTGCAACTATCCATTTGAAAGTACAATTGTGACAGGCAAACTCTTCATCTTAAAATACCCCTCGTTTTGCTTTTCGATTACCTGAGAAGTATTCCAAAATACTTCTTTATTCTCAACATTATGTTTAATTTCAGAGTCGTCGGGAATAACTTGGGAAAAGTGGAATTAGCCGAATAAATACAAATAATGCAGGACCTAACAACCGGACAAAATTAAATGTTTTCGTAATACCTATCCAGAGAAGGGGGGGGGGGGGGGGGGGGGGGGAGGCTGGCTGGGCCCTTTTTGTTTTAGAGAGCATATAACACTTAGCGATCGGTTAGGCGCTTTATCTAAAGGTAAGTAAGTAGAGTAAGCATTAAAGTGTTTCTCTGTCGAACCTGAGTAACTCACCCTCACCATATACGTGAAACTAGCCTCCGCCCCGGCTTCGGACACGTTGTTAGTCAATAGAAAGTAGGCTATGTTTTAATTTAGGTCATAAACTATCTATATATTGAATTTCATCGGAAGCGGTCCAGCCGTTATGACATGATTAGGAAACAAACAAATAAACAAACATCCAAACTTTCGCATTTATAATATTAGTGTGATAAATGTTCTTAGATCCACTAACCGGCACTAAACGCAATAAACAGTGTAACATGATTGATAAGATTTTGATGAAATATCGGGAGATAGTGAATTAGACAATAGCTAGACTGTCAGATCCGTAATGTAATCGTCAATCTACATAGTGAAGGCGCGTGCCTCCCTAACGAGCACTCGTTAGAGGGTAGGCAGTGCGCTGCGGTCGCTGTATATATGAAGACTAGGCACTTTTATCCCGGTTAGGTAAGTAACCATCATCATATCAATCACAGCACGTCCGCTGCTGGACGTAGCTACGCCTGTCCCGTGACGTCTAGAGCGACCGATCTCGCACAGCCTGCAACGAACAGTGCTCGCAACTGGGCTAATTTGCCCGCCGTATACCTATGCCCATATCTTAGGTAGAAGATGTATGCTTTATTCTTAGCATTCGTTGTATATTAATAACTAGTTTAGTTTTGCCCACCTCCGTGGCGCAGTGGGTGAACAGCCAGCTGAGACGCAGGAGGTAGCAGGTTCGATTCCCGCCGCGGAACAAATGTTTGCATCGGTTATATTTGTTCCGGGTCTAGTTGTTTTTTCTATATATTAAAAGTATGTATATACAAAAAAAGTATATAAGTATTCTATCAGTTAGGTATCTGGTTCCCATAGTACAAGCTCTGCTTAGTTTGGGGCTAGATAGCGCTGTGTGAAATGCTGGACATTTCACATAGCGCAATAGTTATTTATATTTACTTATTTTATTTACTAGTTGTTGCCAGCGGCTTCACCCGCGTTGTTCTGCGGTGCAAAATACATATATAAACTTTGACATTCCATTTTTATCCCATGGGAACTGATTTATGGGATAAATCTAGGTTGTCATCCAGGTTATAATCTACGAATATACCAAATTTCATCGAAATCGGTTCAGCCGTTACGGCGTGTTTGAGTAACAAACAAACAAACAAGCATCCAAACTTTCGCATTTATAATATTAGTCTGATGCTGGACATTTTCCCACAGCGCTTATTTTTATTTAGATTGACACGAGTGCGAAGCCGCGGGCGCAAGCTAGTTGACTCATATTACAAGCTTACAAGCGCTTACTTAGCAGAGTCGGTTTGTTATAGGTACTGCCTACTTTGCGGTTCGTACGTACATACATAACTGAGAGCAATCATTGAAACTAGAACCTTTGCGTTTGACAGTAAGTAATTCTAAACTGGTGTTACGTGACGGCGTGGTTACTATTTAAATGTCACTACATTACGTATCACTTGTCGGTCTGTGGTTTCCTTTGCAACATCTTTTATTTAGCGGCGCATCCACTTATGTTAGAACGACAGAACAAGTCAGAAGGAACTTTAATGAATGGGGTCGCTATTGTACAACCTATCAAAGGCTGGTGGGAGCCACAGACCGCACAACGTCTATAAGAGAGGTGTGTGTTCCTATGCTCGCCCTGTAGCTGACACACTGATGATGCTAACCCATATCTTAGCCTGAAAGCCTAACATATGTACATGTTTCAAAGCGCCCTGCAAACGTATATTCATCGCTTTTGCGAGTGAAACTGAAAGGCGACATTCTGAATGTGAAGCTCGGAGTAATTTGTAGGGCGCGGTAAATGCGGCGTCGTTAGCTTTCATTGCGTAGAAGCAGACTCACGGCCACGGCGTAGGTACTGCCGCCGCGCCGCCGCCTCCTCGACACATATATACTAGATTAGGCAGTTGGCTCAAATTGTATAACAACATTGAAACAAAATAATGAGAAGAGACCTACGTCTAGCAGTGGACTGCTATTGGTTGCTGGTCATGGTTATAGAAACAAAATACATGTAATATTACAGAAAAACGATACACCACGCGTGCGAAGCCGGCGACAAAAGCTTGTAAGCAAATAAAATAAACACAATTATTTCATAACCGAATGTCTCAATGATAGGATTTTCTCCGACACGTGAACAAATTGCAATACTTTCCCTTTATCCAGCATCACAGGGCTCGGCAGCGGAAGCGCGCTTCACTCGCACGAGAGCCTATTTCAATAACTTATAGCGCAGGCACCCTTTGACGATTAACATGTCTGATAGAAGCGCGACCGCGTCGCAGCGGGAACTGCGCACACGTTATAATCGCGTTGTCAACTAATAGCAGATGGCGCTTGAGTCCATACTTACAACATGAAAGGTACGTACCTATGTAATTGTTTACTTTTCGACTAAGAATTTTTTTTTAAATCCAAAAGTAAAAATCTTAATTAGGCGGGAAAGCGATTGCAACTTGTTAGTGGTATTTTTGTTTATGTTATTGATCGAGCGAAGCGAGATCTCTAAATCAACTTAGGCAAATCGGTGTTGTATGTATGTCATATGTATGTGTTTACGTATGCATGTGTGTATGTTTGTTTGTCCGAGAATGTCAAAGACAAAGTCATAATCTTTTATTTATTAAAATCACAAGTACCACTTTTGAACGTCAATTTTACTGACTGTTTTTTCGCGACCAAGCCAGGAAAGAAAGGCAAGAAAACAAGGCTGGTTGGTTTTTTATTGATCGTTTTAGAACACATAACAATAAAGAAAATAAATTACGTCTAAATTGTAACATTTTTGAACGAGTTGGAGCAATTTCAATCCCAAGCTTCTCTATTATCTAAATAATCCGATATTTTATAATAGATTTTATTTAATTACATACGTTTTAAAATTTGTTATTTGTCAATTTTTATACATCACTTGGGAGTTTGTTATAAAAGCGTACACTTTGCCCTTTGAATGATTTACTAACTTCATTAAAAATAATAACCAGGCTTGTTTCTTGCAGTTCTTTCCTGGCTTGGTCGCGAAGGAACAGGCAGTAAATAAGTGATGAATACATTAATTAACAGAATGAATACACAATTATTTAAAAAACTATGAAATACATAAGAAACAGTTGAATCATCTAAAGACCGTTGTAAACGATCTATAGATAGCTCAACTGCTCCAGATCTCTACCATGCGGAAGTGATAATTGTAATGAATTGTATATTCTTTCTGATATTAATTAGAATTTTCTTTTTGGATTATTTTGAATTAACTATCTAGATTAATTTCTAATCAAAGGATCCTCCTTTATACCTAGATTGTATTATAGCGTAGATAGGTAGGAGCCGGCGGCGGCGGCTCGGGCGGCGGGCGAGCGCCGGAAGCGACAGGCGACAGCTCGACTTGATAACCGTATGAACAGCTTCATATCGCTTGGATATCACCAATATGCTGTTTATATGGGAAATGGATGTAGCGCCTGCTTGTATTAATGGAGCAACTGTTGCGTCCCCCGGCTTTCCTAAGTACGATAAGGGTGAACACTTTATTTTTAGAACCAATTTTATGCATACTTCTCGTTGTTTACCTGTAGGATTCGTGTGTATAATGTAGCAAAAACAAGTATTAGTACGCTCTGTCTCACAAACAATTCAAGATTGTGACCACAAAGATGAGATTCATCATTGTGGTCACAATTTGTGGACCAAAAATAATTAGTCTCATCGACTGAAATTTGGCATCGTGGGGATCGCTGATCAATCCTGAATGCGTGACAGCTCAAGTCACAGAACACACAATCTAAATTATAAATATACTGTACATAACCTAATCTACTAAATTCAATATTTAATTTTAGGAAACAAATACCTAATACAAATTAATAAATACAAAGAGAAGGACAAGTTCTCTTTGTTCTAACTTCTTTACTACTCTTTGTAGTTTGTCAGTATCTCGTAGTAATCTGTAGATAGTCCACATGTGCTGTGACGCAGGATGAGAGCGGATCACTTTCGCCGTGCGCGTGCGCACTGAGCACTTTCACGCATTTTAGCGAGCGACTACTTACTGGATGCTGATCGCAGTAAGTAGATAGTACAGTCAGTGGCATAAAGATAGATACATTTGCAAAGTATATTGATAAAGTTGATCATTGATTTGAGATTCTGACATAAATTTTAAAGGAATTTAATAAAAAGTGTCACTCCGGGAGTGCTGACAGACGTGAAAACTTAATTAAAAGCAGACTACACTACAGATACTTATATACAGAAGTGTCAGTGTCAGCGTCAGTGACAGGTGTCAACAGTCAGTGTCAGTAGTCAGTGACAGGTGTCGGTAACAGTGTCGCGAATTCAATGGTTTTTTCACATCTCAAAAAATTCTCAAAGCCCCTAAAGAAGTTTTCACTTTAAAAAATCCTATGAAATGTATTTAATAGGATATTTGCTATAAACGATCTCATAAGTGGTTGAACGTCTAAGGGCCCGAGTTTAAAATACGCCGTGTGCATAGGCCATAAATTAGTTCACAAAAAACTACTAGGTTAAGAAACTGACTGAGATTGATAAGAAGACTGAAATTCTGAGGTTGGTGGTTCAACTGCAGCTCCAAGACATTCTGGTACCATAGCACTCACAGTAATGAATGAAATTGTAACTACTGATTGCGAATGTCAGTATGTGACCGATCGAGTTAGCGCGGTTGCAAAATGGATTTTGTTAAATATTGTCGGCGACAGTACTGACAGAGCATAACATACTGGTTGACTAGTCACTTTGACTTTCATTTGAATTGGTTCAGACGCGGTTTAATGACGGTAATAAAGATTCTCTATATAGAACTTATGGCCTACACTATTACTAAATATAGTTAATGTATCAATGTCTCTGAATCAATCTCAATTATCTAATATACTTCACAAGCTTTTGTTGTATTTAACAAATTGAAAATCAAGAAAATGTATAATCGGTCTTATCGCTAAAGCACGATGTCTTTCTGTTAACCTTGAGATGAAAAGGAGCATTATAGTACTGGTATAAGTCTCTAATTAATGTTAAGGTAAAAGGTACAAAAAACCGGTCAAGTGCGAGTCGGACTCGCGCACGAAGGGTTCCGTACCATTATCTATAAAAACGGCAAAAATCATGTCTGTTGTATGGGAGTTACTTAAATATAACTTAAATATGTATTTTATTCATAGCACAATTTTATTTATTTACCTTCTTTGAGATTGGTGCCGATTAAGCTAGTCCTCTAAATTGTATGAGTGCTCATACAACTCACAGGACTATCTTAATTGACGTCAACTATGTATGTATAGGGACACCTTCTAATTTTTAACTTTTTTTTATTTTTTTTAATTTTTCCTATATTTGTGCTGTAAGATCTTGCTTTTTGCCAAATTTCGTGATTCTATGTCAACGGGAACTACCATATAGGTTTTCGACCCAAAACCTACAGGGTACTTCCGGTTGACCTAGAATTGTTAATTTTCGTTAAAAGCAAGGTCTTACAGCACAAGTAAATGGAAAATTCAGAAAAATAAAAAAAGTTGACCTAGATTTTTGTCACCTAATAAATACTAGTGGTTCGCCCCGAACTGAAAAATATTATTCGTAATATTTGACTATCAAAACACAGCCACGAAAATAATAACCATACTACTTGACCTACAGTTTCATTCAAATTACAGGTAACCCGAGCTCATGTAAATTGGTTTTTTTTTTGGGTACAAATTGCGGTTATTCTAGATTTTAGACTTTTGCCTATATTTGTGATACTTAAGCTACACGCGTACCAAATTACAGCACTGTGGGGTCACTGGAGTATCCTGTGAATTTTGTCAAAGTTTAGTTTTTATTATGGCTAATAACTCAATAACTACAAAAACTTTACTAAAAATAAAAACGGGGTCAAAATGTACTAATACCTTTTATTTAACGTCTCACTTGACCTAATAGTCTCATTTTATTTTTTTTTACCCCTCTTGAATCCCAATATTTCAATAACCCCTCAACATTGCTACCTCATTCAGTCACGCACAATTATGCCATCACTACCTACGTACACATGTATCAAATTTCACGATGATCTGATAAACGCTTCAAAATTTATCCTCGGACATACAAACATACATACATACAACGCCGATTTGACCAAGTTGACTTATGGCGGGTTCCTATATACGTCGGTAACCTACGTTCGAGCTACGACTCTTTTCTTCATAAAAATGTGTAAAAAGTTTGACACTGGTTTGACACTTTTTCAAAGAGATACGAGCCGTAATCGGTTACCGACGATAAAGGAACCCGCCATTAGAGATATCGCTTCGCTCAATCAATTAAATAAAGAAAATATAGCTGGACATTTCAAACAACGCTCTCTAGCCCCAAACTAAGCAGAGCTTGTACTATGGGAACCAGATAACTGATAAAATACTTATATACTGTTTTTTATTTGTAAATACATACATAAAATATATAGAGAAACAACCAGACCCGGCACAATTATCTGTAAATCATGCAAACATTTGTTCCGCGGCGGGAATCGAACCCGCTATCTCCTGCGTCTCAACCGGCTATTTGCCCACTGCACCAAAGTCAAAGTCAAACTCAAAATCTTTTATTTAAATCACTAGGATCACTTTGAAACGTCAACTTTACTGACTGTTCCTTCGAGACCAAGCCAGGAAAGAAAGTCAAGAAACAAGGCTGGTTGTATTTTTTAATGATCCTTTTACAATACCTACATAACAATACAGGAACCCTAAAAAAGACCCATAAAGTTGTTCTGGACTTTAATGTGTTAAATCACCCCCTTTTTGATTGAAATATACGTTTCGTGGCACCCTGTCCTGTATACCCAGCCTTAGAGATAGTGATATTTTATAACATAAGTAAATTCTTATGATTTGCTGACATTTTTTTAACTTGATTTGATCTTCTTTTGGACCACAGTCTCACCTGATGGTAAGCGATGATGTGGTCTGAGATGAAGCACGAAGATCTAGAAGACATCTATCCACTCTTACCATAAATAGACCTGGATGTTAAGGGAAAATGGACCACGGTAAAGTGAAATTGTTAAAAAGTATTTTTCCTATATACAGCTTATAGATACAGCTTAGATAGATATACAGCTTATAGACAACTTACAACAATATTTATTAAAAGAAACTGCATCGAGATCCTAACTACCCCGTGAACAGATGGGCCTGACGGCGTCACGGCGTCACGGCGGAGCGGCGGCGGCGCGCAGCGGGTTCATAGAAAGCGCACCTCACCTGTAGATAAATAACCGCTTCCACGCGCGAGTACAGGACGGAGTGCATTCCGGTAATACCTGAGAGTACTTCAAATTACCGTAAATTTAGCTTTCTAAAGATATCCATCTTTAAATTGGACGTTACAAAGCAATGTGTAACATTGGTGGCATCAATTCAATACAAAATGACGACTCTCACTCTTTGTCCAGAATGACAATAATGTCATATCTCGCTTAGTCTAGCTTGTGCCCTGTGTGGGCACCTCTGTTGGACCGTTGTACTGGTTAATATTTGTATTGTATCTCACAATCACGCTATGCTATGACCGCTTACTTAAACGGATCCCTGAAGCACACTACCATACTTTTTTTAGGGCCTAAACACATGGCGTATTATTTTCCTGACTTTTTCCTATGATTTTTGAGACCTATACGGCGCCGGCGTCGTTAACGCGCATACGTTAAACGCAAGTCCGCGCGTTTAAAATCAGCCGTGTGCATACACCCTTAGACGCCTGTAACATATTATTATCAGATCGTTCAAGCAATGTTCTACGCGTTTGTTACTCATATGGTAGTGATATTTTCAATTGAGCGCTTTCGTACCTCCGAGGAACGCTTCTTAACTAACTTTTATAAGAATCCCTGTCTTAAAAACTAAATTCCATTCATTTTCGTGACATTTTAAAGAACTTTGAGAATCACAATGCCGGTGTCTCCAAAAGGATACCTTTGAAGTCTCTTCAGATATCCGGAAGATATTCTATGAGTGTTCCGAGAAGTTTACTTTCGATGAAATTTATATGAAACTACGAGAGACTTGAAGCGGCACACATTTTGCCAGTAAATTGGAAAATAATATAAGTTTTTTGTTGAAAAACTACTTTTTCAAAACAAGCTTTTATAAAATTCATAATCGGAATTGCAAGCAGATTCCAATGAGCCCAATCACTAGTAGCCTACTATAATCCATTCAGAAGTTCCATTGTCTAGCATCCGTCTCCATCATGATACCACCTCCATGGTACTGTATTATTGCAATGTCACCGAAGTTACATATGTATTCCAAATTTCAGCTCAATCGGTTGAGGGGAACGGTTTTTAAATTCAGTTGCAAGATTCCACCCGTAAAAACATACATACATTTCAAGTTAATAAAAAGCTTGTAAAAATCCACATGTACCAATACTATAAATTGAAAAAGAACTATGTCTATATGTTTGTCTGTTCGTACAGAATATACGGCTGGAGAGATTTCAATGATATTTGGTATAAGATAGATTATGACTTTTTATTAAACTGCACAGAAGAAGGGTAATGTGTTTAATGACAAACGACGCGTGCTAAGCCGCGGGTGGAAGCTTGTAAATAATAATATAACTGACGACCATATTAATCCCCGAGATGGAAATGTTGGGATCTCTGACTCAGACTCAGTACTCAGACCCGAGAAGATATCCACAAGGGGATATCTAACCAACAGACCAATGCAATGCAATATTAACTCTTATCCTATATTTATAAATATTGTTTTAGCAAAAATCCTTTTCTATTATGAAGCTGACAAGTACGTGATATAATTTGTCTGCATGGCGACAACCGATACTATTTTGTGTTCGCGCTAACAAAAGACTTCAACGAGCGCAAAAACGGCGGCCATTGTGCGAGTGGCGCGTGGCGCGTGGAGGCTTTGAGACTCGCGGCACTTGCGGCACACATCAATCTTATTATTTTGACACAAATTCGTTTCTTTCAAGATATAGTCGTACAAAATTACAATAACGAGATGAAATTTATATGAATTATACAAAATAACTATTTTATTGTCTTCTTCAACACACTTGCTCGTAAAGTGAGCCATAGTACATCGTTCTTAAGGCCATAAACCGAACTATAACACACGCGTGCATAATATTATACATTATAATATTATACACTAGTGCATAATAGAATTATCCCTACAAAGTTATGTTAGTACCTAACAGCAAACTATATGCGAGTAAACAGAGCGTTTACAATTTTACCGGGTGATGCAGTTTTTTTTTGTATCACCAATGAGGTTTTAAGCCGTTGAAAATCCATTTACATTTTTGGAATAAATAAATGTATCCCTAGTTAAGGCGAAAAAACATTTATTATTATGAAATTATTTATAATTCACAATTTAGAATTATATGTTAAAAAAATAATTAAATAAATAAAATTATTAAATTTAGAAGTAGGCTCTAGGGCTATATGTAATTAATCACCTTACATTTAGCGCGTGCAAAAAAAAACTTGCGCGCCATTACAATTTTTTTGTTTGTAGATTTACCCCACCAGAATGCAAATGAAAGCAAGTAACTGAAGGTCCTAAATTACGTATTTAATAACAAGAAGATTTCATAATAGATTAGATCTGAAATGTCGCTGTAAACGATGTTTGAGTGGTTGTGAAAGCCGCGCGTGAGCACCCGGCGCGAATGCGCTGCGCCGGCGGCGCCGCGCCGCGCCGATGCGCACCAATGCACCGCTGATTCACTACAAGCTGTCATCAATGTATCAACACAATTAAGCTAGTCTTAACTATACTCAATTTATCTAACCTACCCTAAGAAATGCTTGCCATAAGTAAGGAATAGGATACAAGTGGAGGCGTCCAGAGGCGATACGGGCAGAAGACTGAAAGTTTCGCAGGCCGACCCTGCCTGACACAGGACCATGGAATGCCACAAGGAAAGAGAGGCTTACTGCTGGGTATAGACTCAACAGTGATGAACATGATGATGTGAGCTAGCGGTCAACCCCGTTGCCACACTTTATATGCCACCCTAAATATTCCTCTGACATAAGTGTGCAAGTACGGAAGAAGAGAAAAGTGTAAACTGTGACCAAATCTAGTATCAAAGTTTAGGGCGTGCTAAGCTTAGCTTACTTGGTACGACTTAACTGCGACATTCACTCATAGCTGAAGCTGCCTTACTATAAAAACCGGTTAAACTATACAAATGGTTTAACTTTCTTTACACGAAATGAGAGAATAATTTAACAAATTTTCTGATTTCAAAAAGAAGAAAAGAGAAAATTTGTTAAATTATTAATATTAAGAAAAATCATTATCTCTAAGTAGTGTCAAAGCCAGAGATAAACATTGTTTTAGTGATCAGTTCGAGTTGTCGTAACACAACATAACATTAAGACCGTTACTATAAACAGGATACTGTTATCTAAATCTATGAATGGCTACCAGTTTACACTTTCTAACAGAATACTTCTAACAGGAAATCCACTGACATACTTTATTAATTACAAATAAATATATGTAACGTTATGTATTTATGTACGGGTATGGTGTACGACCGAATTCTGCGTACCGCTTTAAAACGGCTAAACATACCTATATAGATAATAGCTTTCTCTTCAACACAATTTCTTTCACAATATTACACAGATACTGTCCACTTTTTCGGGACAAAATCGTGAATTTAGCTAACGTAAGTATCTAATCTATGTTAATCTAATCTACAGGAAAGACTGGATCACCGGATTATACGAATACTTTAATCAAAGAGGGCGCCAACTGTAAGTGCCAACAGACGCTGCATCTTCAACAGATACGCCTCAATTTTCGTCATTATTGTATGTTATATAATAATATTGAGCAAGCATCTAACAGAGTCATTGTGACTCCATTGTGACAGAGTCATGTGGTAAACATCTGCAGTGTAACGGAGATACAATCGTGATGATGAAAGGCATACGTACGTGAACTATAATCGGCGTACAGACAGACAAACAATTTTATTTTAACATCGCTTGTTTTGCACCCCAAAAGGAATTAATTATTAAGTTTTATTAATTGATAATTAATAATCTGTAAAACTGTAATAAAAGTAACAGTTGCTAACATAGTTAGAAATATTCTTTATTTATCTATTGAATAATGTCGGTGACTGTACCATTATGACAAATATTATGTCAGAGTTATGAAAGAGGTTGTATGTGTAGGTTTGTCTCAACAAAAGAGTACCTAGATATATAGGTAAACGCCCTGATGACCGTGTTTCCTAACTTACGACGCAAACAAGACGACGAGGCGTCCGTTATACCTGTTACGTACGAGTATAACATTATAATTATTATCTTTTTATAAGTAAGGAGGCTTGGGGGAGGGGGGAGGGGGGATGTAGCCCCCAAGTGGATTAGCACATTTGATTTTTGACAGGGCTATGTGTACAGGAAATTGGTTTAGCCAGTTCAAAGATTGAAACCGAGATTTTAAAAATATCGATGTCTAACGAAAAAAATTGTACGTAATTAGTTGTAGCAAAATACTGTTTTATATCGTCCAACAGTAATTGGACATCTGCCCGAACAATTTCCATAAATTAATATATCCAAAATGCTACACACGGAAAATGCACGAAGAATTTCAATGTCGTATGCAAATTGTCCTAGAGAGTACATTTTCCTAATGCTCTGATAGAGACGTCGAGTAAACTGACACACCATAATTCTTATTCTATGATGGGGGGAGGGGAGGAAGAAAGATCTGCACTGACGTCACAGTATTGGAGTGTATTGCACACTGCCCCCTCTAACCGGTCACAGTATTTTTGGCACACTAATGAAGATCTCGGGAATAGAAGGCACAGATTAACTTTTTGGCAATAAAATTATTATTTAAGAAAATGATGTAGCCGATCCAGACCAACTAAGTGGATCCAAAGTAAATAATATGTTCTATATACTTATTGTACACGGAAGTCAGTCACTTTCTTGAGATATAAGAGCGTCCATTGTAACATATTAAAAAGAATTTACACTCTGCGATTATCGGGTGTTAATATTCTAAGATATTCGTGTGCTGGATAGACCACATAGCAGCTGTTTGAGTTCTTATTAAATATTATTTCTTCATTCGCGATTCATGATAATCTAGCCTTACAACTAGATCTAATATAATAAAAAACTGACATAAGAAACTGTCTGCTAGAACTTACATTAAGCTTCTAGATGTCGTACGTCATATTGGACGTAAACACTCAGTAGTAAAATTAGCTTTGTCTTCGTCAGATTCACGAAGTTTTACTGTATAATACATCTTAATTGAATAATGCCATTTCTACTGAGGCCAGCACAATATCTAGTTGTTATCTCGATCAGAGATGTAACGGTACCTCTACACTACAGTACTGGTGGACTCCATACTCTGTGTACCATAATATGGTACGCTCGGTTTGCATACTTTGCATGCATAATGGCCTCGTGACCTGCCGAGGGCTCGGTCATTGGAACACTGCTGACACCTGGCTTTAGCTGCTATTACCCGGATTTACTCGCTGTTCATTACAATTGCAAATCTGTAATGAGTATGCGAGTTTATGGTGATAAGATTCCAATGAAATCCTAACAATTTATGGTGAGGTAAGATACTTATTGATAGGGCGAAGCGAGATCTCCAAATCAACTTGGGCAAATTGGCGTTGTAAGTATGTATGTATGTTTGTTTGTCCGAGGATAACTTTCGAAGCGTTGATCCGATCATCGTGAAATTTAATACATACATAGGTAGATAGTGATAGCACAATTTTGGTGTGACTAAATGAGCTAAAAATGTTGGGGGGATTGTTTAAATATTGGGGTTTCAAGAGGGGTAAAAAAAATGAGGCTATTAGGTCAAATGGGACGTGAAATGAAAGTTATTCATTAGTACATTTAAACTCCGTTTTTATTTTTCGTAAATACTTAATAGATTAAACTTTGACAAAATTCACAGGGTACATCAGTGACCCCCACAGTGCTGTAATTTGGTATACGTGTAGCTTAAGTGACACAAATATAGGCAAAAGTCTGAATAACTGCAATTTGTACCCCAAAAAAAGAGTAACCGCATTACATGAACTCCCTTTACCTATAATTTGAATGTATGTCAAGTATGGTGGTTCATTTATTTCGTGGGACTATTTTGATAGTCAAAGATTACGATTATTAATATTTTTGTTTGTATGGGAAACTCGCGAGATCTCAGTTCGAGCCGAACCCCTAGTATTATAAGGATAAACTTTTTTTTAAATGTTCGTCTATTAACCTGGTCTCTTATCTTATGACTCCACAAGTCCACAAGTCATAATGCCATATAGGCTTTATCGAAAGACAACCCTCAAAGGCAATTTTATTGTCGTAATAAATATTAGTCAAATTCTAGTTTGATTTAGTTAGATTTAGTAGATCCAATATTGACACCTGTCAATGCAAAGATTGACGTGAGAAGTGATGCCACTGATAGAGGAGGCTAGATCCTTATAATACTGAAGTTCAAATAACAAGAATTATATTACAAGCTTTTTATTAACTTGTGATGTTTGTCCGGGTGGAATCTTGCAACCGAATTTAAAACCAGTTATCTTTAACCGATTGAGCTGAAATTTGGAACACACGCTTATTTTGGAGAACAATGTATATTTATAGTAAGCATGACCTGAATCTACTCCCTGGATTGGCTCCAGACAAAGGAACTCTTCAACGGTCAACAGCACAGATACGAAATTTAGTATACACATTTAATAATGATAGCCCGTTCTAAGTTTCACTATGTCATGGCTGCTGAACTTAGAGTTGGCTTTCGAAGAAGGAACTCCTCACTCGGATGCTAGGCAAAGGAACTTCTGAATAGATTCTAGTAGGCTACTAGTGTTTGGGCTCATTTGAATCTACTTCCGGTTCTAATTAAGAATTTTATAAAAGCTTGTTTTTAAAAGTTTTTTTTCAACATAAAACTCATTTAGATTAAGTTGTATCTAGCTTGTAATGAATTATCATTCATTCAAGAATTAGAGCTGTGGATAGTTTGTAAAAGCCACAAACTGACCATTGCTGGGGCTTTTTTAGTCTGATTAAATCTAGTGCGGAACACTAAAGATAAATAAGTATAAATAAAACTTTCACCTGCGTATTTATTTCTATTAACAAGTTCATCATGAAAACTGGTGACACAATATTTACCTAGTCAGGTCATAAGTATTGTCACACAGTAAAAACTTTTCTTTTAGAATGCTGGCCACAAAAAAGTTTATAGAATTCGAACTTCGAATTGTTTATGAAAATAAAAATGTATTCTTTTTAGACATTTACTCATTTTTAAATATGGAGTGGACGCTTAAAGCAGACCGTGTTGCAGTTATTGCGTTGCATCGTTGCGGTTACGCGCCAATTCAATTTTTTGACATACTGAAAAATTTGAACATAACCAAAAGATTCGTTTATCGCACCATCAAACGATACAATGAAGACTCTAGTGTAGATGACAGGTCAAGAAGTGGTCGCCCTCGGTCTGTTAGGACTCCAGCGCAGTGATAAAAGCTGTGAAGGCGCGAATTCAAAGTAATCCCAAACGTAAGCAGAAACTGGCCCTTCAGATGGGGTTAAGCAGAACCACTGTGAAAAGGGTGTTAAATGAAGACTTAGGGCTTCGGGCATATCGAAGAAAAACAGGACATCGTTTGAATGCTCGTCTAATGGACCTGAGACCGAAGAGATGCCGCGCTTTGTTGAAGCAGTACGCGGGAAAATAAAAATTACCGTAGAAGAGATCTACAACAAACAAAATGATAAGGTATACGCACACAGTAGTGAAGAAGCGAGCAACCGTATTCCGCGTGTCCAACGATGTCATTTTCCATCCTCGCTCATGGTATGGTTGGGAGTTTCTTATTGGGGCTTAACAGAGGTACATTTTTGTGAGAAAGGTGTAAAAACGAATGCAGTTGTGTATCAAAATACAGTCCTGACGAACCTTGTGGAACCTGTTTCTCATACCATGTTCAATAACAGGCACTGGGTATTCCAACAAGATTCGGCGCCAGCACATAGAGCGAAGAGCACACAAGACTGGCTGGCGGCGCGTGAAATCGACTTCATCCGGCACGAAGACTGGCCCTCCTCCAGTCCAGATTTGAATCCGTTAGATTACAAGATATGGCAACACTTGGAGGAAAAGGCGTGCTCAAAGCCTCATCCCAATTTAGAGTCACTCAAGACATCCTTGATTAAGGCAGCCGCGCATATTGACATGGACCTCGTTCGTGCTGCGATAGACGACTGGCCGCGCAGATTGAAGGCCTGTATTCAAAATCACCGAGGTCATTTTGAATAAACTTTAGTGTCATAAGAATCTATGTTTTGTTAAGTTAATTTTGGTATATAAATGGTTACATAATGAATAAACTTGTTTCAATTATTTTATATTAAACATGTGACAGAATTTATGACCTGACTAGGTATATTAAGATGTTGAAATTGAGATTATCATCTTATTTTAATAATTGACATGATGTCAGCTGTTCCACGAACCGATCCTTCATTAGCATGGAAATGTGTGATTAATGATTGGAACTACCTTAGCAATGTAATGCACACCGCTCCCTGGCCGGTCCCTCGACCTAATGCCAACCAAATAATACTAACATTCTATCAAATTCGAACCAAACAAACATTGTTTTATTGCCTTTTGCATTCAGTATTGTCCACGCTACGATATATAGTAAAAAACGCATGATTTATTCGTTTTTTAATTACTTACGATAGAAGAACTTACTCTCTAGAAAACCTAATACATTAATGCATAAAATTATGAAAATATGCATCAGTCGTATAATAAGGCACACAAATCTTAATATACCAGAAAAAACTAACAACAAATAGTAACTATTTACTTGGTTAAATAAAACCTACCAATGTGCATGTAAACCAATTTACAAGAACTCCCGTTACTTGTAATTTTAATGAAACTGTAGGTCAAGTTATTTGGTTCCTTATTTCGTGGCACTATTTTATTAATCAAAGATTAAGGACGGCTTGCACAATGTTCCCTAAACGTGTTTAGCGACTAAACATCTTTAAATTTTACGTATTTGTATGATTTGACAACTCCTTGAATCATATTTAGCCACTAAATACGTTTAGGCATCGTTGCGAGAGTCGCCCTAAAGAATTTTTTTTTTGTGTTTTGGAAGACTCGTGAGATCTCAGTTCGGGTCGAACCACTAGTAAATAAAATATATAAATTTTCCTACCGTTAAATGTTTAACATAAGGGGGGGGGGGGGGGGGGGGTCAGGGCTACCTGACACAATACAATAACACTTTGTATAGTTGAAGCTGGTGTAGGCCTCGGTGTAGCTGGTTAGGTTAGGTTAACTGTCGAGTTATGCCACTTGCCACGCCTGTGTGACAAGGCTTCCAGAGGGCATCACCAGCCAGTCCAATCTGCCAACGTCCTCGACGTGCTCTCCGGGCAATGCTGCGCCTACTCCCGCGAGGGTCACGCATTTCCTATATCCTCGCTGGCGCAGTTGGATACAGGAGAAGGGCAGAAGGGGAGTATTCGGCGCCAAACTTTCCATACAGAAGAGATTTCAGCAGCCTTGGAAACTAACCAACCTGGGAACCTTGAGAAACTAATTTCCCAAGACATTCAACATGAAAGTACAACATGTTGATCACGACCGCTCTCTCAAGAGCGTTACGATTGAGAAGAAGAAATGTTTACGTTATTTTAGTAAGCTATTCGAGTCCTAGTTCAAGGCACTTTCTTTCTTAGAAATACTCTAATCTAAGTAGCTTTCGATTACCTCCATGTAGGTATCATACAAACTATACAGCATACTTACTTACAGCATACTTGGTAAGTATGCTAAAATTAAATAATCGCTGAAACAATACGTCCGCGTTCTAAAATGATCCTGCAAATGAGGTCCAATAACAGGTAGGTACGTATTATATTCCAAAAACATTAAATTATAAAAAGATGAGTCATGTATTCAACTAAAGGAGCAGGTGCTACTCAAAATCAAAACTTGTTGAAACTGAACCCACTACCACTCTATAAAAACCCTAATATTTTCTTCGAAGAATCAACATTATGCATTTCACGTGAACACACAGCTGTACAGCTGTACATTTGATAGCCACAACTTACGCTTTAATATGAGGTGTTCGGTTTCATACCTGAATTATACATATTTATTTAAATTAATCTTAATAGCTCAAAGGTCCATTATCAAGTTATTTTAATAATGAAATGATGGGGATTAGGTGGAACCGTAACGCCATACCGCGGATTTGCGTATGACGTTATTCAAAATCAATTTGTTTGTATCATCCATCTTACATACCAACATAAAAACTGTATTTTTGTATCCAAAGATTATAACGATTATGATTGAAAAAATGCTTTCACTACTCATATACCTACTCGTAAAGATTCACTATCTATTTAAATAGCACTTTTAAGTTAATGATTCTACTATAAATCGAAGATTAAATATAACAAGTGAAAGATGCCAAGTTTAAATTCCTTTTCATCTGCATCAATAATATTCAAATAAAATGGTTATAATTGATCGATCGAAGCGAGATCTCTAAGACAACTTGGGCAAATTGGCGTTGTATGCATGTATGTATGAATGTTTGTTTGTCCGAGGATAACTTTCGAAGCGGTTATCCGATAATCGTGAACTTTGTATATAGGTAGGTAGTGATGGCACAGTTTTGGTGTGACTAAATGAGCTAAAAATGTGGGGGAGTTGTTGAGTTAATGGAGTTCAAGAGGGGTAAAAAAACCCAAATGGGACTATCCGGTCAAGTGACATGTTGAATAAAAGGTCTTTGTAAGTACATTTCAACCAATTTTTTATTTTTAGTTTTAACTTATTAACCATAATAATAACTGAACTTTGACAAAATTCACAGGTTACACCAGTCATCCCACAGTGCTGAAATTTGGTATGCGTGTAGCTTTAGTAACACAAATATAGGCAAAAGTTTGAAATCCGAAATAACTACAATTTTTACCCAAAAAAAGAGGAACCAAATAACATAAACACCCGGTACCTGTAATTTGAATGAAACTATAGGTCAAGTTAGTTGGATGCATTTCCACTATTATAGTTAGTCAAAGATTAGGCCGGCTTGCACAACGATCCCTAAACGTATTTAGCGAATAAACATGTTTAAATTTTACGTATTGGTATGATTTGACAACTCCTTATATCATATTTAGCCACTAAATACGTTTAGGCATCGTTGCGCGAGTTGCACTAAGAATATTTTTTTGTTTTGGGAGAGTCGCGAGATCTCAGTTCGGGGCGAACCACTGGTTACGAATATTAATGTGTATCTGCCTAGTAAAGGCTGTCGCGGGTGAAGGAACGGCTTTCACCGTGAGCTGTATGTAGTGCGATAACAACGCGATCGTATCTACGTGAACGCTGTCAATGATCTTTCATAGTCCGTGATCTTTTATTTAATGAGTTCAATCCAGCAGCGCCAGCGCAGCGCCAGCGCAGCGCCAGCGCAGCGTGGGCTACGGCAACCGTTTTTTATATTTGCCGAAAAAAAGTATGAATACTGCAAAACAAAGGTACACTGTGAGATTTTTTGAAAAGGATTTGAAACGAGTCATTTAAACCTATTTATTTTAGCTTTAAACTTAATAAAATCAATTAGATAGTAAACAGCATTAAAGCTGCGCCCCAACGCAATGCTAGTAGTTTTACATGTTTTTGATCGAGCGAAGCGAGATCTTTATATCCACTTGGGCAAATCGGCGTTGTATGTGTGTATGTATGTTTGTATGAGGATAACTTTCGTAACGTTGATCCAATCATCGTGAAATTTAATACATTATGTAGGTAGTGATGGGACAATTTTGGTGTGACTAAATGAGCTAAAAATGTTGGGGGGTTGTTGAGATATTGGGGTTCAAGAGAGGTAAAAAAAATGAAAATGAGGCTATCAGGTCAAGTGTGACGTCAAATAAAAGGGATTCATTATTACATTTAGGCTCCGTTTTTATTTTTTGTAATATTTTTATAGTTTTTGAGTTTTTAGCCATGATAAAAACTAAACTTTTTAAATCTATTTGTGAACAATAAAGAATAAAAACTGAACTTTGACAATATTCACAGGGTACACAGTACCACAGTGCTGTAATTTGGTATTCGTGTAGCTTAGGTATCACAAATATAGGCAAAAGTCTGAAATTTAGAATAACTGCAATTTGTACCCCAAAAAATATAACGACAGAACATGAGCTCCCGTTACCTGTAATTTGAATGAAACTGTAGGTCAAGTAATGTTTGTATTTTTTCGTGGCACTATTTTGATAATCAAAGATTACAAATAATATTTTTCTATTTTAATGTGAGACTCGCGAGATCTCAGTTCGGGGCGAACCACTCGTTTTTAATAAAACAGCAATAAGTGGATTTAGAGACAATCGCTAATCACCATGACATCTTAATTCCTGTAACAATGTGTCATGTTTTTCGTTGGGATTGTGATTGCATGACGCGTGTGTTCCCACATGGTTCCCACAGCGCGAGTGCTAACCCTTTACTAATCTGACAACGCAAATCAATCTCAAAACAGTGACTATTTCAAATATAGCAGTCCCTTGTTTGAAATTGACTCGTCGCGTAAATTGTCACTCATGCATTTATTCTACAATGCAAATTCCTTGATTGTTGTCAGTTTTTGATAGTCCCGAAACCGTGGCTCAACTCAAACCGAGACACGACGCGACGTCTCGGTCTATACATTGCCTTATTATCTTGCTAATATAATAAAAACATGTCCCCTTATTTTATATCACTTCTGTCTAATGGTAACAATAAACAAAAAATTCTTATTACGCAACATAATCGTACTAAGCTATAACTTGCCGTAAGCTTATTCAAATGATTAGTCTTCTATGATTATTATTGCCTAACCTTAATTACGTGTATCAAATCCCACGGTTCCGTTTTTTGGCAAAATATACAAAAACGTCGAATGCATGTCAAGTGCTTACGCAACCCGTAATTATTTGTTAGACATTCACAACATTACACACGGTGTAAAGGAACGAGCGCTGCGGAATGCGGTTCCCTCCAAGGCGCCCTTGCAGTCCATGCTCTTGTATTCTGAGGTTCTTCCTTACATTTAATCCCTACGACAGATCCCAACGATTGGCCATAAACTAAAGGGTTTTTTCGATTATCTGATTGCAGATTCATTTATTATTTTTAAATAAAGGTTTATAGTAAAGGGCTTATTAGACTTTACTAAATTCAGTCGTCTAATTAGTTTATTCTAATTAGGTTCCTAAATGATTAACGCCCGAATACTGAAACGCTACTACAGTTGAGACGATCTCAATTATCTAAGTAGCGTTTCAGTATTCGGGCGTAAGTGAGTCAGTAGCCGTAGTTTTTTCTAAATTTAGAAACCAATGCGATTGCATTTGTCTGAATTTAGTGACTGAATCATTTAGACGACTGAATTTAGTAATGTCTAATAAGCCCTTTAGTGATGTGTGCCACTAGATAGAAAGACGGCCTAATAAATGTTTGTAGGAGTCGTCGGGTGCAAGCCGCAGGAGATCGGCCACTCTGGAAATGTATGGGGAAAGCCTATGTTCAGCAGTGTCAGTCCTAAGGCTAATATGATGCTAATGATGACGAGGCGACGATCCTAAAGGTCCGATACCTATCACAAAATCTTATTGCACCCGATATAAAGGAGACGGGCTAATTAGAGCCCGGAGCCGGGGGAAATACGCGAGCTCTTATATCCGAGGTGTATCGCGCTGTGACACATTATTCTATCGTTGATGTTATTGCACCCGATATAAAGGAGACGGGCTAATTAGAGCCCGGAACCGGGGGAAATACGCGAGCTCTTATATCCGAGGGGTATCGCGCTGTGACACATTATTCTATCAATGATGTTATTGCACCCGATATAAAGGAGACGGGCTAATTAGAGCCCGGAACCGGGGGAAATACGCGAGCTCTCATATCCAAGGTGTATCGCGCTGTAGCACATTATTCTATCGATGATGTTATTGCACCCGATATAAAGGAGACGGGCTAATTAGAGCCCGGAGCCGGGGGAAATACGCGAGCTCTTATATCCGAGGGGTATCGCGCTGTGACACATTATTCTATCGATGATATTATTACACCCGATATAAAGGAGACGAGCTAATTAGAGCCCGGAACTGGGGGAAATACGCGAGCTCTCATATCCAAGGTGTATCGCGCTGTAGCACATTATTCTATCGATGATGTTATTGCACCCGATATAAAGGAGACGGGCTAATTAGAGCCCGGAGCCGGGGGAAATACGCGAGCTCTTATATCCGAGGGGTATCGCGCTGTGACACATTATTCTATCGATGATGTTATTGCTCGGTGTTGTGCACCATCCTCTACTTCAAACGAATTAGCGCTTATTGAGGTCTCTTTTTATTAGTCTTATAATGAAAAGGACAGACATAGTTTTATTAACTGTTATAGGGACACAATCATTTCTCCGTGACAACCTCCGTGGCGCAGTGGGCGAATAGCCGGCTGAGACGCAGGAAGTAGCGGGTTCGGTTCCCATCGCGGAATAACTGTTTGTATGATCTACAGATATTTGTTTCGTGTCTGGATATATTTCTATATATTATAAGTAAGTATTTACAAAAAAAAAGAACTTAAGTATTGTTTCAGTTATCTGGTTCCCATAGTACAAGCTTAGTTTGGGGCTAGATAGCGCGTGAGAAATGTCCAGCAATATTTATTTATTTCTTGATCGGTTAACAGGCAAATATGATCTTAAGTGAAAGTAGGTAAGTAGTAAGTTTGGGCAAGAGAGCAACAGTCATTTCCAAAGGTGGGCTAGTGTTGGTCCACCTACTTCTTTGGTGATCCGATACACGTTCTGCTGTCGACCATCGAACTATTCTCTCTCTCTCTCTCAATCGTACACATTTTAACTTTTTGATCCAGCGAAGCGAGCTCTCCAAATCAACTTGAGCAAATCGGCGTTGTATATATGTATGTACCTATGTATGTATGTATGTTTGTCCGAGGATAACTTCCGAAGCGTTGATCCGATCATCGTGAAATTTGATACATAGGTAGGTAGTGATGGGATAATTTTAGTGTACTAAAGGAGCTAAAAATGTTGGGGGGTTGTTGAGATATTGGGGTTTATTTGGTTATTTGGGATTATATTGGGGTATAGAGGGGTAAAAAAATGAAAATGAGGCTATCAGGTGAAGTGTGACGTCAAATGAAAGGCATTCATTATTACATTTAGGCTCCGTTTTTAATTTATGTAAATTCTTTATAGTTTTTGTGTTATTATTAGCCATGATAAAAACTAAACTTTGACAAAATTCACAGGGTACACCAGTGACCCCCACAGTGCTGTAATTTGGTACGCGTGTAGCTTAAGTAATTTGGTTTTTATTTCGTGGCATTATTTTGATAGTCAAAGATTACAAATAATATTTGTTTGTTTTAATCGGAGACTCGCGAGATCAAGGGCAGTACGGGGCGAATCACTAGTTTTAATTGTATAAAGAGGAAGTAATGAATGACAAGAGGCAATTGTCGTTAAGATGCCACCTATTGACTGGTAAGTCTAAATAAATGTTTGACTTGAACAAACTGCTTGGTTGTGTACAGCACAGGTGCCACCCATACCTATCCTTAAAGCACCCCAAGTGTATTGTTTCAAAGACATTCCCGCGTCCGATGTGCAGCGCACCGTGAGTTGAGTACATATGTACCTGTGTGCATGTACCGCTGCAGGTACCGTAGCGACCTACTGCCGGGAATGCAGTGATATAGCACCACATGACATGACATTATAACGACATTACAGCTTCTAGAATTATTTATAAACGCTTAACTAAGCTGAGCTTGGGAGATGTTTCGTTTTAGTTTATACTTTGATAACTTAATACGTGTTACTGAAAATCAAATTTAAAATTAGTATTACCAATAAAAATGCACAAGAATCACTTTAAAACTTCAATTTTACTTGAATGTACCGTCATGCCTTTCATGTGTAGGTACGGTACAAAAAGTATATAAGTAAAACGGCTGTAGGTAACACCGGACGGACAGACCGACAGACAGACATAGCGAAACTATAAGGGTTCCTAGTTTGACGACGGAACCCCGACAATACAGACTTACAGAAGACATAAGCTTCGCCCAGTTATCTAGACACGCAGTAGCGTGTCAAGCCAAGTTCAAGCCAACAGAACTTGCGAGCAGCACCGTGTCTAATATTACACGAACCATTTGGAGCCACTTTTGACCACCTCATAATTCAAAAACTATTTCACATAATCATGTCTTTGGCTCATATATTGAGACTTGCGCGATAAATGTGTTGGGGCACACATGCAATTTCATAAACACATCTCAAACGGTTATTTAGATATTAACGTCATATCACTGACTGACTGACCTATAGATAGATCAAAACTCTAACCTAGTTCCAGATCACCTAGAAAGTTCAAATTTAGCATCCAGATAGGTAGTCGCGTGAATT
Organism: Philereme vetulata; assembly: GCA_918857605.2. Lineage (NCBI taxonomy): Eukaryota > Metazoa > Arthropoda > Insecta > Lepidoptera > Geometridae > Philereme > Philereme vetulata. The sequence goes on from OU975477.1 coordinate 6,705,309, forward strand.
CAAAGGAATAAATTAGAAACTAGTAAATTTTTATCAAGTTATTAGAAGAAATGATTTTAAGTTGATATAAATAAATTTCAGGAAAGACCATTGAACTTGGCACCCATTTAGATCTCACTTCTTTAGTCGTTGAAGTCAACAACCAAGGCATATATCATAATATTGAACTTGGCTCTCATTTCACATTTATGTTTTTGATGCGATTATTATTACATCTCCCATTTTGTGTTGGACTTCATTATGTTACCTAACTAGCTTCTGTTGTCGTGTCGGTCAATGGAAGAGACCTACAGCCGGCAGATCCATTCTAGAATCGCATTGACGATATGCAATACATTGGTCGCTACACATCACTACTCTACTTGCATGTACTCGCGCTCGCAGCGATGTATGAGTGACAGCTAACGGTGTCCACCATTACACGGTACTACGGTGTTATGTGTTAGAGATAAGCTCAGAGTTACGCTTCAATTGTATCTGTGAGAAGCAAGCAGCACCGCCACTGGGTTAAGGTCGCTCTATCTGTGTGGAACTTACACCTTAATGTTTTATAGATTTTATCACAACTAGTGGAAAGGTGTTCGTTCCAGAGGCCTTCGAGAGGCATTTGTGCACCTGAAAGCCAATTCCCGTAGTGAAGTATGGTCAAATTCGATTTCGTATGCTTGTCAAATCTCTCTCGATGTATCTCTCGATGTTTGTCATAACAACATTTCACATAGATGAGAGGGGATGCCGCGACAGAGCGCAGTGCAGCCGGAACTTTCAATAAATTATTTTAGTAACGCAGAAACACAAAAGACGTAAAACCACAGCCAAAGAAAGTTAATAACTAAAGTTCCCGATACAGCTCTACATTAAATATAAGCACTTTTGCAATGAAGCGATTTGCAGTGAGAGCTTCCCTCTAGTTCATGCAATACTAATTAAGTAGCCGATATGTTGAAGAACTAGAGACCTACCTACCTACCTAGTACACCTAGTAGAGTAAACCCGGTGGCTTGTTTTCGTTTCCCTAGAAAAGAGTACCAGGATATGACGTAATTTATTTTTAAAGCGTCCAAATCTTATTAGTAGGACGCCTTTATCCAGCAGTGGGACAGCACAGGCATAGGGTATACCAAAAAAAAGATCTCAATTCTGATGAACCTTCTTCCATTTTCTAAGCCGAATGAGACATCAATCTATCTCCCGGTAAGTAGGTAGGTACGTTCCGGTCATACCGGGAATGTTTATTGCCATTGTCATATAAAAGAAAATTTATCTGTACGAGCCGCGGTCGCTTTTCAAATAATTTCACCCACTTTAACAAAATGATCTTACTTTTCATAACTTTTCCCCGCGTCTGAGTGACATTATTACCCACGACCGTGTGTTCTACGTAGGTACCTGCATACCTAACTGTGGTACACCTTCGTGCTAGTATGGTAAACCTACTTGTGTTCGAATACTGTCAATGTGAACCAGTTTTAGGGGTTTCAAAACTTTTGGCATAATCTACGACACGCCTTTTTGTTTCTAAGTCTCAGCGTATAATTAAACTTATATATTTGAATTAGGGACAATAAAGACGAACAAAAAATGTCTATTTTACAATGTTTATGTTGGAATGGAATGGTGGACCATACTTAAATGTTCAAGCCCCTATACTGTTCAAAAGCAGTAGACTAATTACCGTAATTACCTATGCCCCGTCAACGCAAGCAATGTTAGACGTAACTGATCAGTGATGCTGCCTCTATACTTGATGCGATCAATGCGACCGATTCTACACTAAAATGAAGTAGTTTTGATGATGGTAGGTACAGCATCAAATATACTCACAAGTCAAGAGATGCAAGTTCAATACAGGTCCCTAATGTTTGACGTCGATTCGGGCATAGAGCTGCAGAACGATAATTTGCGAGAAATAAGCCTTCTCTTAGTCCGTGAGCGTACCTACCCGAGTATACTATGTACGTGGGTGCAATGTTGGAAACGGCCAGTTTCGCGCTTTCTACAAGACGTTCCGTTTACTCCGGTACCTACTTATCTTAAATCTCATTTGAAACAGTGCATATAAAAACCGCTGTCCCCCCCCCTCCCCCACCCGCGACGCCTCCCCGCGCCCGCGCCGCGATAATCGTAATGAACCAGTAACTTACACTCATACTATCAATAAGAGGAAACACAAGGGCCGTTTTTCCATACAAACGTAGTCACCTGTTTCCTCCCTGGATAATGCCAGTACCTAAAGCAATCATGGCCACGCAGCAATCAAGCATCTATGGCCACTATTGGCATGTCCCTATGTTTTCCTTATTTTCATAAATTAATTATTAAAAGAGATATAAACATTCAAAAACGTATAAAATTTGTCAGATTTTCCGCTGTGTTCAAACATCCAGAAAACAAATTTGACTAGATTATATAAAAAAAGGAAAACATAGAAACACGCTCAAAGCCTATCTTTAATTTATAATGAAGCAAGTAGCTAGGAATCGTTGATTTGGTGTAATTTTAATAGGTTCTATTTTCGGTCCAAGCTGCAGTTGTCTCTATCGCGCATACTGCGCATACTGCGCCATACTGCGCGACAGCAATAGATTTTACAAATATTTTATTTATAAATTCTCTAGCCCTTGGTGTTTCCTCTTAAACTTCAGATTAAGTCGGGAACTACTGCAACTCGCGTAGTTTTTTTTATTAATAATAAATTATCATTCGATTTTTTACACAGGTAACCCAGATACCTTGACTAAATGGTGAAAATGGTGGTTCTAGGGAAGACCTCGAAGGGGTGATCGCTCGATCGCTTATAGCCGCTGCTTGACACAGTCAAGTCACGGAACTCTCAGTGTCCCTGATTCAAACCGAAGACATCACATTTGCTCGAGGAAACACCGAAGATTTCGTAGATGTGTACGTATCCTGTTCTCACGTGGCCATTCAAATAATACGTTTGCTAACAGCATTGACCGACTGTATCATTATGTTGTCAGAGATATAGTGCAGCACTGCTACTGGTACTCGTCTCGCTTGCGGAGCCGAAATGCTGTCAATTCTACAATAATGGCAAATTCTATAATAACGGCTACCATTCCAAAATGGCGTTCATTAAATTGCAGTTCGTTTTATTCCATTTCGACCGCCTCAGCGTTCCGACCTCTGGCGCAGAGCAGCTAAGCAATACAGTGCAACAACTCATCGCATTGCTATTAAGTATATATGAATCTGAATGTTATGCAACTCTTTCAATTTTATAGTACCTACCTACTTAGGTATTCAGCCATCGGTTATTGGTCATCAAAATATTAAAGCAGAATCATTTTATCGGTTGGTGACTGGCGCTGCATGTCCACAGCTAAGGTGCTTATGTACTCGAATTAAAGCTAAAATGTTATTACTTTTTTATAAATTTCAACTAAAATAAAAATGTGTAACTTATGCTGACAGTTTAAATGCGCGCTGCTAAACTACACGTGGGAGGTGTCCTACTGCGCACGACCATAATATTTCTGTGACAATAGCATTTTTTTCCGATTGTCTTCATAGACTATTTGTATCTTTTGATCTCATAATGAAATGGTCGGCGCCGCGCGCCGGGATCCGTCGCTGTCCTCATGTTCTGATAAAATTCGGGTTTGACGTTTTTACTTAATTGTACAAATTATTTAATTAATTGAGTAAGATTTGGCAAATGAAGTTAGTGTTAGCTTTGGTTTTATCAAGTCCTACTAACACTCGGGTGTAGGTACAACTCGTACAAAGATAGCTCAGTTTCAGTTTTCATCTGCTTTTCTAGTAAGTAGCTGGAAACTGCGACACAGTTATAATTTGAACTTACTGTAGTTTCCGCGTTTCTTTATAGTGTCGGTCAAATTAAATAAATATAACGAAATAGTGTGACTGAAATGTTAAGGTTCATACCTAGGTACATGCGATCAAAAATTTATAACTTTATTGTTATTTTTGAATTTTATTATTATTATTTTGTTGTTATATGTGTATTATATAGATTGTTACATTTTATTGTATAAATTGGCAGATACATCGTACACCTCTCCAACACGCGCAAAACATACAACACATTCCGATTTAAACACAAAAATAACCAATAAAATAGGTAGAATGAACTGCCTCTATAAAATCTCAAATCAAGTTTGTTAACATATACATAAGCTCTCGGCTTTATATCTTCATAAATAAAGCAAAACCCGGCGCCTATTGTTACATATTACAGGTATACGCTCAATAACAATACTCGCTGGACCACACGAAATTGCAATAAAATGCTTAATAGATATCAGCTCGCACCTTTTATTAAATGCCATCGTATGGTAATAGTGCGCGGTGCGGCGGCGTGGACACGGTGGAAGAGCATAGCGATATTGAGAAGATAGGAATAATACTTTATTGCACACCATGAAACAAAACAATTCAGTACATACGAACAACATTAACGTACCTTATACAATTGCCAGGTTTATTGTTAAACAGGGATCTCTACCAAACAATTAAAAAAATATTCTTATTGTATAGAGACCTCAGCCGACCAGCAGACGATAAGCAAGACGCGGGACCAACCTGGAGGCCCGCGGAGAATGGCATACACGAGGGCACGAAGACAGTAGGTGAAGTAAGGCTGTGGATGATTTGGGCGGCTAACAATTAACTCCCCGAAAATATAGGTACCTACCTAAATTGTGATTGCAAAGCTATCAATGATTTCCATAGTTGGTAGAGCCTTTTGAAACGAATACTTTTGCTATTTTTAATAGCACTACAAACTCTGTCCCGACAAAAGCTGCTCCAGTCTCAAAGAATAATGATTATCGTTTGATTAAAATGCAAATGTGCCCTACTTAGACACTTAGGACTGATTCGCTGCTCGGAAAGGGATGCGCACATTTTGGAATGCATTGAGCTAATGTTCTACATTGCAGTTTTTTCTAGTAACCAATAAGTTGGTATTTTGTAAAAACGTAGAGCTCTAGAGTTTTGCTTGTAAAAGTATAGACTGAAATAGTGCGGTAAGTTTTTTTTTTTTAATTTGCTGCCCGTTACTTGTTTTTACTAGACTTTAGTATCTCAAATCCTACTCCAGTCAGCTATTACTGCTTCTTGCCAAGAGCGACATAATTCTAATTCATATTCAATTGATTGATCCAATAGCCTCAGTTTTATCTACCGTCTGTGAACGTATCATGTAAAGTTTTTGATCCATCTGTAGGCAAAGGTTACGTTTTTATAGACACTGTGCCTTTTATCGGTACATTTGGTACCTCGGTATCAGCATTTATTAGCGAAATACTCTATTGGTATGTAATCTTTAGCCAAGGGTATCTGGTTGTAGCAGCAATGCTATGTAATGTAATTTAGGGAGTTGTTTAGCTTCCGCTCCGTGGCGGCGGCCGGTGGCGTTGAGCAAGCGGCTACGGAAAGAGTCATTTGAATTAACGCAACTTACTGGTTTTATCAGATTTTCTGAATCGAGACGTACAAAATTACCTGCTGGTTACATCTTGCGAAAGGAATCTTGGCATACCTAAGTCCGTGTACACAGTAACAATCTGTACCTACTTGTGTTATGTCCTACGTACGTTACATACCTACAGTCGCTAATCCAAGGTGGTTTTTTCACTCTCTTTTCTTATCTCCTACTGAATGATTTATAATTACCTTGTTTTATTTATTCGATCCGGGTCTGTCTGTTTTTCTATTATAATATTTCAAGTTTTTATTTACACAAAAAAAGTATTTATGCATGTATTCTATCAGTAATCGGTTCCCATAGTAGAAGCTTTGCTTGTACTGATAGCGCTGCGCTGCTGTGTGGAATGTCCAGCATTAGTCCGGTCTCTAGTTAGATACATATTAGAAGCTTTGCTTGTTCTGATAGTGCTGCGCTGCTGTGTGGAATGTCCAGCATTTGTCTGGTGTCTAGTTAGATACATATTAGAAGCTTTGCTTGTACTGATAGCGCTGCGCTGCTGTGTGGAATGTCCAGCATTAGTCCGGTCTCTAGTTAGATACATATTAGAAGCTTTGCTTGTTCTGATAGCGCTGCGCTGCTGTGTGGAATGTCCAGCATTAGTCCGGTCTCTAGTTAGATACATATTAGAAGCTTTGCTTGTACTGATAGCGCTGCGCTGCTGTGTGGAATGTCCAGCATTAGTCCGGTCTCTAGTTAGATACATATTAGAAGCTTTGCTTGTTCTGATAGTGCTGCGCTGCTGTGTGGAATGTCCAGCATTTGTCTGGTGTCTAGTTAGATACATATTAGAAGCTTTGCTTGTACTGATAGCGCTGCGCTGCTGTGTGGAATGTCCAGCATTAGTCCGGTCTCTAGTTAGATACATATTAGAAGCTTTGCTTGTTCTGATAGCGCTGCGCTGCTGTGTGGAATGACCAGCATTAGTCCGGTCTCTAGTTAGATACATATTAGAAGCTTTGCTTGTTCTGATAGTGCTGCGCTGCTGTGTGGAATGTCCAGCATTTGTCTGGTGTCTAGTTAGATACATATTAGAAGCTTTGCTTGTTCTGATAGCGCTGCGCTGCTGTGTGGAATGTCCAGCATTTGTCCGGTCTCTAGTTAGATACATATTAGAAGCTTTGCTTGTTCTGATAGCGCTGCGCTGCTGTGTGGAATGACCAGCATTAGTCCGGTCTCTAGTTAGATACATATTAGAAGCTTTGCTTGTTCTGATAGCGCTGCGCTGCTGTGTGGAATGTCCAGCATTTGTCTGGTCTCTAGTTAGATACATATTAGAAGCTTTGCTTGTTCTGATAGCGCTGCGCTGCTGTGTGAAATGTCCAGCATTTGTCTGGTTTCTAGTTAGATACATATTAGAAGCTTTGCTTGTTCTGATAGCGCTGCGCTGCTGTGTGGAATGTCCAGCATTAGTCCGGTCTCTAGTTAGATACATATTAGAAGCTTTGCTTGTACTGATAGCGCTGCGCTGCTGTGTGGAATGTCCAGCATTAGTCCGGTCTTTAGTTAGATACATATTAGAAGCTTTGCTTGTACTGATAGCGCTGCGCTGCTGTGTGGAATGTCCAGCATTAGTCCGGTCTCTAGTTAGATACATATTAGAAGCTTTGCTTGTACTGATAGCGCTGCGCTGCTGTGTGGAATATCCAGCATTAGTCCGGTCTTTAGCTAGATACATATTAGAAGCTTTTCTTGTACTGATAGCGCTGCGCTGCTGTGTGGAATGTCCAGCATTAGTCCGGTCTCTAGTTAGATACATATTAGAAGCTTTGCTTGTACTGATAGCGCTGCGCTGCTGTGTGGAATGTCCAGCATTAGTCCGGTCTCTAATTAGATACATATTAGAAGCTTTGCTTGTACTGATAGCGCTGCGCTGCTGTGTGGAATGTCCAGCATTAGTCCGGTCTCTAGTTAGATACATATTAGAAGCTTTGCTTGTACTGATAGCGCTGCGCTGCTGTGTGGAATGTCCAGCATTAGTCCGGTCTCTAGTTAGATACATATTAGAAGCTTGGCTTGTACTGATAGCGCTGCGCTGCTGTGTGGAATGTCCAGCATTAGTCCGGTCTCTAGTTAGATACATATTAGAAGCTTGGCTTGTACTGATAGCGCTGCGCTGCTGTGTGGAATGTCCAGCATTAGTCCGGTCTCTAGTTAGATACATATTAGAAGCTTTGCTTGTACTGATAGCGCTGCGCTGCTGTGTGGAATGTCCAGCATTAGTCCGGTCTCTAGTTAGATACATATTAGAAGCTTGGCTTGTACTGATAGCGCTGCGCTGCTGTGTGGAATGTCCAGCATTAGTCCGGTCTCTAGTTAGATACATATTAGAAGCTTTGCTTGTACTGATAGCGCTGCGCTGCTGTGTGGAATGTCCAGCATTAGTCCGGTCTCTAGTTAGATACATATTAGAAGCTTTGCTTGTACTGATAGCGCTGCACTGCTGTGTGGAATGTCCAGCATTAGTCCGGTCTCTAGTTAGATACATATTAGAAGCTTGGCTTGTACTGATAGCGCTGCGCTGCTGTGTGGAATGTCCAGCATTAGTCCGGTCTCTAGTTAGATACATATTAGAAGCTTTGCTTGTACTGATAGCGCTGCGCTGCTGTGTGGAATGTCCAGCATTAGTCCGGTCTCTAGTTAGATACATATTAGAAGCTTTGCTTGTACTGATAGCGCTGCGCTGCTGTGTGGAATGTCCAGCATTAGTCCGGTCTCTAGTTAGATACATATTAGAAGCTTTGCTTGTACTGATAGCGCTGCGCTGCTGTGTGGAATGTCCAGCATTAGTCCGGTCTCTAGTTAGATACATATTAGAAGCTTGGCTTGTACTGATAGCGCTGCGCTGCTGTGTGGAATGTCCAGCATTAGTCCGGTCTCTAGTTAGATACATATTAGAAGCTTTGCTTGTACTGATAGCGCTGCGCTGCTGTGTGAAATGTCCAGCATTAGTCCGGTCTCTAGTTAGATACATATTAGAAGCTTGGCTTGTACTGATAGCGCTGCGCTACTGTGTGGAATGTCCAGCATTAGTCCGGTCTCTAGTTAGATACATATTAGAAGCTTTGCTTGTACTGATAGCGCTGCGCTGCTGTGTGAAATGTCCAGCATTAGTCCGGTCCTTTAGTTAGATAAACTATATTTCATTAAACTTAGAAGTCAAGGTATATACAAACCCTTTTCCGGACATCACAAAAACTTAAAACTTTATTTTGATAAGTAGGTACTAGGTACGCTTCCGAAATCACTCTAATGGTAGCTATGTACTAGGTAAGTGTAATAAATAAAACTCTCTCGGAGAGTTCACTTGACGAAAGGTAGACTATGTATAATCGAGCGCTAATTTGATTTGTACACTTTGCGTAACCGATTCTCTATTCACTTTCTCCTATCATTACAATATCTTGGCATTATTGCTAGGTAAGTAGGTACTTAGGCACATTCTCTGATTCTAAAAAAATACTCTTTAATTGATTCATTTCAATGAATAGGTAAATTATTAGTTAATGTTGTAAGAAAGAAGCATTATTAGAGATGTTTATCAAAGGGTTCAATGGGTTCCTACCACCAAACCTATTTCTGCCACCAAGCAGCACTTCTGTGTTTCGGTTTGACGGGTATGGGGAGTCAGTGAAATTACATGGCGATTTTTTTAGGTTGTTTGTTGATTGATTGATTGTTTCAGGTAAAAAAGAAGGTTGAGTGTCGTGTTCATAAAAATATCTACCTATTAAAAGTAGCTAGCTATGAAATATCTACCTATTAAAAGTAGCTAGCTATGAAAATGTAACTTTTCTATGCATTAGACCGCGCGCGCGACACGCGACAGGGCGCCAACATTCCTGGCGGCGCACGGCGCCCGCACTCCCCAGCCACCGCACGCGGTGACCTGTGCCCAGCGAGCGCCAGCGTCGGCCTGCCCTGACAAATGTACCTATGCTCATGCAAGGAGCATGCATAAAGTGTAACTAGCGAGATTTAAATGACGTGGGGTTGAGGTAAAAATGCACCTTTGAAAACGTACCTGTATTCGCAAAACGTAGCGCTGTCCCCAATTAAAGAATAAGAAGTAGGATCACCCAGCATTAACCAGCTGTTTCTAATCTGAAGCCAGCTCTGAGCAGCACAGGCCAATCAGCATCCGTACCGTCCCGCAGCCCGTAGGCCCCGGCAGCAACCTCGTCCCGCGGGAGCGGTGCTTAATTGCGATGTGTCGGCGCCTCCAGGAGCTCCCGCTTAGATACCCGCTTACCGTGAATTACTAATAGGACATTATAATTTCTAAGCTATTTAGTGTGTGGCTGATCCGTGGGGAATGTAGGGGTGGTAAGTGCAATGGGAACCGTCTTTCTGTACTGCCTTTGCACTAGGTACTTATCTCTCGGATCAACTAATCTGTGTCTAAGCTCTATATTCTGAACTGAGTACTTTAATCGATGAATTATCTTTGTAGATCAGCAAATGTTCAATCATCAAACACAATTAGCTCCCAGCTAACTATTAGCAGAGTATAATAATCAAACTTAGCTATAACTTATAAATCACGATTTCAATCAAGTTTCTATCGAACTTGCATAGATTGCTAATACGAGGAGGTAGGTAGGGACAATCCGTGCATAGGTACCTACAAGTTGTAAGCTCTAGCATAGTTCAAAGGTGGCGCTGTGACCCGCTTTCAAGGTGGGGCAATAAGCACAATAGCTACAACAAATCTAAAGACATCATAAAAGCCTGCATTCGGCAGATACCTACACTTTACAATAATACCTAGTCAGTGTCGAGTGTAAGGAGGCAATCGTCTGCGGCTTCGCACGAATTAGATACTCCTTAAAACCTTATAATTCCCACGTTCGATAAATTCCCATTGCGTTAACTTCATTTCTGTTCTCAACAAGCAGTCCGAGTAAACAGAAACTCAAATATTATTTAGGCCTACTTCGATGTAGCTTGGTGGTTGAGTCGTTCGTGAATCGAGGACGCTGATGAATGCCGGGTCACTGCAATTTGTGATCCAGCTTTCTTTTGTAGCGGATCTGAATACTCTAGCGTACCTACCTACGGCGAATGTTGAATGCTCTGAAGAAGCTTTACAATTTCGTAGCTTTTACTATTCTTACTTCGCTGATTCCAGCAACAAATCCAAACATAAACTCCCGTACATTTGCGGACCACTAACAACTTGTTTTTGTGAAAGAGTAGAACATGACTAATAGATAGGTACCTACTGCTCTAATTCTTGCTCTGCCTGTACTTTTGGATCTCGATACAAACTTACGATAGATTCTTTCTCGTATCATTTTTAGCATGATATTGAGAATTGCATAAAACATTGCTGCAACCGTGGATTCCCTCGCATGCAATAATAATGAAATTCCATGCATATTTTGCCCCAGAAACTTAATGTCGCCCAACCGCAAGTTACCGCAAGTGGAGCAAGTATATATAATATTAATCGGGTAGGTACATAATATTATTTTATGTAAGTGGCTCGACCGTTAGGCCTCCGCGTCACGCGTCCTAACTTTCTAAACTCACCGGCGACGAGCGCGAGGAGTAGCGAGAGCGCGGTGGCTCCTGGACGCATCATGCTGGCACTGATCACTGGCAGGGAGCGACTGGTGCGAGTGACTGGTGTGAATTACTGGCGCGAGGGTCTGGCGCGGGAGGGCACGAGTGGCGCGTGCGCCGGTTGCCTGGAGACTGGTCCGCGCGCGAATGCCTCGCCGCTTTTGCTCGGAGAGTGGTTATGCAACACTTGCTCTTGCAATGAGATGATGCTGTCGATAGATCAAAAGGTTACGTCTTGATTCTGTCCCACACTAAGTACCTACACGCCATTCCCTCCTGTGTGCCGTGAGCCTGAACATAGCTCTACCTAAGTAGGTACATAATCTGAATACCTACCTACGAGCCAATAATGCAACGCGAACGGAACAACAAGCTTTCCCATGTTCTGTACTCGTAGTTGTACAGTTCCAAAACAAGATGAGTAACCAGTGGTTCGCCCCGAACGGAGATCTCGCGACTCTCCCAAAATACAAAAACAATATTCTTAGGGCGACTCGCGCAACGATGCCTAAACGTATTTTGTGGCTAAATATGATTTAAGGAGTTGTCAAATCATACAAATACGTAAAATTTATACATGTTTAGTCGCTAAATACGTTTAGGGACCGTTGTACAAGCCGGCCTTAATCTATGACTACGAGTAACTAGTAGTTCTCCCCAAACTGAGATCTGGCGAGTACCCCATAAAAACATAAAAATATTATTTGTAATCTTTGACTATCAAAATAATGCAACGAAATGATTAACCAAATAACTTGACCTACAGTTTCATTGAAATTATAGGTAACGGGAGTTCATGTTAGTGGGTACGAATTTTTGGGGTACAAATTACAGTTATTCCAGATTTCAGACTTTTGCCTATTTTTTGCGTCCTCAAGAGAGGTGTAAATAGGGTATTAAGTGCTAGGCAACGCGACTGCGGTACCACGAGTGCTGCAGGAGTTTATAGGCGGCGGCGGTGACCTCTTAACATCAGAAGGCCCGTCAGCTTGTGTGTCTACAAGATTAATATAAAAAAAAATTGTGACACTTAAACCACACTGTGGGGTCACTGGTGTACCCTGTGAATTTAATCAAAGTTCAGTTTTTAGGGTTCCGTACCCAAAGGGTCAATCGGAACTCTATTACTAAGACTCCGCTGTCTGTCTGTCTATCTGTCCGTCTGTCACCAGGCTGTATCTCATGAACCATGATAGTTAGACTGTTAAAAGTTTCACAGATGATGTATTTCTGTTGTCGCTATAACAACAAATACTAAAAACAGAATAAAATATTTTTTTTCTCGGTTTTGCTCAATATTGATAATGGCAACAGGTAGACGCTTGAAATATTCACAAAATATTTAGTTATATATTCACTTTAAAAATAAATAATAAAATTAAAATAAAAGTAATATTTAAGGGGGGCTCCCATACAACCAACATGATTTTTTGCTCGTTTTTGCTCAATATTGATAACGGCAACAGGTAAACGCTTGAAATATTCACAGAATATTGAGTTATATTATTCACTTTAAGAATAAATAATTAAATTAAAATAAAATTACTAGTGGTTCGCCCCGAATCTCGTGAGTCTCCCATAAAAACAAAAAATATTCTTAGGGCAACTCGCGCAACTATGCCTAAACGTACCTATTTGTTGGATATCTTTACAACACCAATGTTGGATATGTTCAAAATGTTACATTAAATATATATATATATATATATATTTAATGTAGTCTAGTGTTATTAGGTTTATCAGAAGGATTTTAAGATTGTACATTAACTTAAACTGCAATATAAAGCTGCAATATATATACGGTATAAGTTAATACAAGTTGTTCGAATGAGTACCGGGTAATGGCTGGCGAGCCGAGCTCTTCGACTATATTTCTTTGTTCACAATGTCGCTGGCCTCAGCATTGCTCGAGCCCTACAGTATTTAGTGGCTAAATATGATATAAGGAGTTGTAAAATTACACAAATACGTAAAATTTAAACTACCTCTAATTATTACTTTTATGTTTTGTATATCCTATGGACGTTGTCTGAATTAAATGATTCTATTCTATTCTAAACATGTTTAGTCGCTAAATACGTTAAGGGATCATTATGCAAGCCGGCCTTAATCTTTGAGTAATAAAATAGTGCCACGAAATAAACAACAAAATGACTTCACCTACAGTTTCATTCAAATTACAGGTAATGGGAGTTCATGTTAATTCGTTATACTTTTTTGTGGGTACAAATTACAGTTATTCCGGATTTCAGACTTTTGCCTATATTTGTGATACCTAAGCTACACGAATACCAAATTACAGCACTGTGGGTTCACTGGTGTACCCTGTGAATATTGTCAAAGTTCAGTTTTTATTCTTTATTGTTCACAAATAGATTTACAGACAAAATAGCTTTCTTCCAGCAAACCTTTGAAGATAGAGATATTTGATTAAATAGTGGTGTTAGTTTCTGTTATGGCTAATAACTCAGAAACTACAGAAACTTCACTCAAAATAAAAACGGGGTCAAAATTGACTAATAAAGACCTTTCATTTGACGTCTCACTTGACATAATAGTCTCATTTGCATTTTGTTTTACCCCTCTTGAACCCCAATATCTCAACAACCCCCCAACATTTTTAGCTCATTTAGTCGCATCAAAATTGTCCCATCACATCACTGCCTACCTGGATATCAAATTTCACGATGAACTTCACAACGCTTCGAAAGTTATCCTCCGACAAACTTGGGCAAAGCGGCGTTGTATGTATGTAAGTATGTTTGTTTGTCCGAGGATAACTTTCGAAGGGTTGATCCGATTATAGTACAATTTGATACATAGGTTAGCAGTGATGGCGCAGTTTTGGTGTGACTAAATGAGCTAAAAATGTTGAGGGGGTAGTTGAGATATTGAGTTTCAAGAGGGGTAAAAAAATCAAAATTAGACTATTAGGTCAAGTGGGGCATCAAAGAAAAGGTCTTCATTTGTACATTTAGACTTTGTTTTTAGTTTTAGTAAATTATTTTTAGTTTTTTTGTTATTAGCCATAATAAAAACTGAAGTTGGACCAAATTCACAGGATACATTTTATACTAGTGGTTCGCCCCGAACTGAGATCTCGCGAATCTCAAAAACACAATAAAAATATTCTTAGGGCGACTCGCGCAACGATGCCTAAACGTGTTTCATCATATAATCATCATCATCATATCAGCCGTAGGACGTCCACTGCTGGACAAAGGCCTCCCTCATTGATCTCCAGGAACTGCGGTTGGAAGCGGCCTGCATCCAGCGCCGACCTGCGGTTCTTACCAAGTCGTCTGCCCATCTTGTAGGTGGACGTCCTACGCTGCGCTTGCCGGTCCGTGGCCTCCATTCGAGAACTTTCCGGCCTCACGGCATTCTGTTCTGCGCGCTATATGGCCTGCCCATTGCCACTTCAACGTGCTAATCCGTCGGGCTATGTCGGTGACTTGAGTTCTTCTACGCGTGTTTAGTGGCTAAATATGATATAAGGAGTTGTCAAATCATACAAATACGTAAAATTTAAACATGTTTAGTCACTAAATACGTTTAGGAATCGTTGTGCAAGCTGGCCTTAATCCTTGACTAATAAAATAGTGCCACGAAATGACCTACCTAACCTAACTTGACCTACAGTTTCATTCAAATTACAGGTAACGGGAGTTCATGTATTGTGGTTTTTTTGGGATAAATTGCAGTTGTTCTGGACTTCAGACTTTTGCCTATATGTGTATCAGTACTATGCTACATGCATAAGTGCCTGTCCTGTGAATTTTGTCAAAGTTCAGTTTTTATTAACTTATGACTCAAAAACTATAAAGACTTTACCAAAAATAAAAACGGAGTCTAAATGTACTAATGAAGACATTTTATAATGTCTCACTTGACCTAATAGTCTCATTTAATTTTTTTTTCTCTTCTGGAACCCCAATATCTTAACAACCTCCCAAAATATTTAGCACCTTTAGTCACACCAAAATTGTGCCATCCCCACCTACCTATGTATTAAATTTCACGATGATCAGATTAACGCTTCGAAAGTTATCTTCGGACAAACAAACATACAACGCCGATTTGCCCAAGTTGATTTAAGAGATCTCGCTTCGCTTATCAATGAAAATTAAACAATTCAATCATGTGAGATTCGCAGACGATATTATTGTTGTATCAGAGACTTCTAAACAACTGGGAAAAATGCTAAAGACCTTCACGAAGTACCTAGGTAAGCAGCGACGTAGGTTTAGAAATGAACACCCTAAAAACTAAAATACTTACTTACAAACAGGACAAAAGTACAGATTTATATAATCGACACAGAAATAGAATACGTAGACAGTTATACGAGTACATAGGAAAACAATAATTATTCACGAAAAACATGAAAATAAAAGAAATCAAGAGAAGAATTAATCTAACATGGAACAAGTTCCGGAGCCAGTGGCGTAGCGTAGTGGTGGCGGCAGAGGCGGCCCGCCTCGGGCGGCACCTTTAGGGGGCGGCAAAATTTAACAATATATTATATAATAATAATATCTTGTAAATATTTGAACCATTTCATATTTTTGTCGCATAAGAACTGCCAGCTGTGAGAGAAGTTTTTAAATATTGAAAATGATCAAAAATTATTAAAAATCAACAATGCATACTTTAAAACTAACCAATCTGGCTATCTTGTCTATTGAGCAAGATGTGTGAGATGCTATAGACATTAATAGTGCAATAAAAGACATTTCTTTTAAAAAAGTAGACGAAGTGTCTAGAACGAGTGTTTTCAATTCTAACAAGTATATTAACTTTCAATAAAAAAAATATTAACAGTATCGTCGTAGTTCTAATTGAATGTCAATTTGCGTTTTATATTTAATTCGCTAATAAATTAATCTTGATACTCGTCAAGGTGTAAACATAGTGTTCTATACCGTCCTGTTATATCAATGTAAGTGGCACACGTGTAAGTATTTTTCTAATGTGGTTATTATATTGTAAAACATTTTGTTTTGTAAACTGTACCTACAATACACAATAATGATGCCTGTTCTTGCCGAAAAGTTATCTAGAATTACTGTATACCTATTATAGTCTATTAAATTGAAATACCTAAATAAGAGGGCGGCAAAATTTTCTTCCGCCCCGGGCGGATAACACCCACGCTACACTACTGTCTGAAGCTACAAAGAAATAATGAAATCGGAATTACCGATTAAACTAAAAACCAAAGTGATGAATTCATGTTTACTTCCCTGTCTCACATTATGCTTGCCAAATCTGAATCTTTAATAATATTGCAAAAAAATAATGTACGGATCCAAACCAAATTGGCTTTAAATGCTTGTAAATAAAACAAACAGACTTGGTAGAAGTAAGCAAATAGTTATTCACAGTGAACTCGAAGTTAACTTACACCCAAATGACTTCGATAGCGCGATTCAGAAAATGTACAAATTTAGGGGCGCCATCTAGTTCTGTTTACCCCCACTAAACACGAGTCCTTATATTTTATACTTATTTTATGTTCAACATACCGCCCACCAAGAACTTTAAGGAACGTTCTTATCTATACCGCCCGCCATGAGGACTTCGGGCACTTCGCATGTATGTAACATGATAACATAACAAAAAGAATTTATACAATATCACTCGGTCAAAAACATTAACTTTACTCAACTATCAACTTGAACAAACTTAACTTTCATAACCTAGACAAAAAACTCTATAATTAGATCATGGAAATATTCCTACAAATCATCTCAATAGTTGACCGGCAGTATTAACAAAATGGAAGTGGGTCCCTTTACTATTTAAGAGCTTGTCCACACTTGAAAGTCACTACTTAAAAAAAATCAGATACTAGATGCTTAGCGACCACCTTGTCCAACGTCCAGCCAGCTAGAGGAAGGAAGGCAATATTAAAAGAAGGAGTTAGTTTACCGCTACAGACATGTACCAAATACTCGTTGGACCACCTTCGCCAGAAATTATGTACCATCCTTTGGGTTATTCACCAGCGTCTGAATCTTTGTTGGTCATAATATTCTAATCTGGTCCAATATGGCATTGTGTCGTAACACTTCTGCACTAATGCACCATCGAGTCCACGAGTTGTCAGGTATGGCTTAAATTTTCTTTTCATATATCTTATACAATATACTATAGCACACAATAATCCTTGCAGAGTAGAAGATTTGTCCACAGATTATGGTTTTCTGACAACGCATCACCAGCTACTCCATGGACCAACATCTTATACTTGAAACTTCTAACTACTTCATGGTGCCTTTTGCCGTTCCTGGCTTCTGAGACTTTACTATTGAATATGGAGCCAGTACTGTTCTTTCTACTAATTTGTGTTTTTCTATTTCAGGTTTCAGATCATTTCTCGACACTAGCTGCTGGGAATCATTCTTTTCGTCTGCTTCTACGACTTGTTGATATAATTTCAGGTTTATATGTTTACTCTGTGGGTCTTTTTTACGGGACGGCAACCGTTCAACGTACCTGCCCGTCGAATCTTGTTGACCTGTTCTCTCTTCATAGCGCTGATCTTCCTTTGGCGGAGTTATACAGTCAAAAAAATAGGTTTTAATTTGCCAACCTGTATCAGTGCAATCGTGCGTTCTGATCATGTTGTGATGACAAAGTTGATTACTATCGGCTACATTAATCTGCGAGTCATGTGTGGAACCTGATAATATCCATCCCAATTCAGTGTACCTACTGTGCAGTCGGTGTGCCGTTGGGACCCTTGATCACCCCGTCTATGATTATTTGACTGTAAACGTCTGCGCCTAGCAAAATATCTATTTTGCTGGGTGTATGGAACTGAGGATCAGCGAGAGTGAGGTCACCTGGCTCTGGCCAGTCCATACTCTCGATCATCTCTTCAGGAAGAAGACCAATGATTGCACGTAAAACATGTGTGTGTACTAGCAGTTGGAAGCTGGGATTAAGACGCGATTGAATAGGCATTGTCACGATGTACTTAGAAGCTAAATTGCTATTATCGCCGCCTAATCCTGGAGATGATAATCCCACTGGGCTCCTTTCGGAGACCCAGCCTTTGCACTGCTGATTCTGTAACAAATGACGCTTGTGAACCTTGATCGACAAGCGCCCTTAGCAGACGAACGCGTCCGTGGTCTGTTTGAGCTTTTACAACCGCAGTTACTAACAGAATCTGATTCTTGGTTCCCTGATTCTGGGAAAAATGTGACTTCACATTTGAACTTGATTCGTCTAAAGACGACTTAACATTTGTTACAGGTGACTTAACTTCTACCTCCAAATCTGATTTGGGATAAATGCTGATTTTAAACTTGACTTATGGCTTAGGTGGAGCAACGAGTGATGCTTATATTTACAGATGTGACATCTAGAAGATGCTCGACACGTAGGCAGAGTGGTTTCTACCTAAACAATTAAAACACAGACTGTTCGTTTGGACGAACTTGTGCCGTTGATCGTAGTCAATTTCGCAGAATTGTTTACAGTTTACCATTTTGTGTTCATGACTCTTGCAGTATGGACAACATGACTTTGCTGCAACATCAGAATTGGCTGATATTGCGTGCATTACTTTTGGGCTGAAGAACTTGGTTTTGAGCTGGGATCTAGAAACTCTAGTGACCGGAAACGAGATTCCAAGAATTCTCGCAATTGGTTCAAAGTTGGCAGTTCGTTGGAGGTACTTATATTAAGTTCCCATTCCTTTATCGAATCAGAATCCAGCTTTCAACAAATTGTGTACTCGTAGATGACAATAGCATCCCACGAACTTACATCTATTCCCAAATTCTTCAAACCATTTAAAGTATCATTCATACCATCTAACAGATCTTTTACAGCACTGCACGACTGATGTTGGGTTGATCCATAAAACGCTTCAAAAGATTGTTGACTAAATACTTACTTCTTATTGTCGAATCTATTGTTGAGTATTAACCACGACTCTTCATAATTGGCAGCTGTTATTGGCACATGCCTCAGCAATTGCTCTCCTTCTCCCGAGAGATGACTCTTAAGATAGTGCATCTTTTTCACTTCATCAATTGAAGAGTTGTTATGAATCAACGATATATACAAATCCTTGTCCATTCTGCGTAGGAACCCGAAAAAGTGGGAATGGAGATCTTAAGCATTCTTTCATCACTTTCAACCTATGGTGCCGATTTAACACTTGTGGTATTGCCAGCTGGCTTAAATGAGCTTAAAGATTCTCTTAATTCAGTTTTGTAATCAATGTACGTTTCTTCAACACTTTCATACACATCTTTCATGTACTTGCATTCATCAACCTCCTCATCGCTCAATAAGATCTCTCTGTGCAATTCCGCAAAAACTTTCCATTTTTCTTCTAACGAATCTAAGCGCGTTTGCAGATAAGCTTCCTTGCACAGACGATCCTTTGGAGACTTCTTAAAATTGGCGTATGCCATCTCAATTAAAGACTTGTAGCCTATTCGGCTTTTAATTGCAGAAGAGACCGACATTTTGATGGACGACAAATACACAAAAATTTTAACTCTAATTTTACAAAACAACACTGCATGCTATGACAACAATTAAATTCAGTTTCCGAAAAACCAATGTTCCAACCAAATATTTATCGATAAAATTTTTCTAAGTCCAAGTTCAAAACTGAAAATTTTACAAGTATTTCAGATTTATTAAATTCGCACCAAAATCCGGCATAGGTTCCCCGTTGGATCACTTTTTTCAAAACTGTACTTACTAAGTCCAAAATGTACTCACGATTTCTCACTGGCAAACCTCTAGTCACTTTACTTTCTTCAGAAAACTTCGTTCACACGTCACTGCTGCGCGCTGTCTCTGTCACTCCTGTGACAGTACCGTTACGTCTCCTTCACACGTTCCGGTTGGTCATGACGGAGTCGTTACGTGTCTACCACACGTCACGGCTGTGACGTCACGTCGCGCATGCGTCTCCGCCTTGCCTCTCTTGCCGTCCACTTCTGCTCCTAGGTTGATTGCAGCCAAAGAATAAGGCCGGCTTTCACAACGATCCCTAAACGTATTTAGCGACTAAATATGTTTAAACTTACGTATTTGTATGATTTGACAACTTCTTAAATCATATTTAGCCACTATATACGTTTAGGCATCGATGTCCGAGTCGCCCTAAGAATTTTTTTGTTCTTTGGGAGACTCGCGAGATCTTAGTTCGGTTCGAACCACTAGTTTACACTTAAATTTAACTTTATAGAATGAATCTAATACGCTATATCTAAAACTACTACAAGAAAAATATACAAATTTTAATATACCTAGGTACCTACATTCATTTCCAAACTTACATATTACTTATATTAGGTTAAAAGGGTAGACAAAGAACACAACAGATATACATAGACATAGATACAATAGGGACTATTGCCACTGAGTAAATAAGCGACGAAAACATGGAAATATGCCGATTTAGGCTTAAACGGTGTTAAACAGAGGAATACATAATTAAATACTCTCACATTAACTTAAACACACTCGCTCGATTCTCGCTCGATCTAAAATCGAGGTGGACGAGCCACTTGGTACGCAACGAACACAAGATGACAGGTGGACCCGAACAGCAACCCAATGGAAGCAGTACGTAAGAGAAGAAAAGGGAGACCACAAGAAAGATGGCAGGACGAGATAGCAAAGATAGCAGACAAGACATGGGTGAAAGAAACAGAAAACCAAAAACAACGGAAACTTGTGGAGGAGGCCTATACCCATCGAGAGGCCTATACCCATCGAGAGGCCTATACCCATCGAGAGGCTTATACCCATCGAGGGGGTTCTTAATTAAAACATAAACCTAAATTATTAAAGCGGAAAAAAACCTATGAATTTATTATGAATTCAAAAAAGTCTTTATTAAGTATTTTATTTATCAGTGCCCTGTATCTTACTAGGCCTACAAGACTTAGGCCGTCGCCTAGTACGCCTATACAACGGCCCTGTGGCGGCGGCGGTCCTGCTTATCGATAATGTCAATCAACAGTAGAAATGTGTTGTTACTGCAATGCGCCCCCCATGGGAGTAGAGTAGATAGACATGCGAGCCCTCGCTCGTGCCATTGTTCTTTAGCCGCGGAAAGAAAATGCAGATGAATAGAAATTACTTTTACTCGATTATCTCGACTCGACTGTGTCACAATGGAATGCATTACGAATTCCCAATGAAAAAGATTACCGACGTGTCTATCACAAATTCATGCTACCAATCATTAAAGTGAAATTTTCAGATTTCAGATGTACTTATAAAGATAACTCCTAGTGACTACCTTCCTTTCAGGCTACCTACCTACCTACGTACCTACCTTCGGTTGAAAAGGTAGTAGGTAGGTGTTTTCCAGGAGCAGGATAGTTTTGAAAGCCTACACAATGCGAGGTTAGCTTATACGTAGGTACCTACTGGAAATATAGCTTGATGTGTAGCCGAGTGTACAAACATTTTTAGCTCATTTAGTCACACCAAAATTGTGCCATCACTACCTACATATGTATGAAATTTCACGATTATCGGATCAAGGCTTCGAAAGTTATCTTCGGATAAACAAACAAACATACATACATGCAATGCCGATTTGCCCAAGTTGATTTAGAGATCTCGCTTCGCTCGATCAATAATTAAGAATGCTACCCAAGGACACTATTTCACGCGAACGAAGTCGCGGGCACAGTTAGTACACACATACAACACCGATTTGCCCAAGTTGAAAATTACAAATTAAAAATGAAAGTTGAAAATAACAATATGTGTGTATGTTTGTTTGTCCAAGGATAACTTTCGAAGCCATGATCCGATCATCGTGAAATTTGATCATACTCGTAGGTAGGTAGGTACTTAGCTAGTGATGGCTAAATTTTGGTGTTACTAAAAGAGCTAAAAATGCGGGGGGGTTGTTGAGATATTGGGGTTATAGAGGGGTAAAAAAAATTAAAATGAGACTATCTGGTCAAATGAGACGTCAAATGATAGGTCTTCATTAGTACATTTCGACACCATTTTTTATTTTTTACCATAATAAAAACTAAACTATGACAAAATTCATAGGTTAGGTAGGTACACCAGTAATCCCACAGTGCTGTAATTTGGTATGCGTGTAGCATAAGTATCACAAATAAAGGCAAAAGTCTGAAATCCCGAATAACTGCAACTTGTAGGTACTCCAAAAAATAATAACCATATAATATGAACTCCCGTTACCTGTAATTTGAATGAAACTTTAGGTCAAGTTATTTGGTTATATATTTTGTGGCACTATTTTGATAGTCAAAGATTACGAATACCCCACCCCTCTATAAGAATAATCGCGTGGTTTCTCCAAGGCCGGAAGTTTTATGTCTCCATGGCGCAGGCAGATTCGCAACTTCACCCCATAACTGCGGGAGTCTCACAAGGCAGATTTCACCAGCACTATACGCCAACTACACCGATGACATTCCATCATTAGAAGGACATCGTCGGCCCCGAGAAGCCATGCTCGCGCTTTTTGCCGACGACAGCGCATATTTCGCCTCTTCGAAGTACCTCCAAAAAGCCGCTCAACGTATGCAGCGTCTGTTGGACTTCCTACCGAAGTGGTTGAGCAAGTCAACGTGAGCAGGACAGCCGCAATCCTCGTCTCGCGTCCACATTACAACCGCTCTCACTCAAAGGGCAGGATGTCAAGTGGCAAACTTGTGTCCGCTACTTAGGAGTGACCATCGACAGGTCGTTGCGAATGGTACCCCAAGTTGAGCATGTTCTCCAACAGACACGCACTGCCAAGGCAATGCTTCCTTCAGTTCTCCAGTCGAAGCTGCCGCTGCTGACGAAGATTGGAGTCTACGAGACATAGGTACCTACGTACGCGACTTACGTATGCCATCCCAGATTGGTTCGCCCTCTGCTCAGCTACAAACAAGCAAAAACTGCAAGCCCAGCAAAATATCGCTCTTAGGATGTGCACTGGAGCCGGACGCTACGTCCAAAACGATGTAATCGCCCGCGACGTGCAAATCCAGAGTCCGTTGCCATGTTGGCGCGTCGGATATACGACCGCGATGACAACAGTCGGCACGAATATCTTCAGGGATTTGTCCCACTGCACGCGCGGCTACCAGACCACCAAGGACCGTGGCGTCCACTACCCCGAGAGCTCCTGGACCCCCGACTTCTCCATCAATGACTTCACGGATCATTGGCGAAGATCACAAAGGAAAATAATAACAACTAATATTATAAACGCGAAAGTTTGTATGTATGGATGTATGGATGTTGGTTACTCTTTCACGCCGGCAGGGCTGAACCGATTGCGATGAAATTTGGTATGTACGTAGATCATAACCTAGATTAACATATAGGTTACTTTTTATTGGCAAAGCACGCGTGCGAAGCCGCTGATTGGTCAGCTAGTAACAACTAAAGGTAAGACCGCACCAGAGCGGCGCCACGCGGCGCTGCACGCCGCGTCCGTCACAAAGCGTCAAAATATTGTTTTAATGATTTTGAATAGCGCGCGTCGCACTAGAGTGGCGCTGCAGTAGGCGTGCCTCCAAAAGAATATTGTGACGTGCAGCGACACGCTGCGCAGCGCCGCTCTAATGCGGTCCTACCTTTAGACCAGCAAAAACTATGAAGAATTTACAAAAAAAACGAAGTCTATTTTTGTAAATTCTTCATCGTTTTTGAGTTATTATATTAGCCATAATAAAAACTAAACTATGACAAAATTCATAAGGTACACCAGTGACCCCCACAGTGCTGTAATTTGGTATGCGTGTGGCTTAAGTGACACACTTAAAGGCAAAAGTCTGAAATCCACAATAACTCTAATGTGTACCCCAAAAAAGTTTAACCAAAGTAGGTACATGAACTCCCGCTATAATTTGAATGAAACTCTACAGTTTCATTCAAATTATAGATAACATCAAGTAATATGGTTATTAATTTCGTGTCACTATTTTGATAGTCAATGATTACAAAAAATATTTTTTTCGTACCACTTGCTCAAAAAAGTGACATTCTATGCCACAAAAGGCGAACATAACAATACCTAGTCATTTTTAATCTGTTAAAAACAGGGAAAGAAAATTGTACTGAATTTCATTCATCCTCTAGGGGGAGACTGTGATTTAAATTTGGAATACTTACCGAAATTTATACTGAACTACATACATCTGTGCTTACGCCATTGAGTTTGTATATAAAGCATTATACATCTTTTTGAAAAAGAAATACGCATTTATTATGCAGTTATGATTATTAAATAAAATTACGAAAACCGACGAGGCCGTAAGTATAAGCCTTTGCTTTTCCGACAAAAAAATATCAGTCTAGGAATTTGCCGCGTTTTTGTTTTCTTCAAATACATAAACGTTTAGTTTATTTTAATTTATTTTTATAAATAAGTTAATGTTCTAAAATACTCAAATCAACTCATCAACAATAAATGTACCAAACAAAAATGTAACTCTCTCTATCAATAATTGGACCAATGTTTCGAATGTTAACTTTTACTTTTAATGGTCATTATTTTTAATAAATGCTTATCTCATCTTATTATTGTGTTAATTTTTTCGCAAATGGTACGAAAAGTAGAGTATTTTCCTCGGTGATAAAGCTGTCTTAGTCATGGGTGAACTTAAATCCCTCGCTACACTCAGGTCAGGACTCGTCTTAAATCCCTCGCTTCGCTCGTGAGTAAACCTCGAGTCCTTCGTTACGCTCGCGATTTAAATCGTAACCCGCGACAGAAGACCCTGCTTTATCCCCTCGGTTAATAATCTACTATTTTGTTTTTAAGGGAGACTCGCGAGATCTCAATTTGGGGCGAACCACTATGAATTAAATAATTTTAAGCATGTTCGTGCCTACTTACCAACAAACATATTTTGGGAACTGAACTCTAACATTACTAGAATCGTTACTTACCTAAGTACATACATGTAATTTGTACTGTAAATAAAATAGAGATACAATGCAGTTTAATTTATAAAATAATACGATCCAACCAAAAAAAACTTTATTTTAGTGAAAGCCAACAAGTAAACTTCCGTCGTTTAAAGGTATATATATATTTATATGCTGGCAACACTGACGAAACGTCAGAATCATGCACTGAAGGTCATCAACAAAAGTGAAAGTTATCTCTGTGATTGGTTAGTTTCTCATCAAAGTCATCATACACGACGCTTTAACCAATCAGTGCTTTGACCTTGTAATATTTTAGGCAAGTTGAACAATCGGAAACAAATTTGCAAAATGAGCTGGCTGTCAAATAACCGGAATTAATAAGTTCGTTCACGTAAGTTAGCCGAACTACGTTATTATGTTTCAGGCTTGTTTTTAATTAGAAAGTGGATAAAAAGTAGTACTAAGTGTAAAAATATCTAAAAAAATGTTGAAAGTATGGCTCCTAGTGTTCGCACTAGTCACACAAGGTATAGAAAAGTGTTTTTAATAATTATTAAAAGTTCGTGTCCAAACTTTCTCTTGCTTTGTTTTCTGGTTTTCAATGCCAAGCGATATTTGTTGCAGAGTGCGCCTTCCAAGAGCAGGATGGGCCATACAGGGGGAAGTTCATTGGGGCCATCAACACTTACCATCATCAGGTAAATGCAACTTTCACTAACACTAACTTAATTTTCAAAAACTTGATTTATTTATGAGTACCTAATCGTTTGAAAGTCCAGTAATCGTTGAAGTTGAAGCCATTAACTTGCTAAGCTAAAGTTTGTTTAAATTTCCATTTTCTAGCACTACCACTTTCTCCACACTACACAAAGATTAACTGGAAGAAAATGCTAATTAGCATCAAGTTCGCCTATGTATTATTATATAAATGCAATAGAGAATTATCTAATCTAAGTTTACACCTATCATAGATATAATATGTGCAGGTGTCAGGTGAGGTGTACGCGGTGGACGACTGGACGCTGCTGCTGGTGAACTTTAACTATGATGGCACAGGGGACGACACCTTCTTCTGGGCAGGAGATGCAGTGCGACCAGGCCCTCAGGGGTTCATCGTGCCTGACGAGCATGGAAAGTGAGTTTAATATGAACTTATATTTAAAATATTGTGTTGTTTAGAATTTAAGTGATCTAATCATCAATAATCTATTATGAACCAACTCAGAAATTAAAATTAAATTAAATAAATACTATTGCTGCTCTGTTGTTTGGCATCTACAACTGCCTATAACCATGAAATATTAGTGCAAAATTATATGAATACAAAACAAGTGTATGAACGGCACGGAACGGCAAGTGTATGAGTGTGGAACTGGTATAGTTCTATGATTTGAAATTCATAAGGCAGTTGTTTAAAACTACGCTCATCTTTATACTATACTAGCTGACCAATCCGCAGCTTCGCACGCGTAGATTTTTAATAAAAACATTACCCTCCTTCTCCAAAGTTGGGTAAAAAGTAGTCTGTGTCACCCGGAGATAGTGTAGCTTCCCAACAGTGAAATAGTTTCCGCAGCGCATGCGACGAAAGACGTTTTAGGGCACTTTTTTACGCCTTGGGTTACATTAGTTAAGTTTTAGAAGGATCCCTAATCTTTTCTAGCAATAAATATAGCCTATGTCACTCAGGGTGAATGTAGCTTTCCAATGGTGAAATAATTTTTGAGTTTATTCATTACAAACATACACACAAAAATACAAATCTTTCTTCTTTATAATATTAGTATAGATTAGTAGGTACTATACCTAGAAATTGTATATGTTTCAGAACCAACATCTTAGAGCGCTACATCAACCAGGACATCCGCCTGACGCTGCCGGAGGGCAAGCGCGTGTCGCGGCTGAAGTGGTTCTGCGTGTACGACATCGACTCTCAGAACTCGTTCGGCGACGTGTACGTGCCGGATGAGTTCGAGCCGCCCGCGCCGCGCACGCTGCCCGCGCTCGCCGGGGCCGTCTCCAGCGCGCCGCTGCAAGTCCTCACCGCCACTACCCTACTGTACGTATCTACTCTACTTTTAACGTGATGTATCGGTATCGGCGGGCTATTGTTCATACAACTGTGGCTTGTTTCAGCATCCCTGAGTTCAAGTACGATGGAAGTGGAGAGGAGGTATACTTCTGGACGGGCGTGGGGCCGCAGCCTTCCGGCAAGGGCATGAAGATACCTGACGAGTACGGATAGTGAGTATTCATGTAATTACTACCACCTACTCAGACAAACATTTTACTTGAAATAGCCTCATAAGGCTAAAAAATAAAGCGGCAAATCGGCGTTGTATGTATGTATGTATGTATATAGGGGGTCCGCAGATATAAGGGAGATTTTTAAAGTAAAACTTCTTTACGCACGCTTGACTTGGGGAGTTACGTTTCGTATATTACTGTAGGGGCAAGAGAGAGAGGTGTGAGCACACATTTCTTTTTTTCATACCCAGTTGATTTGTCGCATATCTCCTATCTCAAATTAGCCAAAATTATATAGTCAAAAGTTCCTTGTCAAGTTTATTATTATTAGTCAAAGTACCTAAGTAGGTACTTTGATTGATTTTGTGCCATAGGTAGGCACACTAAATAGATATCACTGCTAAAAATAATACAGTAAATTCTAGCTCTGCGATTAATCAAAGGTTTGGCAACGTAAATATAATGTTATCTTGCGTCCCGGGTAACCGTAATGGATTTCATAACTTTCGTTAGGAATCCTAATCTAAACTGCGACTAAAAGCTATAGCCAGTATTTTACTCTCCACTGCAGTAAAACATTTTCGCTAAGTGTACTGTAACTCTCCTAAATTAACCAAAGACCTTAGAACACTCTTGACTACCGATGCTATAAATGAGTAAATAATTTAATGGGATTAAAGGAACACTTTACTTACATTTAAAATTAGGCCGCCATATTTTGGTCAAATTGATCAACATAACCTAAAAAATGTAGTGATACAAAATTACTATTAAACAACGAAATAATAGATCTAGATACATTTTAGCATTTATTTTATATATTTTATTCATGACTTTCACTAAAACTGATGAACATTTGAGAATTAATTTCTGAATACTATTTTTGTACTGTTACTTGCACTTTTATCTATCTTCCTCTTTTCCTTAAAATAATTGATTTATGAAGGCGCATTAACATGAGAAACATGATACAAATTCACATACAATTGAGAAGCGCAGTTATAATAAACTTCAAACTTCACGATAGCCAAAGATAATCAACAATACTTACATTTTTTGATAAAATTGACCACAGGCCATCGGTCATTTTCCTTAACGCGCCGGCGAACCCTGAGCGCAACTTCAATTCGGCCGCGTCAAGTACTTCGCCCTGAATATCGCTATCCCTGTTTAGTGACGAAGTTTAGCCACGCAGAGCGACAGTGATAGCAATAGAATGATTCTAAATTTGATTAGATTTTGACCGTGTTCCGTAATACCAAAAATGATGACTAAAAACTTGTTGTATTTTTCTCATTGTGTTGTTATTCTGTAACTAGACGATATAATCTATGTTCCCATGACTAGGATACGTAAGATGTTGTTTTTAATAAGAAACAATTAGGTTGTAAACAGGTCTTTCATGACGTAAAAACATGCAGAATGCGATACGCTTCTATTTAATTTTAGGTAAGTATTTTGATCTAATATATGGTTGGGAACCTAGATAAATACTATTAAAATTAAAATAATACCTTATTAAGGTAGAAATATGCTCCAATTAGAAACGATCTTGGTAGTACGTGTTGTATGGGCGATTGTCCCTCCGGTGTCCCCTTAAGTCACACAATTGAAGCACTTACTCAAATTATTTTTATTATCTCTTAAATAAAAATAATTTAAAGACTGAAGCTTATCCGACACCAAAAACGGTACAACTGATTCATAAGGTATAAATTAACAGGTCTAAGTTCTGTCTAACACCGTTTTAAATGCTTTGTATAGTAGGTACAAGATTTCAACAAACTCTGTTGTATAGGTAAATTATTGACTCTATAAAGTTCGTTGCGGTACTTGAAACTTTTATATGATTTTTAGTGTCCCTACACTCTTATGCACCACTACTAAAGCATATAATATATATAACCTCCCTAAAGGCTTTATACAGGGTTTGCCGGAAAAATTCTGCGCCAAAATAGAAGATACAAAGGTGCTATAACACGCTGCAACTCTCTTATAAGTCATGTCCTAACACTTGAAGATCTAAGTGGAACCCAAATACAGGTCTACTATAGCTTATCTTAACGCTAAATTGTTAGTTGGGCAATTAGGTATTACTCGTGCGCGATAACTTGGGACCTGCTAGGAATGCGGCTCCCCGACCGCTTCCCCTGCACTTCCCCGATGGCGCCCGTATTGTACCGTTCGCATCACTATTTTTTACTAGGGTTTTTAGTCTCGTACTGGCCTACGTCACGTAACGACGCGCTCTGGAATTCTTTTAGTTTTCGTTTGTGTTATTGTTTTGTTGTTGTAGTTTTTGTTGTTATAGTTTGTGTCACGAAGAACAACCTCTAGAAGGCATAAATCCACTAAGTAGTGACGAAGATGAGATAATGTAAATAATATATAAAATAAATGTATAAACTTAAACATTGTATTTTTATTTTATTCAAATAGTGTAAAAAAGATTAGATAAAAAGCAGCGTCCTCCCTGAGTAACATAATAAATTAGGTTAAAAAAAACAAAGACGAAGCCGCGGGCGGCTGCTTGTTATGTTCGCTTTTTTGCGGGCGGTACAAACACGCCAATATGACGTCACCGCGCTCAGGTCCCAACTTATCGCGCACGGGTAATACATGATAATTAGAAGACAGAAAAAATATTGTAGTACGTTTGAGTTATGGTAGAGGTACCTACTCAATAAAAATGTAATATAATCAAATTATAATATATTTTGGAATCCGAGTTCGTATTATTTGTATAAGTTATATTTGTATATAAGTTACTCTCCTCAGCCTAGAGCCCCTGCACGCGTACAAAAGCGAGGACGTGACGCTGGAACTCGCGGGCGGACTGACGGTGTTCGACATCAACTGGATCGCTGTCTACGACGTCGGTGCCCGCAGGAGCCTCGGTACCGTGCTCGTGCCGGAGGGACTTAACGTACCCCCCTCCCCCACTGCCACACACAGCTACGAGTGAGTACACAGTGCACGGAGCCCGCCACCACCGCGCTCGTGCCGGAGGGACTCAACGTTTCCCCCTCCCCCAGCGTCACGCACAGCTACGAGTGAGTACACAGTACAGGGAGCCCGCCACCACCGCGCTCGTGCCGGAGGGACTCAACGTATCCCCCTTCCCCACCGCCACGCACAGCTACGAGTGAGTACACAGTACAGGCAGCCCGCCAACACCTCGCTCGTGCCGGAGGGACTCAACGTACCCCTCTCCCCCGCTCCCCCAGCGCCACGCACAGCTACGAGTGACTACACAGTACAGGGAGCCCGCCACCACCGCGCTTTTGCCGGAGGGACTCAACGTACCCCCCTCCCCCACTCCCCCAGCGCCACGCACAGTTACGAGTGAGTACACAGTGCAGGGAGCCCGCCACCACCGCGTTCGTGCCGGAGGGACTCAACGTACCCGCCTCCCCCAGCGCCACGCACAGTTACGAGTGAGTACACAGTCCAGGGAGCCCGCCACCACCGCGCTCGTGCCGGAGGGACTCAACGTACCCCCCTCCCCCACTCCCCCAGCGCCACGCACAGTTACGAGTGAGTACACAGTGCAGGGAGCCCGCCACCACCGCGCTCGTGCCGGAGGGACTCAACGTACCCCCCTCCCCCACTCCCCCAGCGCCACGCACAGTTACGAGTGAGTACACAGTGCAGGGAGCCCGCCACCACCGCGCTCGTGCCGGAGGGACTCAACGTACCCCCCTCCCCCACACTCCCCCAGCGCCACGCACAGTTACGAGTGAGTACACAGTGCAGGGAGCCCGCCACCACCGCGCTCGTGCCGGAGGGACTCAACGTACCCCCCTCCCCCACTCCCCCAGCGCCACGCACAGTTACGAGTGAGTACACAGTGCACGGAGCCCGCCACCACCGCGCTCGTGCCGGAGGGACTCAACGTACCCCCTCCCACACCATTGAGGAAAGGTTTTGAATGTATTGGAACAAGTTCAATAAGCTATGCGTTGTGTAAATGTGCAGGTCTAAGATGCCTAGCTGCAAGCAGCTGCACCGCGACTACCAGGTGTCGTGGGAGGTGTTCGGGCCGCAAGTCACCTTCGAGCTGGCGGCGCAGGTTCGTGCAACACACACACACACACACACACTCGCTCACACACTCACACACCACTTCTATTGTAAAAAAACTTCTCCATAAAAACAAACAAATATTATTCGTAATCTTTGACTACCAAAATAGTGCCACGAAATAAACAACCACATTACTTGACCTACAGTTTCATTCAAATTACCGGTTACGGGAGTTTATATTAAGTGGTTAGTTACCCTTTTTTGGGGTGCAAAATGCAGTTATTTCAGACTTTTGCCTATATTTCTGTCACTACACAAATACCAAATTTCAGCATTGCGGGGTCACTGGTGTACCTACCATATGAATTTTGTCAAAGTTTTGTTTTTATTATAGCTAATAACTATAAGGATTAAACTTAAAATAAAAACGGGGTCGAAATGTACTCACAAAGACCTTTTATTTGACGTCCCACTTAACATACTAGTCTCATTTTAATTTTTTATACCCCTCTTGAACCTCAATATCTCAACAACCCCCCCAACATT
Organism: Philereme vetulata; assembly: GCA_918857605.2. Classification (NCBI taxonomy): domain Eukaryota; kingdom Metazoa; phylum Arthropoda; class Insecta; order Lepidoptera; family Geometridae; genus Philereme; species Philereme vetulata. The sequence goes on from OU975477.1 coordinate 6,737,074, forward strand.
TTGGGCTCATTTAGTCACACCGAAATTGTGCCATCACCTACCTATGTAACAAATTTTACGATGATCGGATCAACGCTTCGAATGTTATCCTCGGACAAACAAACATACATACTTACATACAACGCCGATGTGGCCAAGTTGATTTGGAGATCTCGCTTCGCTCGATCAATGAAATTATTCAAGAACGAAATTAAATTACGAAAAATAATCAAACGAACTACTGCTGACTGAGATATACCTATATATATATTTCATGCATTGGCTATGAGAGGAAGTGAGAAAGATAATGTGCGCGCGCACCTCTCTCTTGCTCCTACAGTAATGTACGAAACGTAACTCTCTCTTTCTATCTTCACTAACTTATATCTCCCTCTCAACTTCCGTTCGCACTTTTTGTAACGCATCCGCCAGCTTACTCCCCAAGTCAAGCGTGCGTAAAGAAGTTTTTCTAGGGAAAAATGGCAAGATAGACCATCTAGTAGCTGGCGCCGGCCGCAGCGCCGCGCGCGCTGTCCGCTGGGGCTGTTCCGTGGTAGGTAAATTAATACAACTTTAAGCGCATGTGTCGTCCAAAACAAACTCGCTATTTTGCTAGTGTCAAATAAAATAATAATAAGTTTGAAAGTTGTGTGGTTTTATTTATAGATATCGCTGGACGAGTACCTCGCATGGGGCGTGTCGGGCAGCAGTGACGGGTCGCAGATGGTGGGCGCGGACGTGGCCGTCGCGCACTACAGCGCGCCGCTGCGGCAGGCCTTCGTGCACGACTACAACATCTCCGCACAGGCACCCGTCAGTATCAAACACTATGCAACCCAAGGGCGTCGCCAAGAGGGGCAGGGGTGGGGGGGAGCAGTTGCCCCCCCCTAGATATCAAATGTAGATAGCCGCAAAGCGACCAAAGTGCGAGCAATTGACTTCCTTACCTATTAATAATTTCTGCATCGCATGACAAAACGTAAATCAATTCACAAGGTTTAATGTATATTGTAGAAAGTATTGAAATATTCAGAATAACATTAAGATTTTGACATCCGTTTTTAAAATCACCGCCATTTTCATTACGACTATATCAGATTTGCCAAAACGCAAGGCCAGTGTAAAAATATGTAGGTAGGAGGTAGGTATGGTGTGTGTGCGCATTGCATTTCTTTCTACGACAGCCGTTCACAGCATTCACGTTAGTTTTGTATAATTTGTATGCGGCATACCTAAAGTACAAGTTATTGTTACGAACATACAATTTTAATTAGTTTTGTGGACAATGCCATCTGTAAGTGTTCATAAGAAACACCTACAGTTACAGTTGAATAAATCGACTACAATCCTTGTAAGACCTAGTACTGCTACTCGACGCTAGAACTAGAATCGGACGTGGACAAAGCCTCGGAACATGTTAAAAGGATTTTACTTTTAATTAAAAACCACCGTGAAAATCCGGAAAAAGTGACAGACGAAATTATAAAGGAAGCTACTGCTGTTGCGGAGAAAGTCGGACTGGAGGAGGACATTACATCAATTCCGCTTATTACGGGGAAACAACGTCATACAAGCAATCATCTAGCAGAAAGCCCTTCAGAATACTGGAAGAGGTCTTTAGTAATACCATACTTGGATTCAATTATCACCTCCCTTGAAGTTTTTGTGAAGCGTTTTGCTGAAAAAAACACATTATCGTTTGCATTCGCATTATCTAAGTTACACCCGGCGCAGATGCAAAAGATGACAACTGAAAATCTGAAACAAACTTGTGAATCTATTGCCCAGTTTTATGATTTACCGAACATAAAGAATGAAATCGAACTTGGGCAGCAATTGTGGCACGATAGGCTTAATCTAACAAATCTTACAGTTGTTGATGTGCTAAAAGAAACAAATTCCTTCTTTCCCGAAACGGAAAAAGCATTGAAAATTTTGATCGCTTTACCATGCACGACCTGTACAGTAGAGCGATCCTTTAGCAGCCTCAGAAGACTAAAAACATGGCTAAGAAGCACCATGGTAGAAGATCTTAATGGTCTGGCCATGATGAGTGTACACAGAGCTATAATAAATAAAAACCTAAATAATTTTAATGATAAAGCGGTTGAAAGTTGTTAAAATAAATAATCATTACTGTGTTTAAAAGTTTGATTTAGTTATTGTGCTGTCGAGGGCTTGTGAAGTTTTATACATTGATATTAGAACCGTTCTTATTACAATCGTCATCGAGGCAAAGACTTCCAAAGTGTAACGCTTCATGCTTTCGACTGTACCAGGCGTTCATATTTTTTTATCCTCCATAATATTGCCCCCCCCCCCCCCCCCCCCCCCAGTCATAAGCTGGCGACGCCATTGATGCAACCTGACACACTTATCTACCTACCACATTCATTTCAAACACATATCTGGAATCGTATTAACTGATTTTCGAGTGGGGTTAGAGGGGATTTCATACCATTAGCTTGAGTATTTATCCAGTAATCGATACATTCAAATCAAATCATTTTATTGCGTAATATACTTAGGTAGGTGCAAGGTGTTTAGTATCACATTGTATATGAACAGTGCAGGCACATTCAGCCGGCGGCGCCTCTGCGACGATGTCGTTTAGTCAGATTAACAGGTACCTACTCTTACATAGGTACATGACGAATGAATATGATTTGGTTACCTATTTTACACAGGTTGTTTCATTGATACTTTAGGACTTGATTTAATATCAAGGTTTTTGAAAATTTAAATTTTTCTATGGTAATTAATTTGAATAAAACCTACCTTACAACAATACTAGCCCTCAGCCCTACACGTGTTTTCATTTAATGTCGTACATAACATAACACGTGGTATACAGATATCGCTGGACGAGTGGGCACCTCGCATGCGCCTCCTCTACGGCTCTCATAAGCATAGCCTATAGGGGAGGCTTAGCACACCTTGACCCCTCGACGCCCTTGAGGCCGTACCTACACATCATTCATAACAGTACTTTTCCACTATAACATATGGAAGCTGATTGGTATACCTATAGGTACATATGTATTGTTGAGAATCTGTTTTGTAGTACAGTATACGCCGCCGCAAGTATTGGCGTGTAGGTATATGATCGGCACGCGTGCGTGTGTGTGTGTGTGCAGTGCGTGCAGGTGCTGGACCGGCGCGTCGGCGTGTGCCGCGACGACGCGCTCGGCGGCGTCAACTCGTACCAGCTGTTCATGTCGCGCCGAGAGGACGGACTCACCATCATCACCTTCCGGCGCTCGCTCAAACCCGGTGAGTCAGAGTCAAAATCTTTTATTCATTAAAATCACAAGGATTACTTTGAAACTTCAATTTTACTTACTGTTCCTTCGCGACCAATCCAGGAAAGAAAGGCAAGAAACAAGGCTGTTTGTTTTTTTTTATGATCCTTTTAGAATACATAACAATACAGAAAATAAATTACGTCTAAATTGTAACATTTTGAACGAGTTGGAGCAATTTCAATCCCAAGCTTCTCTATCATCTAAATAATCGGATGTTTTATAAAGATTTTGTTTAATTATGTTTTTAAATTTGTTAATTGTCAATTTTTGTAAAAAAAAATTTGGGAGTATTTTATAAAAGCGAACACCTTGCCCTTTAAACGATTTACTAACTTTATGGAGTCTACAAGGGCAACAGCGAGTTTATCTTTATTTCTAGTATTAAAATTATGATTATCGCTATTTTTCTTAAACAAATTGATATTTTTGTGAACATACATTAGATTTTCATAGATGTATTGACAAGGGAATGTCATAATACTTATTTCTTTAAACTTATTGAGTAATGATTCTCTGGGGCCCATATTATAAATTGCACGAACAGCCCTCTTCTGCAGCACAAAAACGGTGTTTATATCTGTAGCACTTCCCCACAGCAGTATGCCGTATGACATAATGCTGTGGAAGTAGCTGAAGTAAACTAGTCTAGCTGTGTCTACGTCTGTAAAAAGACGGATCTTTTTGACTGCGTATGCCGCAGAACTAAGTCTGTTCGACAACTTATCAATGTGAGACCTCGCGAACTATACTAACGCACCTACCTACCTACAGAACAACTCAACCAAAACATACTACATTCTAATATCCTCCTGTGGAGTATTCATCCAGGTAGGATTCACTAAGTACTATATTGTAGTAGGTACCTACTCACTCTTTCCGAGTGTCATTTTTGAATATAAGCCAAGCCGTTGTTCCAATAACTCGGCATCAAGTCGGCATCAGCGTAGCGAGTGAGATGGAAAACGCATATTCTAATCAGTATGTGTGTACCGTTCAGATGAGCCGATGGACTTGGAATGGTCTCCGGACGTGCCCCAGTTCGCGGTGTGGGCGGTAGGCAGGCTAGACCACGCGCTGGAGCCCTCCTTCCACCGCCTCTACCACAAGCAGGACTTGAAGGTCGACCTGAAGCAGCCCGCAGCACTCAACGACTGCTTCAAGTTCACCGTGTAAGTTGAGAGAGAAGATCTTCCACTGAGCGACCATCATCAATGACAAACTACTTTTTAGGGTTCTGTTCCTCAAATGGAAAAAGGAAATCCATAGGATCACTTCGTTGTCTGTCAAGTCAAGACCCTTTCTCAGGAACGCGTGAAGATATCAAGTCGAAATTAACATCAGACACGTAGATCTACGAACCCCTGAAGCTGACCGAGCTTCTAAGTCAACGCAAACAAAAAATACGGCCATTTTTGCCGCATATTTTGCTCGCAAATAAATCAACAGGTACTTCCCGTGAACCTAGAATCATACAATTTGGTAAGCAACAAGGTTCATACAAAATGACCAAAATTATCTATTACTAGCTGACAAATCCGCAGTATCGCACGCTTAGTTTTTCAATAAAAACATTACCCTCCTTCAGCGCAGTTGGGTAAAAAGTAGCCTATGCCACCCGGGTATAGAGTAGCTTCCCAACAGTGAAAGAATTTTTTAAATCGGTTCAGTAGTTTCGGACCCTATTCAATACAAACAAACAAATCTTTCCTTTTTATAATATAACTATAGATTTCATTGTAACTTTTTGAAGTAAAACTTCTTTACGCATACTTGACTTGGGGACTTGCTGGTGAATGCGTTACGAAAAGTGCGAACGGAAGTTGAGAGGGAGATATAAGTTAGTGAAGATAGAAAGAGAGAGAGAGTTAAGTTTCGTATATTACTGTAGGAGCAAGAGACAGAGGTGCGCGTGCACCTTTTCTTTCTCTCTTCCTCTCATATCCAGTGCATGTAATATAAGTATTTATCTCAGTGAGTAGTTCGTTTGATTGTTTTTCGTAATTTCATTTCGTTCTTGAACAATTTTATAAATTAATATTTTTAAAAAGAAGTTTTACTTCAGTCGTGTGGTCTATAGCACACTCGGTTTTTTTTGTCTTTTCTCTGATTGAAAGTGTAATCGTATGTGTAGGTATTGTATGCTAATGTAGTAAATACATGATTGTCTATGTCTATAAAATCGACTGTAAAATTAAGTTTGTATTTTAACATGGCTAAGGTACCGCCGCGCCGTACCTACTGGTTACGGAACCCTTCACTGTGCGTAGTTCGACACGCGCATCACCAATATATTGTATGTTGCACTTAACAGTATCTATTTTTAAAGAGGACATTGAGAAATGGTAACATCTGAACGGCCGTTAATGAAGATGATAAATAAAATAGGGCACGATGAGAGCCTTGCGGTACACCCAAAATGAAACAAGATGTATTCTTCAATGACAACGCGTGGAGTTCTGTCAAAAAGATAAGAATAAATAAAACCAGCTTTATATTGGCTGAAGTATGTCGCAAAGTAGTAGTTTGTTTAAAAGTAGTTTTTGGTCGACCTTATAAAAGACAATACTGAAGTCTGCCTTTAGGACATCGGCTTTGTCGGGGCCATCAACGGTCCTAGTAACGTCGGTCGTTAATAAATAAAAAAGTAGCACTCCGGGAGTGCCGACAGAAGTGAAAACTTGAACAGAATACACTACAAATACTTATATACAAAGGTGTCGGTAACGGTGTCGCGAGTTCAATGGTTTTTTCCCATCTCAAAAAATGCCCAACGCGCCTAAAGATGTTTTAACTTCAAAAATTGTCATCATGTCAAAATGGTATTACGTCATTTAGGTGCGTTACAATTTGTTGATATCACACGCTTCTCGGCTCAGCTTGGATAGATAACGGCTATAGGTACTAATAATGATGTAGGTAAACATATACATTGCAGTGGATCCCGCACGGCCCCGCCGGCGTGGGAGACAGCGCAGCTGTTCGATCCCGCGCTGCGCGTGTACCGCTTCACGCTTGGGCCATCGGGCGGCGAGCGCGGGATCGCGGGCCGCGGGGGCGCGGGGGGACACCGTGCGCCCGCACCGCTCGCCTGGTACGTCAACGGACAGCTGGCTCCCGACTTGCAGCTGCGACGCGGCCTGCAGTACAGCTTCCAGGTAAGTATACTACACCATCACCATATAGGTATACTAAACTATTTATGGGCCGAACATTAAATTTCACTTTTAACATCTTGTACCTACTTTTCTATTGTTGCCTGAAATATACCTAGATGTATTATTATTATTAGATATACTATACGAGTGCGAGGTCATACTGGAGCGACGCAGCACTGCTGTAGCCGGTAGCTGTGTCGGCGCCCGAACCTAATAAGCAAACGCAGTGCAGATTAAAGCTGCAGACTGACGGCCTTATACTACTATACCTAAGTTATGAATGTATTGTAATTTATGAAACGATACCTAGTCGGCGACGGACGGCGACGCTGCTTCTTCACGTGCGCAGTCTCCACTAGAGAACGTTTCGGCTTTTCGAGGTGTACCTACGCCCGCTGACTCTGTACCGTTCCCTAATCAGATTATTTGGTGTCAGGTGTCGGGCGGCAACAACCCGCACTCCGCGACGGAGTACCATCCGCTCATAGTGACGGGCGAGGCGGACGGCGGGCTGGAGCGGCTCAGCGAGGCGGCGCAGCGCAGTGTGCGCGTCTACGCCGGCGTGCACTACACGCGTCGCGGACGCCTCAGCCCCACCGCCGGTGAGTGCTGCGCGAGTACTGCGCGACGCGGCGCAGCGCAGCGTGCGCGTGGTGCAGGTATTGTGATGGTCTCGTGTGTGTTGCAGCGGGCGGGCTGTGCCTGGGCTCCGCGGCGGCGGCGGACCGACGCCGTGACGCGGCGTACGCCACCTTCCGCGCGTACAACCGCACGCTGTCGTGGCGCTGCGACGCCGCGCCCGCCGCGCTGCTCGTCGCGCCCAACTCCTCCTGGCCCGACAGAGTCTACTACCACTCCTTCACGCACTCGGGTAAGCACTAAAAACATTATAGGTAATAGTTTGGGCCTCTTTCATCTGCAGATCTGCAAGTCGGACTCGGACATTGTGATACTTGATAAACAGTGCCTTGACCTCTTACCCTCTCCCATCTCCTCGCCACTTACTTCCATAGCACAGGTCTGTGTACCTAGCTCGCAACTCAGAGACTTCATATGACGCCTGTTGCAAAGTGTTTTTGAGTCAATAACTAGTGGTTCGCCCCGAACTGAGATCTCGCGAGTCTCCGATTAAAACAGAAAAATATTATTTGTAATCTTTGACTACCAAAATAATGCCACGAAAAAAGAACCACATTACTTGACCTACAGTTTCATTTAAATTACAGGTAACGGGAGTTCATGTACTTACCTTGGTTCCTTTTTTTGGGGTACAAATTGCAGTTACCCTGGATTTCAGACTGTTGCCTATATTTTGTCACTTAAGCTACACGCATACCAAATTACAGCACTGTAGGGTCACTGGTGTACCCTGTGAATTTTTTCAATGTTTATTTTTTATCATGGCTAATAACTCAAAAACTATAAAGAATTTACGAAAAATAAAAATGGAGTCTGAATGTTCCTTTCATTCTTTCATTTGACGTCACATTTGACCTGATAGCCTCATTTTCATTTTGTTTTACCCCTCTTAAACCCCAATACCTCAACAACCCCCCAAACAGTTTAGCTCATTTAGTCACACCAAAAATGTGCCATTACTACCTACCTATGTATTAAATTTCACGATGATCGGATCAACGTTACTAAAGTTATCCTCGGACAAACATACATAAATAAATGTAAGTCTGTCTATTACTCATTGGAAATCAAATAAATACATACATACATACATACAACGCCGATTTGCCCAAGTTGATTTAAAAATCTCGTTTCGCTCAATTAAAAATATTATTATTTATACAGAATGTTTGGTAACATACTGACTATATTCAAGTGACGATTTCTCAAAACATATAATAATACTTCTCGAAAAAAAACCAGCTAGTTATATTAACAATTTTAAAAGAAAATCGACTAAGTTTAGGTGATTAATTTGATATAAAACTTACTGCCTACTCTTACAATCGACATCCAAAAATAAAGGCCGATTTGATATTTCTTTCGGAAATGGATGCGGGTTTTGGGTTAGAAAGGGACAACAAGAGATATCTCGAGACGTCGCCAATATAGTATTTGTGATTAGATGGCAAGCATTATGCAATAGCACAACATAAGTTTAATAAAGTGTTTGTTTTTACACGCCAAAATATATAATAAAAATAATTCACCGTTGGGCATCGTACAAAGTAGTCATGTCGATGATTGTTTTTAAATATCCAAAATCGCATTTATGCAAATCTATTACTTGTAACGCTCGACCCAAGTGTAAAAATTGCTTATTTCTCCTGCGTGGTTATTGTGACGTTCTTTCGTTCATCTCAAGCAAGTGATGAGGTGACAGTGGAAAAAGGACAGGCTCTTATTTTTTCGCACGCTCGACACAGGCATACGCGTCGTTCAACACGGTACGTTAGTTCACCACGGATCATGAATGTAAGACACTCGCCTACTGGAAGTGGCATTGGTGTGGGTCGGAGTGACTCGCAACCCAATCTCACAAGCCATAAACTACTATCAGAATAGACAGATACCAACTGAGTATAAAATGAGAAATAAATGAAAATTAACTGATGACAATGAAATGGTCCTGTAAGAACTGGCTGAGATGCGAAAGCAAATGACGCAGATGATGTCGATGTTAACAAATCGAAACACAAATCAGAAAGAATCAATGAACAAAATTTCAGAAGATATTACCTTAATCGAGGAGAATATATCAAACATAAAATTAACGACTAACAACCTCTCTGAAGAACAAAAGTCATTGAAGTTAGACATAACAAATCTTTCCTCCTAAAAGACTACAACAACAGAAAATAAAATTGAAGCTCCAGAATCTGAGGTAAAGTTAATAAGAACAACTAATATTTCTTCGGCGCCATCTTCTAGTACGCATGAAGATATCATGGCAGAAATAAACGACCGGGAACTGCGAAGCAAAAATATAATTATCGTTGGAATCCCAGAACCAGTGTCGAAAAAACCAGAGGAGAGGATGATTTTAAACAAGAATGAAGTCATGAAAATTGTTCAACCTATTGATGCTGAACTGCCAGAACCAGATAAAATATTTCGCTTAGGAAGGTACAGCCCCAGTAAGATCCGTCCATTGAAGGTGTGCTTTAAATTGCAGGAATCAGCTAAAACCACGCATCATTAGAAAAGTCATCAAAAGTGACACAATAAAAATATTCTCCGGTCAAACACCCAAACAACAAAGAACACCTGAAAAATCTCAAAAGAGAATTAAAACGTCGTACTGACCGTGGTCAAGATAACCTAAGTATTAAATATATTCGAGGAGCTACTAAAATTGTGGAATCTCATCAAAAAAACTACAAGTAACAGAAGCCTCAGACGACCATAAGTTAAGTGTAACTGAAAATATATCTTATAAAGTGGTGGATAGCTACAACAAAATATTAACTAGTAAAAAATCTATTAAATTTTTGTATGCGTGCGCAGCATAGTAAAACCAGGAAAATTTGACGAATTATAATGTGATATAAAATCCCTGAAAACCCTCGTTCATGTAATAATCCTAACTGAAGCTTGCATTAAGTCTGATGACTTAATACAATCCAAGGTAAAAAATACGTTAATTTAAAATTACGTAAATGAAGTTATACTTACCTAACATAAACATATAACCTTTTGCCAATATACAAAATTACAATGATGTCAATGCCACTTCCAGTTCCGCATATCTGTGTCACTTCATAGTTGTTTACACTGAATTGGATGAGCCAAATGTTACAAAACTACCCGCACTTAACTTTTATTTTGTACAAACTTTTGTATCACTTTTAACTTTGTTATTAGTAGGATTAGCCGAATAAATTTATAAACTAATATGTTTCAGTTTCTCTACAAGTGAATTGTAATTCTTTGAGAAATAATATATTAAACCTGAAAATAAATTTCATATTTCTATGGTAAACATTTCACAAATTTATTTATTATGCTCATCAAAATTACCCTTTCATTTTTGTGCGTATATTATCAAACACTCTATATATTTGATCAAGCGAAGCGAGATCTCTAAATCAACTTGGGCAAATCGGCGTTGTATGTATGTATGTAAGTAAGTATGTATGTTTGTTTGTCCGAGGAAATTTGATACATACGAGTAGGTAGGTAGTGATGGCACAATTTTGGTGTGACTAAATTAGCTAAAAATGTTGGGGGGTTGTTGAGATATTGGGGTTCAAGAGGGGAAAAAAATTGAAAATGAGACCATTGAGGTCAAGTGGGAAGTCAAATGAAAGGTCTTCATTAGTACATTTCAACCCTGTTTTTTAGGTTAATACTTGTAGTTTTTGAGTTATTAGCCATAGTAAAAACAAAACCTTGACAAAATTCACAGGCTACACCAGTGACCCCACAGTGCTGTAATTTGGTATAAATATAGGCAAGTCTGAAATCCAGAATAACTGCATTTTGTATCTCAAAAAAGAATAACCAACTTACATGAACTCCCGTTAGCTGTAATTTGAATGAAACTGTAGATCAAGTAAGATGGATATTTATTTTGATAGTCAAAGATTACGAATAATATTATTTTTGTTTTCGTGGGAGACTCGCGAGATCTCAGTTCGGGGCGAACCATGAGTTTATTTTTATGTGTTGCTTGCTTCAACTACAGATCTTTTGACATTTACAAAGGTTTGGCCGAAAAGTGTGTTGTTTCGTTGTTTTCGCGAGCGCAAGTAAAAAAAAGCGCGCGATCGTTGAAAAGCAGGACGCAGCGCAAGTGCGTCACACGTCGCGAACTTGACGTGCCACCAAATAGTTTTAAGTATTATTATTGTATGTTAGTGGGCAAGGTGTGTATTTATATGAGCCGTACAATTAAGTTTTAACAAGTTGTATTTTTGTGTTGTTGCCTGAAATGTTGAAGGCGGCATTCAATGTACATCCGCTTGAACTGACTTGATTTTGTAGCATCTCGATTGTAATGAGCACTTAACTTTTGCAGGAATGGGCGGACGCATATTCATAGTGGACCGGCACAAGCGCAACCTCGGGCGGCGCGGCGCCGAGCCCGGCGCGGCCGCCGGCGCCGCGCGCGCGCCACACTCACCCCTGCTGCTGCTGCTGCTGCTCGCGGCAGCGACTCTACCTATATTCCTCTACTTGCAATCTACATGAACCTTATCGCTCAGTAATACCGTTACCTGTGTTTTTAACGCCCGATGCAAAAAGAGAGGTGTTATATTGTTGACGGCTACGTGTCTATGAATTGGCTCGGCTATCTGTCTGTGGCCGGCGTCTTACTTTCTAAATTCAATTCAATTTATTTATTTCAGTACTATTATTATGTATTATTACAACCATATAAAAAAAACCCGGCCAAGTGCGAGTCGGACTCGCGCACGAAGGGTTCCGTAGCATTATCTATAAAAAGAGCATAAAAAATCATGTCTGTTGTATGAGAGTCCCACTTAAATATTTATTTTATTCAATAGCACAATTTTATTTATTTACCTTATTTGAGGTTGGTGCCGATTAAGCTAGTCCTCTAAATTGTATGAGTGCTCATACAACTCAGAGGACTATCATAATCGGCGTCAACTATGTATGTATGGCGACACCCTTTAATTTTCATATTTTTTTTTTAATTTTTGCTATAATTGTGCTGTAAGACCTTGCTTTTTATCAAATTTCGTAATTCTAGGTGAATGGGAACTACCAAGGAACTTATAGTAAAGCTGGAAACCACACTCTGAAATAAAAAGTGAAGACAAATAATATGACCTTGAAAATTATCGTTAACGCTCTGTCTCTTTCTAAATAGGGTGGCCATATATTTTGTTTATGTGCGGGACTAAACAGGGCGAAACGGTAAGACGTGATCTCACTCGATGATTTCTTGACCATAAAAAATATGCTCCACAAGCTTTATCAAACGGAATCAATAATGATTTATAAAATAAACTAATCTATCCGAAAATTCAATGTTTTCAGCTCCGTCTTATACTTACAATAGAAACAAGGCACTCATTATATGATAATATAATCACAAGTTAATAGACATATGAATAGACACTTAGATTTTTTTATAAGTTTTATTAAAGAGCTCGTGCAGCAGGATTCTGGATCAGTAATCAGTTTATTGCAGGTATAGTTAGATAGTAACATCACTTAGTTTCCACCCTGTTGATTTGTATGTTGCGCTCATTTTCATTCCTAATTTTATGTTATAGATTATTACGTATAAATATAACATACAAGTCCATTTATTTACAACATTTTACATTGAAATCTTAAACATTTACATTTAAAACTTGCACATTCTGAATTTATGAATTGATTGATATATCATACCTACTCTTTTTACACGTGATTAAATATTATCGTTTTGTGGAGTTTTTGACGCCTACTTCGAATTGCACTTAACCTGAGTCCATGACATTTTTTAAATGAGACCCGAGACGCATGGTCAAAAATGAATTTGCAATTAATTTAACAATTTTTGTTTCATGTAATTCTGTACAATTTATACAGTCATTTGTGGGATGGCAAAAAATTTTTGTTAATTTGGGTGTAAAATGTTGACAGACCAGATTTACCATTTTGTTTTTAACATTGAATATATTTAATTTGTCCATGTTTAATATATTTTTGAAAACTTTATCTGCATACACAACGACTGAATACGCTTCAGCAGAGGGAAAACATAATTTCCCTCTGTTTATAAATACAGTAAAAGACTGATACCTGTTAACATTCAAGTTATAAAAGTGATCAGATAATAAGTGTTCTGGTGCGATCATATTTGTACGGTCATCACAGTTTTGACGCTTTATAATATGTTTAACTACATAACCTGTTATATAATAAAGAACGTTACTTTGATATTCTGAGACTGTTGTTGTCAAATCTAATTCTTAAGAATATAGTTGATCTTCCATTTATTCTGTGTAATCACTGTCATTGTCAATGTCAACTGTGGAGTCGAGACGTGTCGATTTTTTTTACGCCATAATAAATACATGTGATGCCTCATATGTGTGATCAATGCTATTTGCATTTATTGATGGTTGGATTGAATTTTTAAACAGCAATTTTCTTAATCTGTATCTAAATTCTAAAGGGCTGGGATTATCGTTAGTTCGACCACGTGCTCGAATGCAGGAAAAAAATATTTCTAAATTGTCCTGAGAACATTTAAAAGTTAAAAGATACTGTATTGCATTATCTTTACAAAAATCATTCAAAAGCAGCGGAAATTTTTCTAATCCCATTAAAAATCCTAAAGCAAAGGTTTTGCGACCATGGGTTAAAATGCTTTTACCATCAATGGAAAGTGAATTTAAATAATTTTTCATCTTCCATGATTGGTGTCCAGAAAGTTGTTGTTCTTTTCAGACAATGGACTTTTAAATCCACGACCGAAAGGAGACCTTGAATTCATAATATCGAAAAGACGATCAATAACTTTTATAAATTGTACAGTTGCCTCGCTGCTCAAGAAACTTGTGTTTCCACTTTGTCTCAAGAAATCTATAGCATCAGCTACTGATGAACTTAAAACTTGGGCAGCGAGTTTCACATTCATTTTTTGTTTACATAATCAACATGTGTTGTAGTTAATTTATTACCAAATTTAAGGCCTTCCTCTTTTTGAACGTCATGAAGCTTACGTATATAATCAAAAGAAATAGTTTCGGTAGCTGATTGAATATTAAATTCTGCAAGAGCATTACGAGCCAGTTTTAACATGTGTGCAGCGTCCAAGAAACAGTAAATATAATCACGACCATTTGGATGCGGGAAGCATGGTTTAAAATTATTTTGGTCTAAGGAACAACCCAAGATTTGGTATGCTTTAATATTTGTTGGAGCGCCATCACAAGTCATTGAACGAACAGTTATACCAATGTTATCTAATAAAATAACTGCTGTTTTGAGCAATTCTGCTAATAAATCAGCCGATAAAGTATTTTTTATAAAAAAGTATGCGATGGGGCATTTGAAATATGTGGTGTATGAATTTGAAAAACTAAAGCTTCAGTGGCAAGTTCTTCTGCATCACTAACAGATATTTGGCCTAAGTCAACATAGCCAAAAACTTTATCCATTTTTTTATCATGGGCCAAATCTTGTTTTAATGCCATTCCATCAAATATTAAAGCAATATTCTTCAAAAAAGATTTTTATTGTGTTTCTAACTGACTTTTTAAATAATCAAGAACCTCCGTTAGAAACCCCACATTACAATTAAATGTTGAAAGAGAACGCCTTATGGTCTCTACATGAGGCAACGCTACATGTTTTCTTAAAAATTCATATGCTTTTGCAGAGTAGAAATGCAAAGTTAACGCAAATGATTTTACTTCGTCACTATACCTCATACTCTGCGGGGACTGTTTCGTTGGTTTTTTTAATTCTTTGCAAATATTTGAGAAATTTCCATGAAGTATATTTTCAATTTCACTATTACTAGCATATGATTTTACAATTTTAATTAAAGATTTCATAGTATTCACAGACTTGCTCAGCCTCACAACTCTTTGAGCCAAAAGTTTGTTTCTCTTTTCAAGAACGTCTTCTCGCGATGTTTTTATTCGAGCCTACACAGGCTCGAATACAACAAAATAGGACAAAAGCATACGCTTTTGTCCACGCAAAACTTGATAGGTGAGGTGCTTTGGTTGTTGACCTAAAACAAATATATATAAATAAACCAGAAAGTTTCAACCATAATATGGTTGAAACTTTCTGAAAACTAAAATTAGATGAAATCATTACTTCTATATACATATTATGTCAGTACGTAATAAATAAAACCAAGTGCGAGTCCGACTCTTGCACCGGTTTCATACCAATCTCTATAAAAATGACAAAAATTTACGTTTGTTGTATGGAAGCCCCCCGTAAATATTAATTTAAATTTAATTATTTATTTTCAAAGAGAATAATATAACTCAATATTCTGTGAATATTTCAAGCGTTTACCTGTTTCAAAATCAAGCAAAAACGAGCAAAAATATCACGTTTGTTGTATGGGAACCCTAAATATTTGCTTTATTTTAATTTAATTATTTATTTTTAAAGTGAACATGTAACTAAATATTCTGTGAATATTTTAAGCATCTACCTGTTTCCGTTATCAATATCGAACAAAAACGAGCAAAAAATCACGTTTGTTGTATGGGAACTCCTCCCCTCAATATTTATTTTATTGTTTTTAGTATTTGTTGTCATAGCGGCAACAGAAATACATCATATGTGAAAATTTCAACAATCTAACTATCACGGTTCATGAGATACCGCCTGGATACGGACAGACAGACAGCGGAGTCTTAGTAATAAGGTCCTATTTGACCCTTTGGGTCCCTAAAAAACCCAAGAAATATATGTTTATATAAATTTTTACCGTCACATTATTTTCATCACCCTGTTGTGGTGTGGTGTGTTCAATGTCTCAAATAAGCGTGATTTTTTATAAGGCGGAGTATTTTCCTGTACATTTGATATATTTTACCGCAAAAATGTTGTGTCACGTAGAGGCAATGGCATCTGCAAGTCAGAAAAATTCTATTAGTGATTACAAATAAGATCAGCTGTTTGGGGCAGTAGGGTTCACTTTCGTTTTAAGCCTATTTTAGTAAAATAAAATACGTCCGTACGTAAGTGTGGTTTATTAGCGACTGTTTGAACGAACTAGATTATTGCCCAATACAGAATCTGTTTGTATAACGGTAAAAAATAAAGAAATTACCATAACATGCCGCCCGCCAAAGGACAATAGTCCTTTCTAAACAAAAGAAAAATAAAAAAAAATATTTGCGTAAAAATAATTAACATCATTGACATTGAAAAATAAACTAAAATATTAAACCTTTTTAGATAATGGTTAAGTGAAATAGCGGTTAGCTCATGCACTCTAAAAAGTCGAAACAAAGAAAAAATTGTTAACAAGCTTCGAACAAGATTTTAAGTTAGAGATAACTACATACACAAATAATACATTCCGTTCAATTACATTTATCTACACTATACTGTTAGCAGGTTAACTACTTTCTAACAAATAAGCAAAATCAAGCATGCAATTAAAGTTCTGAGGTAATCTATTCACTCTTATCTATAAGTAGTTCACATAAACGTGAAACTGTGCGTTTTATGATATCACCACGATACTTTAGACTATAGACTCGCGTGTTACCGTCCGGACCAACATGTTTGTCGGTTATTCGACCAAGGGACCATTTTCCGGGGGGTAAACCGTCCTCTTTGACAATAACTATGTCACCAGGTTCAAGTTCTTTCTGACGTTTCATCCATTTAGGTCTCTCTTGAAGTCTGGTTATAAATTCTGACTGCCAGCGATGCCAGAAATCTCTTACCAACTTTTGGGTGTATTGCCAACGTGAGAGTTTGTTGACATTGATGTTGCATAGATCAGGGCTCGGTATGATGACAGGGGGTTCACCTATCAAAAAATGTCCAGGCGTGAGGGGTTCAATGACGTCAGGGTCAGAAGCATCAATCGGAACGAGGGGACGCGAATTTAAACACGCTTCGATTTGACATAAGGTCGTAGTCATCTCAAAGGTCAGGTTTTGAGTCAGGATTCTTTTGAGGTGGTATTTAGTAGACTTGACGCCGGATTCCCATAGTCCTCCAAAATTTGGGCTATAAGCAGGGATATTGTGCCATTGGGTTCCGTCTAACGATAATATATTAGCCAAATCACCGGGTAACTCTAAGCAAGCTTCTTTGAAAGCTGCGGTTAACTTCTTATTAGCACCGATGAAGTTTCGGCCTTGGTCACTCCAAATATGTGTACACTTGCCTCTTCTGGCAACAAATCTATGAAAAGCGCCGATAAAAGATTCGGACGAGAGATCTCCAACCAACTCTAAGTGGATTGCCTTTGTAGCCATGCAAATAAAGATGGCTATATAGGCTTTATTTGACTTTGCACCTCTGCCCTTTGACATCAAAACTTGCAAAGGACCAGCAAAATCGACTCCGCTGTGGAGGAAAGGTCGTGCTTGAGTCACACGGACCTTCGGTAGGTCACCCATTATCTGTGTTCGGGTTGCGGCTGGTTGACGAGCACAGATGATACATTTGTGAATACATGCCTTCACTGCATTCTTGGCGTGTATGATCCAGTATTTTGATCTAAGGTAGCAAAGCATAAGTTATATTCCACCGTGTAAGGTTTTCTTATGAGCATCGGCTATAATCAGATTCGTGAGATGAGTATGAGTACCAAGTATGATTGGGTGTTTTTGTTCTGTCTCTAAATCTGAATTTCTTAATCTGCCGCCCACCCTGAGAATATTCTTGTCATCCAGGTATGGATTCAGATTTAACGCTTTACTGTTTTTCCTTAAATTCTTTTTCTGTTGTAGCCTTTCTATTTCTTGTCCAAATTCTTTTAGTTGTGCAATTTTTATACATTTGATTAAAGCTTCTTCGTATTCTTCTGTTGATATCTTCTCTTTTATTTTATTTGGATGTTTCTTACTATTGATGAATCTAATGCTGTATGTTATCACCCTTTGTAGTTCTTGGACTGTATCAAAGTCTTCAAATTTTATTGTTTCTTCCTCTTCAGTTTTCACATTTACTTGTAGTGTTTTCTTCTTTTCCATATCGGTTGTAGTAATATTAGGTCTTGTCAGTTTTATTTCTTTTGTCTTCTGCCATTCTGGCCCTTCCCACCATAGTTTGTTATCTATTAGTAGGGGTAGTATTCCTCGTGACCCAATATCAGCTGGGTTGTCTTTGGAAGCAACATGGAACCACTGAGTGTTTGCTACATTGTCCAATATCTCGATAACTCTGTTGCTTACGAAAAGTTTCCATCGATGAGGATCTCCAAAGAGCCATGACAAGACCACAGATGAGTCTGTCCATGCGTAGACTTTATCTTTAGGAATTCTCATAGCTTCACAAATCTGTGTCAGGAGTTTTGAAAGAAGTAACGCTCCACAGAGCTCCAGTCTTGGAAGTGTGATTTGACTGGTGCAATTCGTGTCTTCGAAGCTGTGATTGATGTCTTAATATCACCGTGTTTAGTTACTACTCAGGCATATACTACTGCGCAGTACGCTTTCTCAGATGCATCACTAAATCCATGCAGAGTAGTCCTTTGTAATTCTTCATAGTTTGTATTTATCCACCTGTCAATTTGGATAACGTTCAGTTTCTCAAATCCTTTTCTTAGCTTTATCCATTCGTTTGAAATCGTTTCTTTAACAGTATCGTCCCATTCCAATTTCTCTAGCCATAGTTTCTGTATCAGCATCTTAGCCAGCACAATAGCAGGGCTGATCCATCCAAGGGGATCAAAGAAACGTTGTATCTCGGCCAATATGTTTCGTTTGGTGATCAATTTGGGTTGAGTCGGTATATCAAATCGATAATGCAGTGTGTCAGCCTTCACATTCCATGACAACCCAAGAGTTCTGATCATGCATTCATTCTTGATGTCTTGTGTTGCATGCATGCTTCTTAGTGTCGGTTCTATTTCAGCGATAAATTCTGGACTATTTGACGCCCACTTTTGTAGAATAAATCCTCCTCTTTCTATGACTGTTGCTATTTCTTTACTCAACTGTATCGCTTCCTTTGCTGTTACGCTGCCACTCATGCAATCGTCGACGAAAAAATCTTCTTTTATAACTCTAGCTGCTTCTAAAAACTCTTTACCCTCATCTTCTGCTATCTGCATTAATGTCCTTACTGAAAGGTGCGGTGCTGCAGCAGTACCAAACGTCACTCGTAAAAGTCGATATTCCTTGATTTCTTCATTAGTATTCTTTCTCCACAAAATTCTTTGTCTTCTTCTCTCTTTACTAATATTTGACGATACATCATTTTTACATCTGCTGTGAAGCAAACTGGTTTCATTCTCCATCTCATTATCACATCTCGTAAATCACTTTGCAGTTGTGGACCTACCAGAAGTTCGTCGTTCAATGACTTGCCATTCGATCCCTTACAAGAGCCATCAAAAACGACCCTTAATTTGGTAGTCTCTTTGTCTTCTCTAACAACTGCGTGGTGAGGAATATATACTGCAGGCTTTGATTTATCTTCTTTAGGTACCTCTTTCATGTGATTGAGGTGTAAATATTCATATATTACCTTGCATATATACTCTTCTTTCAGTCTCGACTTACCTTCTAACCTTCTTTCTAGTTGATAAAATCTCTTCAGTGCAGTATCTCTTGTTTTACCAATTTCTTCTATCGGCTGTGCACTTTTGAGTGGTAGCTTAACTACATAACGACCATCTGTTGTCCTGGAATGAGTAGCAGTGTATCTCTCTTCACATATTCTTTCTTCAGCTGTCATACTACTCGTACTAGTTTCTTCAATGCGCCACTCTTCGTAAGCTCCGCCAAAAGTGGGTAGGTTGATTCTAGGTAGTTTGACGCAGGGTTACTCGATGTACATGATTTGGTGCTCGGAACAAATGATGACGGGATTGGTTCAGGTTGAAGTTGTTGTAGACAATCCATCATGTCCGCTTTCAAACACATATATATTTCCTCGCATTTGCTGTGTACATCTGTAGTAAAATACGACAAAGTACTTCTATCTTCCTTGCTAGTAACTTTCAATATATGTGTTTGTCTAAACGTAATCCAATATTCGTCCATACATTGCACTCGTGCTTGTAAATAACCTTTTGTTCTACTCACTTTAGGACACTTTTTAAAGTTATTTTTTGCCTTATTTAAACACTCGGCTAAATCCTCTAACTGATCCACAAAATTTTGCACTTTCGACATATTTCCGCACAATAACAGTACTCAATAACTCGTAAAATCACTGCAATGTTCGTGAGTAATTACGCAGGTTTATAATTATTTCACTGTGCTAAAAGTTCGTAAATGGGCTTGATAGATAACGCGTAGGCTCGAGCGAGCGGTCAAGGCACGCTCGGAACAAAATGAATTTCTCCTTCGATAGTGCAGCGCGCGATCCGATTCGAATATGACCACTATGTTTGGGGCAGTAGGGTTCACTTTCGTTTTAAGCCTATTTTAGTGAAATAAAATACGTCCGTACGTAAGTGTGGTTTATTAGCGACTGTTTGAACGAACTATGTAGATTATTGCCCAATACAGAATCTGTTTGCATAACGGTAAAAAATAAAGAAATGACCATAACATCAGCATATATTAAATGGATAATAATGACAAATAAGATAATGTTGAGGACACCACAACAAATACTTACATGATGTGATGATGAAGGCATATTACTCATTGCTTCATAAATGAGACTGACAGGTTCTTTGGTCTTAGCAGCTATTTGTTCCTACAATAACCAAATTTTATTATTGATACAATAACACTTTTTGAAAATTAAAATAAATAAGTTTACACGATGATATTCTTACAATCACATTTATTTCTTGATAGAAAGGGGTTACTCCAATTAAAAGTTTTTTTCCTGAACTATCGTAATCAATATCTTTAAAATGAAGACTGCATATTTTTGCGCATTCTGAAAAAGGTCGTCTTAATGGCACAATTGCCAACCATTTATTGCGTTCTATAGCATCAGAAGGAAACCTGAAAGCAATATCAAACAAATAAAAATTATCGTCAAGTACAGACAGACGACGCGACGGTGCAGTCCAGGTTTGCGTGACCACAAACTTGGTACTACAATGTACCAGACATTGTAGTACCAAATAATATGTGGTCACCCTAATTGGTTATCACCCTATCGTTCAACGAACACAAAAACAATTCATATAGGACAATGTTCGCATTACTAAGTTTATGAGCAGTCAAAGGTTTATCGTATTACTGAAAAGAATCAGGTATTTTAGGTAAAGGCTAAACAATAGGACTAAAATAGCCACGAACAGAGGTTCACAACTTCCTATTAAAATTGTGGACTTGTGAAAAATCACACCACATGCCGGATACCACTCGCTTCTACACCCTCGTACTATGCATTTGATACCCATTGTGCTCTTATTAACGTAAATTGCCCAAGAAATTACAACATAAAATCGTGAAGCGATGCGCAAACACCGCAAACATCCACCATGTTAGCTTGTCACTAATTTGACACATTTGATTAGTATTGCCATTAAAGATTTTACATCTTAGCTTATATTATGGTAAAAAAAAAAAAGATTTATCATAGACAAAATTTATCAAAGCTGAAGTGAACAGCCTTTTAGGAGTGCACCATATTTTTAAATTTACTAGTTACTTTTTAATTTCATGTACAATGTAAAATATTACTCCATAAAACTAAATTTGTGACAGTCGTCAAATTGATTGATGTGGCATACGGGGAGTTTGGTGTTTCACACTGGTATACTTTTGCGGAGAGATGGAAGGTCAAAGTAAAACGTAAAAGGTTATTCGCGGTCAAGAATCCTATCTTCAAAATTATGTTCCCAGTGTGGCTTCCATTACTATATAAGTTCCTTGGGAACTACCATATAGGTTTTCGAACTAAAACCTATATGGTACTTCCGGTTGACCTAGAATTGTCAATTTTGGTTAAAAGCAAGGTCTTAAAACAGCACAAGTAAAGGCAAATTTCCGAAAAAAAAAAAATTGAAAATTTTGGTACATTTTGGTAACAAGTTTTCGAGAAAATCTAAACTTGCCTATATCTTTTTATCGTGTTGACTGATGGACTAATTTTGTTTTAGTATATAGTAATGATCTTCCCCATCTTGTAAGGGACGATCTTGTGAGGTTGTATGGTTTGCAGATGACACGTCACTTTTATTTAAATTAAAGCGACGGCCAACCGTTTTTGATGCTGTAAACAACGCAATCTCTAAGGTCGTAAAATGGTTCAATGTAAACAATCTACTTCTTAATGAAAAGAAAACAAAGTGTATTAGATCTGTACTACTTAATGTTACACAAGGTAAAACAGATATAAAAATCAAAGACGAGGAGTTGGCTCTTGTGGACACTACCGTATTCTTAGGTATAACCCTAGATAATTAGCTTCAATAGGGCTCTCACATTGATAAGTTGTCGAAGAGACAGTTCTGCGGCATACGCAGTCAAAAAGATCCGTCTTTTTACAGACGTAGACACAGCTAGACTAGTTTACTTCAGCTACTTCCACAGCATTATGTCATACGGCATACTGCTGTGGGGGAGTGCAGCAGATATAAACACCGTTTTTGTGTTGCAAAAGAGGACTGTTCGTGCAATTTATAATATGGGCCCCAGAGAATCATTACGCAATAAGTTTAAAGAAATAAATATTTTGACATTCCCTTGTCAATACATCTATGAAAATCTAATGTATGTTCACAAAAATATTAATTTGTTTAAGAAAAATAGCGATAATCATAATGATGTACAAAAAATGACAATTAACAAATTTAAAAACGTAATTACACAATTTTTTTATAAAAAAGTCTACTCTAACATATCGGATTGTTTAGATGATAGAGAAGCTTGGGATTGAAATTTACAATTTAGACGTAATTTATTTTCTTTATTGTTATGAGGAGAAACGTAGGAGAACTCAAGTCACCGACATATTAGGTTAGCGATTAGCACGTTGAAGTGGCAACGGGCAGGCCATATAGCGCGCAGAACAGATGGCCGATGGGTCCGAAAGGTTCTCGAGTGGAGGCCACGGACCGGCAAGTGCAGCGTAGGACGTCCACCCACAAGATGGGCAGACGACTTGGTAAGAACCGCAGGTCGGCGTTGGATGCAGGCCGCTTCCAACCGCAGTTCCTGGAGATCAATGAGGGAGGCCTTTGTCCAGCAGTGGACGTCCTACGGCTGATATGATGATGATGATGATGATTGTTATGTATTCTAAAAGGATTATTAAAAAAACAACCAGCTTTGTTTCTTGCCTTTCTTTCCTGGCTTGGTCACTTAAGTAACAGTCAGTAAAATTGACGTTTCAAAGTGATCCTTGTGACTTTAATGAATAAAAAATGTTGACTTTGGTTCACAGATATGGCGGTGTTTAGCCCCCGAGGCAAAGCGAGGGGTTGGCGTTATCGATCGGCAGCGCGATTAGCGATCCGGTATCTGGTTGTTGTATGGTCGATCGAACGGGATGCTAACAGACCCTTTCTGCTGCTGATGGTTGCAAGGGAGGCATCTATTTTGTTTTTCTCAGTCGTTTTAAGAGTATTCGGATGGCAGTTCCGACACTAGTTTTCGTCAGCTAAGTCAGTCGGTGAGAGTGGACGGAGGAGTTATATCTCAAGTCCACTTTCACCATATCTTATATCGAATAAAAATATAATAAGTAACATAATACTCATTCATCATCATCATCGTCGTCGTCAGTCCTCGTCCCAGTGAGTGCTGCGCGCCGTGCCTAGGCAAAGCGGTAACTAGCTAGAGTTGTTAACCCTTTAATTCGCAGGACAATTGTGTTTTAAAAATATGTGTTTTTGGTACTTTTGGGGCTTAGTTAAAGGCCAGGGAGACCCCTAAAAATAGAAAAAAAAATCTAGCTGGTGTATTTTTCGCGAAAACATATGTTGGTGAGGAACAACACTGTCCCAGTAACTACAAATTATTCATGCAAATTTATGTTGTTCTGTACCTACACTGCGGCTTATATAGAGCAAGAAGTTTAGGGTAAAAATAAAAAACACATACCCAAAATCATGCTATTTTACTCATAAAACAAAGGTTTTAAAGTCACGTTACAAAAACTACGCACTGGTTTTGTTTTTAAAACTATTCATGCAAAGTATTAAACGATTTAAGCTGTATTATTCAAGAACTGACATGATAGTTATAATAACAGTTCCTTTTTTCAATTAAACATAAGCGTAAGTTGCATTTATTGCAAATAACGCTTGTATATCCTTTTTTACAATATTTACAACGGCCTTGCTTGCCAAATATTGGCAAATGTCCAAAGTTGTCAAAGCGTACAGAGTCAGGTGGTCTTGGCGCTACAGGCGCTTTGATTTTCTCAGCCTGAGCATCATCAGGACACTCATAGGTTCTAGCCAGCCTGCCTCTGTGTAGCAATTCGGTCACAAGCTGTATTCTAAATTGTTTCAGTTTCATAAGCTTTTTGTTGTTTGCATTTTCTTTTCTGTAGATCAACCAACCGTTATTGACGCAAATATCAATTGCTTGTACAAATAAAGGCATATACCATCTTTTTGCATTAAACTTGGATCGATATAACGACACTAACATGTCAGCTAAGTCAACGCCGCCCATGTGTGTATTATATTGTTTCACTACTTGTGGGCAATCGACGTCAACTTTAGTTTTAGTCTCCTTAGAAAATCGCTTGATTTTTTCTATGGGGTGCGAGTCTACATAAGAGCTTGCCAAGGTAACTGCCTTGTTGTCGTACCATTTTACGACAGCTACTTTCTTTTCATTGCAGACTACTTGACTGCTAGCACCTCTTCCTTTCTTTGCTAATTCTTTGTCAGTTGGCAGTTTAGCTTGGCAACCTCTGAGGCGGTTCGTCTTTATCGTGCCCAAACTGAAAATCCCATATTCATTTCTTAAGTGGTAGATCAATTCCAACGATGTAAAGAAGTTATCGAAAAACACTGTAGCAGGTTTTTCTTTTATTGTTTTGCATAGGGCAAGGACAACTTTAGCTCCGAGGCCTAAGCTGTCCTCATATTCGGTGAACGTTCGGTTTCGAAATGTATCTTCTCCAGCGTAAGGTATGAAGTCATATATAAGACCACTAACTCCTGCACGAACAAATATTTTGAACCCCCACTTCTTCGGCTTTTTTGGGAGATACTGTCGTCTACTTCCTGCTCTTGTCCCCTTATAAGGAACCATCATTTCATCTACACTGTAGCGGCGTTCTTCAGGAAGTTGCAGGCATTTCAAACGAATTGTTTCGAGTATCGGCCTAATTTTGAAGTAACGATCATTGCTTGGTATGGTGTTGTCAACAAAGTGTAGGTGTCTTCTTAATTTTTCATACTGTTTCAGAGTCATAACGTCGGCAATTTGAGGATATCTCAATGGTTTACTCCAGTAATCGCGGTAGGCTGGCATACGCACTACACCCATTAGTAGCGTTATAGCAATGAAATCTCTCAAGTCCTCTGTGGATATGTTAATGTTTTTTGTTTGGCATTGAACTGAATAAAGATTTGTGTTTTCAGTTATTAAATTCATTAGATCGGGTGAAAAAAATTGTTCGAAGTAATCGAGCGGGCTTTTTGTTTCTGCGTCAATGGGTGGTACATATTCAGGTAATTCTAGCACAGCCATATGATTAAATTTCGTTTTCTTGAATTTAAAATGTATGGGTTTTCTAACATACTTCTTCTTTCGTTTTGTCTGAAATGTAGTTGCATTTGACGACTTCCTTTTGGAACGAGTTGTAATTGTTGACATTGGTGTCGCTGGGGAGTCAGGCAATGGTGACAGAATTGAAGAAACAGAATGTAGCATGAATGGAAGTTGTTCTTGCGGCTGACCGTTAGGAAACATGCTGTTGATTACAGGTGAAAGAGGGACTGTATCTTCGTCTGATAAAACTGTATTTAATGGTTCGGGTTGGGGTTCCGGGTCCGAATAAATGTCAAAAGTTGAGCGACGACGGGTAAGATCTCGGCTCAGAGCTGCAATAGGTGAGGTTGTCATCATGAATAAGTGTTGGATTTTGGATAATTACTTCGTCATCTGAAGTATCGCAGCTGCTACCAGCAGAAGACGCATTTTCTGGAGGCACAAGCGCCATAATTGTGCGCGTGCGCTGCCATTTTGATTTAAACTGAAAATAATGGAAACAAAAACCATGCAAACCACACCCAAAGCGCATAAATGGTGCAAAAAAAAACAGCATTATTGAGAACAGTTATTATATTTTTTAGCATTCCCAACGCAAGCCAAAAACTTATAAATAAAAGTTAGTAACTGTAACTTGCATTCAAAATAAACAAAATTATAACGTGCTAGTAAATAGGCCAGTGTTGTATGTGAACGACATAAAAAATGGCAAATGATTCTCTGGTAAAGGGACAGTGTTGTTTACAAACAACATACAAAATTACCGACACTTTTTTGGCGACTTCGCAGTGTCGGCGAGGAACAACATATCATTTTAATCGCTTTTATTTTGTAAAATAACAGATAAAATGAGGTAAATTGTAAATCAATCATTAAAAGTAACTTTTGTGAGTAGAGACACAATATGCAATTATCATAATCAAAGCTAATTCATAATTTTAAAATATTTTTTTACCTTCGATCCGTCCATATCGGGTTGTCTCGACGCCATCTTGTTCGTAGATTAAAGATGCGTTCAAAAATTGTTATAAACATATTTTTATTGGGTTGCGTTTGGTTTTAGCTAATATTGTACATCAAAAATTACCAGCAACTATTAATAGGAAATGATCAGGATTTTTTAAAATCGAATGTTGTTGTGTACCAACATTGCGAATTAAAGGGTTAAAGATATTTCCATCGAGTTACCGAGATAAACCTTCATCCTTTACTGTTACAGACTGTAATATGTATGTACAATGTGTGACACTAAAAGATTCCTTTGCTTCGCGTTTAATAGATACAGTGGACGCGCTTCCGCGCACATTGCATTTGCAGGGTTTCACAAATATTCAATTTTATTTACCTTTGTAAGAGATCTCCTATTTAGAGTTTATATATATGCTAAGTACCTGTAAGTTATGAAATAAAACATCATTGCGAATATAATGTTGGATTTAATTTGATTGTTTCATTGAATAGATAGATAGATAAGCAAACGGTTAACAGGATTTGATTGATATCGGATAACTGAAACTCGTATCGTAAAAACATCTAAATACTCGCAACGCACGTTTACATTTATTGTTGGTTTAAATGTATATACCTATATGCAAAAGTGTAGGGAAGTCTCTACTGCTATCGCTAGCGCTACAGAACGGCATACCGCCTATCTACATACAGAATGAATATGTAAAACCAAAACTTAACAACTGAAACCTTTGCATGTCGGTATATTGATATGGGCAAAAACCATTCCTCAAAGTTTGTAGGTACCTACTGCCGCGCCGCCAGTCTCCTGTATATTACTGTTATTCGCTTTACAACGAGGTGCGAGTCAAGACGCCGGCGCCAACTTCTCTTTTGGAAAATTCTTTTCACCAGTATTTAGTACCAATTGGTACTTGTAGTAACAAAAAGTTAGCGGCGTCGCCAGAGTCCATCGCAACACGTCTCCACTCGGACATTACAACACAGTATTACACTAAAATGTACTTCTAATTGGTACCTTCAGAATTCAACTCGACGTGTTCAAAATGTCTTATAGTGTTTAAGAATGCTCAAAATATTAGGAGTTTGAAGTAATTATTTAAAAAATGGTTATTTCTTAAAAATATAAAGAATAGAATGTTGAATAGGTTGAATTAAATTGTGAAGGCCGCCATCTTATCAGTGGCTCTGGCGGCACTACTAAGTTTTTGAATATTTTCTAATGTTTTACTGCAGGTGCTAGTAGAAAATGCTACTAAATGCTCGTGAAAATATTTTTCCAATACAGAAATCGGCGCCGCCATCTCCTCGCACACAATAATAGACAATTAATTAACAAAAAAATCACTTACATAATATAAATTCCTAACTAAAGATTATTTCAGTGACTGATTAGGATTACATAATGCTTAAAACTAAATAGCAATTGTATTCAACCGTTTCTAGTAAATCCTAGTCTCTAATTACAAAAACAAGGCTCTTCTGAAATCCAAAAGAAATGTGAAACGGAACCTACATCACTACGTGAGCGTGGAGGAACCGAGGCTGAGCGCGTTACAGACGCTCAGACCATACATTCCTCCGCATCATCACACGGATTCTGATATTATTTCATGTTACAGCAGCTTTAAGTATCGACTTATATCGGAAGAGATGATCAGCGATACGCCCACGTGTGCTTTACGGTGTACCGCCACCTTGAGAGTGGACCAAATCTTGGGAGAATATTAAAGTGGTACGAGTACCTACCATAGCCGTATCAGCCGGGTGCGATACCTTTCAACATTTCTATCTTGCAACATCATAAGATAACACATTGTACCTAGTATCCTGTGTGACGCGCTCGAGCGTAATCAATAACGATATGGCTAGTGAGATCGAGTTGCGCGCCGAGACGAAGGCTCGAGCCGACACCTGTGGTGGATCAGGCGCGATGCAGCTCCAGAAAAGGCTTGAGAGTGGAGGGCAGCTTGGTGTCGATGTGCGGGTCGGGGCAGCGCGCGAGGAGGGCGCGCGCGGCGCGGCACGCGAGGGTGACGTGGCGCAGCGGCTGCACGCGGGAGCGCGGGTTGCGCGCCACGAGGTCGGCGGGCGCGTCGCCGAACCTGTTCGGCTGATCGAGGTGGGCGCCCCACGATACCAGCGTCTCCACCAACTGGAACGCGACAACTCATCCACTTCATATATTATCCGGGAGAGCACAACTTTTCCCAGGGAACGGTGGAATTAGATGAGATGAATTACATAATATATATACACTAGTTGTTCGCCCCGAACTGAGATCTCGCGAATCTCCGATTACAACAAAAATATTATTTGTAATCTTTGATTATCAAAATAGTGCCACGAAATAAATAACCACATTACTTGACCTACAGTTTCATTCAAATTACAGGTAACGGGTATTCATGTAATGTGGTTACACTTTTTTGGAGTACAAATTGAAGTTATTCTGGATTTCAGACTTTTGCCTATATTTGTGTCACTTAAGCTACACGTATATCAAATTACAGGACTGTGGGGTCACTGGTGTACCCTGTGAATATTGTCAAGGTTCAGTTTTTATTATGGCTAAACTCAAAAAACTAAAAGGACTTTACTAAAAATAATAAAACCGGCCAAGTGCGGGTCGGACTCGCGCACGAAGGGTTCCGTACCATTATCCATATAATAATGTATTCCGTACCATATAATAATATACCTAGTCAGGTCATAAGTATTGTCACACCGTAAAAACTTTTCTTTTAGAATGCTGGCAACAAAAGTTTATAGAATTCGAATTTCGTATTGTTCATGAAAATAAAAATGTATACTTTTTAGAATTTTACTCATTTTTAAATATGGAGTGGACGCTAAAAGAAGACCGTGTTGCAGTTATTGCGTTGCATCGTTGCGGTTACGCGCCAATTCAAATTTTTGACATACTGAAAAATTTGAATATAACCAAAAGATTCGTTTATCGCACCATCAAACGATACAATAAAGACTCTAGTGTAGATGACAGGTCAAGAAGGGGTCGCCCTCGGTCTGTTAGGACTCCAGCAGTGATAAAAGCTGTGAAGGCACGAATTCAAAGAAATCCCAAACGTAAGCAGAAACTGTTGGCCCTTCAGATGGGGTTAAGCAGAACCACGGTGAAAAGGGTGTTAAATGAAGACTTAGGGCTTCGGGCATATCGAAGAAAAACAGGACATCGTTTGAATGCTCGTCTAATGGACCTGAGACTGAAGAGATGCCGCGCTTTGTTGAAGCGATACGCGGGAAAAAAATATCGGGAAATTCTTTTTTCGGATGAAAAAATTTTTACCGTAGAAGAGAGCTACAACAAACAAAATGATAAGGTGTACGCACACAGTAGTGAAGAAGCGAGCAACCGTATTCCGCGTGTCCAACGAGGTCATTTTCCATCCTCGCTCATGGTATGGTTGGGAGTTTCTTATTTGGGCTTAACAGAGGTACATTTTTGTGAGAAAGGTGTAAAAACGAATGCAGTTGTGTATCAAAATACAGTCCTGACGAACCTTGTGGAACCTGTTTCTCATACCATGTTCAATAACAGGCACTGGGTATTCCAACAAGATTCGGCGCCAGCTCATAGAGCGAAGAGCACACAAGCTGGCTGGCGGCGCGTGAAATCGACTTCATCCGGCACGAAGACTGGCCCTCCTCCAGTCCAGATTTGAATCCGTTAGATTACAAGATATGGCAACATTTGGAGGAAAAGGCGTGCTCAAAGCCTCATCCCAATTTGGAGTCACTCAAGACATCCTTGATTAAGGCAGCCGCCGATATTGACATGGACCTCGTTCGTGCTGCGATAGACGACTGGCCGCGCAGATTGAAGGCCTGTATTCAAAATCACGGAGGTCATTTTGAATGAACTTTAGTGTCATAAGAATCTATGTTTTGTTAAGTTCATTTTGGTATATAAATGGTTACATAATGAATAAACTTGTTTCAATTATTTTATATTATAAATGTGACAGAATTTATGACCTGACTAGGTATATATACAGGGTGTTTGGTAATATACTGACGATATTCAAGGGACGTTTTCTCATAACATAAAAAAAGACATCACGGAAAAAAAAACTACTAGTTATATATACAAATTTTAAAGAAAATCGACTAAGTTTAGGTGATTAATTCGATATAAAACTTACTGCCTAAGCTTGCAGTCGACATCCAAAGACATAAAGGCCTTAATCCACATAAGCGTAGATTTGCTACTTATATCCTTTCTTTGAGCGCTCTCTGCTACGATGCGAATGCACTGTAGAAAATAAGACATGCCGCTTGACCGTTTCCACTAAAGCTGAGCGGAGAGATGTCGGAATATCGATATGCTATTAGTTATTTTCCCATAGTATTCTCATCTCTACAAATCTGCGCTTAGGTGGACATTGGCCTGGAAACGCCTAGAAATTGTGGACCCGGGATTGGTTATCTGCAAACTGCCCACTTTAGCCACGGTAAACTTATTGAAATTATTCCAATTAGGTAGGTCCTACTTTATCCAATTCTTTGAGAGATAGGTATCTAGTGCATTGTCAAAATTGATGAGTCTTTTTTCAATTCTGGTTTCTGCCGAAGAAGAATAAAGTTTAATTCACAAAAAAGAACATGCAAATTACATCAAACAAAGGCAATAACAGCTGTGATTTAATGAGTAGGTATCATTGGGTCATAGCCCTGTTTACAAAACAAAGTACCTATTGGGGGCGGCGAGCTCAAAGAATCGAAGCGGCACCTTTGACTAACCGCTTATTCTTTCGAGTTCTTTTTGATATGCCGCGCGAAGGGATGTACGGCTTACAATACCTCGCTACACCGGTTACCGGTATTAACGTAAATGTTTGAATCGATTGTATTTGAATAAAATCTTTTTTTTTAATCGAGTGTAGCGAGATCTCTAAATCAACTTAGGCAAATCGCCGTTGTTTGTTTGTATGTTCGTTTGTCCGAGTATAACTTTCGAAGCGTTGATCCGATCATCGTGACTATCAAAATATTGCCACAAAATAAATAACCAACTAACTTGACCTACAGTTTCACTAAAATTACAGGTAACGGGAGTTCATGTTGTGTGGTTATTCTTTTTTGGGGTACAAATTGCAGTTATTCTGGGTTTCAAACTTTTGCCTTTTTTGTCACTTAAGCTACACGCATACCAAATTACAGCACTGTAGGGTCAATGGTGTACCCTGTGAATTTTGTCAAAGTTCAATTTTTATTATGGCTAATAACTCAAAAACTATAAAAACTTTACCAAAAATAAAAACGGAGTCTAAATGTACCAATTAATATTTCATTTGACTTCCCACTTGACCTAATAGTTTCATTTAGAACCCCAATATCTCGACAAACCCCAACGTTTTTAGCTCATTTAGTGCCACCAAAATTGCGCCTATGTATAAAATTACACGATAATCGGATAAACGCTTCGAAAGTTATCCTCGGACAAACATACATACATACATACATACAACGCCGATTTGCCCAAGTTGATTTAGAGATCTCGCTTGGCTCGATCAATAATTACACTACATTGTTTCCACAGTTCTGAGTCGAAAGGGTTAAGTCTCATGTGCCTGTAATTTCACCGATACCCTTACCCTTCAAACCGGAACACAAAAATGCGAGTTTACTATTTGGCAGCAGAAATAGGTATGGTGGTAGTACTTTCCCGGACAAACTCTTTCACAGAGAGCTTTACTACTACTCACAGATTGTATGACAGATTGACCTATGCGTATTTTGTAAAACTAGTTCGGTTTTGATTTACGATGTTTTGAACAAGCTTTTATTAGGTCGACTTGTGTATCCTAACTAGCTAATCCAATTTCGGATCGTCCAACACTGAAAGTCAGAACCGGTATTGATACCTTTCCGGTAATGTTTTCCCAGCCCTAGTGTAAGAAGGCGGGCACTTTGGCACGTGTCGGCGTTCGTGCAATTAATTATTATTTTGAATCAGTAGTTGATTTCATTTCTGATTGTGCGGACGGATTTAGAAAAATTGCGATACTTAACTACAGGTACTCCACGGAAAGTGGTCCTGTCAAGAGCGCAGGACTTTTATCAGATATGGCACGGAACCCGGCAGGGCACGCGGACTGTTCCGCGGCACAGGGAGAGCAGTGAATTCCAGCCCCATGTTCAGGCGGGCAGGCCACCTCGCTATTCAGCGCGCATGGAATTTTTTGAAGAGGATCCGCTGGCGAGCACTTGTGCCCGCGTGTACGGTGATAGCGCTACCTATGGGTGAAGTCTTAGGGAGGAGGGCCAGCACCCGTATAGTTTTACACCAGTGCAGGAGCTCTGGACTCCTGACTACGAGACCAGAATGCGGTTTTGTTTGTGTCTGCTGCAGCACGGACCTTGGAAGATCGACAAGGACTACGATCGGCGAGTGCGCGAATACCTGGGCAGTGCTTATGGTAATCGATGGATTGGGCGCGGAGGGCCAGTTGCACAGCCCGCACGCTCACCGGACTTAACCCCCTTAAGACTTTTATTTGTGGGGTAGGGTAAAGGACTATGGCCATACAATAGACTAACGATGGCCATACAATAGAAAGTGACTTAGAACGCGAATTGTGAACGCTATTAATGTGGTGCGAAGTGACAGAGTCACGGGTTGGC
This sequence comes from Philereme vetulata, assembly GCA_918857605.2. NCBI lineage: Eukaryota > Metazoa > Arthropoda > Insecta > Lepidoptera > Geometridae > Philereme > Philereme vetulata. Next base: position 6,770,356 of record OU975477.1, read on the forward strand.
ACGAGTTCATGTGCATTGCTTTGGCCGTGCTATTCTTCCTAGACTCTAGATCAAGAAGGTACGTGCAACAACGTTTGTGAATAAAATAGTGTAGCTATACCTATCTGTGATAATAACTGTAGATAACTAGTGTAAGTTACTGTGTAACTGTACATTCTGTAGATAGGTACCAACTAAATGTCGTAAATAACTGATAGCTGTGTTGTACATATTTTGTAGGTACATAGGTAGCTAATGAACTTTTAAACACGCCAAATTATCGTTGATAAAGTGAAGGCACCTCCTACTTACCTCTCGATTTGAGGTAAGAGCTACCTACTACTTTTTCACGTTAATTTATCTGTCGACAGCCTAATAAAAGTGTGTTGGAAAGCTCGAGTTTACCTAAATTGATTAGGTACTTCATTTTGAATTGAATAAATCTTTTAAAATACTACTTCAGCTGTTTTTTATTTTTAAATTTGTCTCTGTAGTTTAGCTAGTCATTGCAAAGATCACGTCTACCCTATCTAATTTAGTCTTGGTCACTCTGCTTGAGTGAGCGGTAGGCATTTGTGAAACGCCACCTGGGCTCTAATACCTATCTATCTCAACCTAATCACTGCACTGACGTAGGTACCTACCTAGCTCACAGTGACCAAGAAAGAACTAGTGAGTGACACGACGAATTAAATTAATGTAGGTAGGTACCTACCTAGGTTAGGCCAAAAATACCTGTCTTCCGACCTATCATAATTCGAGTCAGTGACACCGATCGCTTGTAGGTACTACTCTGGACCAAGAAAGAACAAGCGAATGTAGAGGCACCTGTAGGGATATTTTTTTACCTAGTAGCTACGTCTTACCTATTTATAACTCAAAACGTAGATCTATGGTAGGCTAGTACCTACTACCGTAGGCAGGCATGTATTTTTGATATCTCTTTCGGAAATGGCTGCGGGTTTCGGGTTAGAAAGGGACAACAAGAGATATCTCGAGACATCACCAGTCTGTGGTTAGATGGCAAGCATTATGCAATAGCACAACATAAGTTTATTAAAGTGTTTCTTTTAACATGCTAAAATAAATTTCACATTTCCTTGGTAAACATTTCACAAATTTATTTATTATGGTCATCTAAACAACCCCTTTAATTTTTTTGCATATATTACCAAACTCCCTATATACAGTGTTTCTTTTAACTGTAACAATACGGCAGCACCCATAAGCAGAGGAGATACAGGTGTAGTTTCTTTTAAAACATCAACTCGTTTTCGAAGAAAAACATTTTGGCATTAAAATTTTTTGGTCAAGTGTGAGTAGCGCCTTGAAATGAATCAAGTTGGTAATTTTTTTTTTGATGCCGATCGATGCAGTCCTTTGTAAGGATCATTTTATTGTATCGGATGAAAAAATCTGAACCGACGAAACCCAACTAATACGCTGAAGTGGTATCAGGAACGCTACCCAGACCGCGATTGAGGAATTCAATTAATTCTATTAAGTCTACTATTTGCGTATTTGACAATGCCATGATAGGACAAATAAGATGATGCAATGACTGATATAAAAGTCCGACAGGTGCAAGAACCATGTTCGAAATTCAAAATTGTTCTGAAATACGAAATGTTTTTGAATTGCTCACGAGAGCATGGAGTTCCTAAACTTCTTAATCGCTACAGTATTAATACTTCTTTAATGTGCAATTAGAATCTAATAAAATGTTTGTAGAAGGAATTTTGTTTGTCCTGTTGTATGAGAATACTTTTTATCAAATTTGACTAACTTCCGCTGTTCAGATTTTTTTAATCCGATACAATAAAATGATCCTTACAAAGGACTGCATCGATCGGCATCAAAAAAAAATTAGCAACTTGATTTATTTTAAGGCGCTACTCACACTTGACCAAAAAATTTTTATGCCAAAATGTTTTTCTTCGAAAACGAGCTGATGTTTTCAAAGAAACTGCACCTGTATCTCCTCTGGTTATGGGTGCTGCCGTACTGTTACAGTTAAAAAAACACTGTATATATTTATTTGTTTTGTTTGCATGTCGAGTTAAACGGTGAAGTTTGTGAAAATAATCAATGATAACTGTAATACCTTCACACAGCCATGCTTCCAGCAAAATAAATCATCAACATCATCATCATTCTCAGGCCGCATCGAGCCACCGCTGGGCATAGCGTACGCCTCTCTTCGTTTGTGTCATTCTTCCCGAGCCTGTGCCAGTCTGAACCACGTACGAGCCGCGGACTTATTTATGTCTATGACCCATTCCGCCGGTGAACTAAGCATGCGTCGAGCCACCGCTGGGCGTAGCATAGGCCTCTCTTCGTTTGTGTCATTCTTCCCGAGCCTGTGCCAGTCTGAACCACGTACGAGCCGCGGACTTATTTATGTCTATGACCCATTTCGCCGGTGAACTAAGCACGCGTCGAGCCACCGCTGGCCGTAGCGTACGCCTCTCTTCGTTTGTGTCATTCTTCCCGAGCCTGTGCCAGTCTGAACCACGTACGAGCCGCGGACTTATTTATGTCTATGACCCATTCCGCCGGTGAACTAAGCATGCGTCGAGCCACCGCTGGGCGTAGCATAGGCCTCTCTTCGTTTGTGTCATTCTTCCCGAGCCTGTGCCAGTCTGAACCACGTACGAGCCGCGGACTTATTTATGTCTATGACCCATTTCGCCGGTGAACTAAGCACGCGTCGAGCCACCGCTGGGCGTAGCATAGGCCTCTCTTCGTTTGTGTCATTCTTCCCGAGCCTGTGCCAGTCTGAACCACGTACGAGCCGCGGACTTATTTATGTCTATGACCCATTTCGCTGGTGAACTAAGCACGAGTCGAGCCACCGCTGGGCGTAGCATAGGCCTCTCTTCGTTTGTGTCATTCTTTTCGAGCCTGTGCCAGTCTGAACCACGTACGAGCCGCGGATTTATTTATGTCTATGACCCATTTCGCCGGTGGACTAAGCACGCGTCGAGCCACCGCTGGCCGTAGCGTACGCCTCTCTTCGTTTGTGCCATTCTTCCCGAGCCTGTGCCAGTCTGAACCACGTACGAGCCGCGGACATATTTATGTCTATGACCCATTTCGCCGGTGAACTAAGCACGCGTCGAGCCACCGCTGGACGTAGCATAGGCCTCTCTTCGTTTGTGCCATTCTTCCAAAGCCTGTGCCAGTCTGAACCACTTACGAGCCGCGGACTTATTTATGTCTATGACCCATTTCGCCGATGGACTAAGCACGCGTCGAGCCACCGCTGGCCGTAGCATAGGCCTCTCTTCGTTTGTGTCATTCTTCCCGAACCTGTGCCAGTCTGAACCACTTACGAGCCGCGGACTTATTTATGTCTATGACCCATTTCGCCGATGGACTAAGCACGCGTCGAGCCACCGCTGGCCGTAGCATAGGCCTCTCTTCGTTTGTGTCATTCTTCCCGAACCTGTGCCAGTCTGAACCACTTACGAGCCGCGGACTTATTTATGTCTATGACCCATTTCGCCGGTGGACTAAGGTACTAACAGAGTGAGAGAGCATGAGACGAGATGAGATGAGGGGGATATGTGTTGTCGTACCTCGGTGCTGAAGTTGTACGGTATGGCGGCGACGTGAAGCGGCGTGCAACGCGCGCGGTTGCGGCGCGACACGGCGGCACCGCAGCTCAGCAGCAGCCGCGCCACGCCCACGGACGGGAACACCAGCACCTGCAGCATTACATCTGTTCATCTCTCTCTGTGTGTCTCTGTGAGTGCGGCAGCGGTAGGCAGGTGCACTCACGGGAGCCGCGATCTCGTCCGCGAAGTATGTGGAGCGGATGACGTTGAGGCGGCTGCAGGCGAGGTGCAGCAGCGTGTCGCCGGTCGCGCACGACGCCAGCTGCAGCGCCACCAGGCGGCTCACCTGCGGCAACACACACTACACTGCTCTATCTACTGCAGCTCATCCCTTACCCTTACATAAATGACAACTCAACAAAAAAGGTAAACTAAATTTTGTACATATCGGTTCTAGAAATGTAGCATTTGTTAGATAGCGACGCGCAGACCATCATTAGTTCTGACAGGGATACCTCCTGCTTGTAGACGGGGTCTAGTTCGTCAGGCACGGCGTCGTCGTGCGGCGCGGGCGCGAGCAGCACGTGCAGCAGGTGCGCGGCGCAGCGCAGCACGCGGTCGAAGGTCGCGCACTGCGCGCGGCACGTCGGCCGCACCCACACCAGCCGCTGGCTCTCTGCACCAAGAAAACGCACACCTTACTGCATAATCCACCATGGATGGTATCGCGGGCCGTGTCGCCGAGAGGTACCTGGCAGCGCGGCGATCAGTATGCGCAGCACGGTGAGCGCGGCGTGCGGCGCGGCGTGGGGGGCGCGCGCGTCCAGCAGCAGCCGCGTCAGCGCCAGCAGGGTCTGACACGTCTCTGCAACGCACACGACCACCATTAAACGTGCTACGTTCCCGCGCACTAGCCGATCAACACACATTATTGTGTGTTGTCTCAATTAAACTAGTGGTTCGCCCCGAACTGAGATCTCGCGAGTCTCGCAACGATACCTAAACTTATTTAGTGGCTAAATACGATTTAAGGAGTTATCAAATCAAACAAATACGTAAAATTTAAACATTTTTAGTCGCTAAATACGTTTATTTACGCAATGTTTTTAGGGTACTAAATGCAGTAATTCTGGATTTCAGTCTTTTGCCTATATTTGTGTCACTTACGCTTATACTTATAAGCTACACGCATACTAAATTTCAGCACTGTGGGGTCACTGGTATTTTGAATAATATACCCTGTGAATTTTGTCAAAGTTCAGTATTTATTATAGCTAATAACTCAAAAACTATAAAAAAATTACGAAACACAAAAACGGAGTCTAAATGTACTAATGGATACCTTTAATTTGACGTCACATTTGACCATTGTTTAATAGTCTCATTTTTTTTACCCCTCTTGAATCCCAATATCTCAACAACCCCCTACATATGTATCAAATTTCACGATGATCGGATCAACGCTTCGAAAGTTATCCTCGGACAAACAAACATACATACATACAATGCCGATTTGCCAAAGTTGATTTAGAGATCTCGCTTCGCTCGATGAATTATCGCGCACCACACGGTTCACGCGATCTTTTCTACCCCATACTTGCAAGATGTGGAATGAGCTACCATCTGAGGTTTTCCCATTAGACTACGACATGGCACGCTTTAAGAGAAATGTAAAGAGGTTTCTTCAGTTTAGGGAACGCATCGACAATACCCCGGGTGTTACCGGTGTCAATAGGCGACGGTGACCACTTACCATCAGGTGGGCCGTAAGCCTGTTTCCCCACAAATAACATTAAAAAAAATATATATTGTTATTTTCTAACAGTTTTCGTCCACTGTAGCTGTGTTTTTACCTATATCTTTCTAAGGTTCCGTACCCTAGGGGTAAAACGGGAACCTATTACTGAGACTGCTGCCGCTGTAACAACAAATACTAAAAACAACATAAAATAAATAGTTAAGGGGGCTCCCATACACCAAACATGATTTTAAAACGTTTTTTGCTCGTTTTTGCTCGATATTGAGCAACAATAGATAACGGCAACACGTAAACGCTTGAAATATTCACAGAATATTGAGTTATATTATTCACTTTAAAAATAAATAATTAAAGAAAAATAAAATTAATATTTACGGAGGGCTCCCATACAACAAACGTGATTTTTTGCCGTTTTTATAAATAATGGAACGAAACCCTTCGTGCGCGAGTCCGACTCTCACTTGGCCGGTTTTATTATAGATAATGGTACGGAACCCTTCGTGCGCGAGTCCGACTCGTACTTGGCCGGTTTTTTTTAATTATTTGTGGGGAAATCTGTAATTGGCCCGAAGCATACATGCCTTTTTTGCATGTAATACAATATTATTAGTTTTTCTATGTAAGTACCCAGGGGCTAGCTGTAAATTTCAAAAAATAATGAAAATCAAATTATCAATGTGAAATGGTATTGAAATTTGGAGGCGGGCCACGAAGAAATAAGATTGGTTTTTCCAATAATTTGATCAGTTTATCAATACTTTTTATATATACTTTTTTTCACAAAAATAAATAACACATTGAATAATACGTTAATATCACGTTGAAGCGATCTCCGCGATGATAAATACATAATTAGTAAATATCCAAAAGCGGCTGAACAATGCGGAACTTTGGAATACCTAATTAGTAGAATAGTATTCGTTGAATTAATGATATTTAGAACTTCTTTACAAAAAAAATACTTTAAAATGTTACGAATTAAAAACAACACAATGAAAATAGCTGAACAATCGAACAATATCATATACAATATGCCGATTTAATTTGTTTAAACAATCAACGACACGTAAAATTATTCATACGTGACCTTGGCACGCGTATTCAATCCGTGCAAATGAAAAGGAACCGGGTGATCGCTGACCTAAGTGAAATGAAACGCGGATCGCAGGTGCGCGGAGGGCTTGCAGCAGTGCATTATCTACCGAGCTCACCGGGATGCAGCAGCGTGTCCTTCTGCACGCGCAGCTCCAGCACCCAGGTCCACAACGCGACGCAGCGCGCGTGCCGGAACGCGTCCGCGTACGCTGCGCCCCTGCAACACCACCCCCCGCACACATTCACTTACACTCTAAACATATCTACAACACTTACTTACCTACGCTACGTCAACTTTAGAACATACGTACAAAATGTTAGGAAATCATTCATCTAATAAAGTTTCGGCTGTATGCTTTGTCAGAAGAACGATAAAATAAAATAAAATTAAACACACTAATATTATAAATGCGAAAGTTTGAATGTTTGTTTGTTACTCAATCACACCGTAACGGCTGAACCGATATCGATGAAATTTGGTATATACGTACATTATAACCTGGATCACCACATTTAGCCCATAAATCAGTTCCCATGGGATGAAAATGGGGTATCAAAGTTTCTATACAAAAATGAATTTGGTCTTTGTTACTCTTCACACCAAGACTACTGAACGGATTGGGCTCAAACTTTGCAGAAGTTTAGTTCTAGACCTAGGATAACATATAGGCTAGTTTTTATCTCATAAATCAGTTTCCATGAGATAAAAATGGGGTGTCAAAGTTTCTATAAAAAAATGATTTGGGTCTTCGATACCACTTTACGCCAAAACTACTGAACGTATTGAGCTCAAACATTGCAAAAAATCAGTTCAAGACCTAGAATAACATAGAAGCTACTTTTTATCCCATAAATCAGTTCCCATGAGGTAAGACTGAGTCGTTTGGTAAGTTTCTAAGGAAAATATATTTTGATCTTTGTTTTCCCTTCCCGCCAAAACGACGTAGCGACCGCAGCCCCACTCTCTTCGTGTCAAATCAGCAGATAAGATATTTTCAAAATGACTTTACTTTTACCAGTAGGTATTTGTCAATATAATATTTATAACAATTATTGACAAGCAAGCAAGCAAGCAAGCACCCTAGGTACGCTTTTTCTTAATTACACTATTCATAATTTTAATTTATTGAATATTATTTTCTACTTTTTAATTCGGTATCTACAAAAGCGTGTTATTTAGGTTCTTTAAACTATTATTTATTATTGACAAATTACGCGTGCGAAGCCGCAGGCGGAACATAGTATTAAATAAATTAGATACAGCATATGTAAAGAGGAGGCCTTGTCATTAACATAATATCTAAACTTAGAAACTAGGCTTTGTCAATAAACGAGGATACAGATTTATGCGCAGGAATCGGCAACGCAGACGCCATTCGTTTTTATCATTTAAGAACTCATCTGTAGAGTACTTAGTATAATTTTTGCGTTAAGTTACTTTTAATACATCTTTTAAAGATCATTGGGCGGTTTTGACCCACTTTTTTTTTTCGCGCACAGTGTTCAAATCACTTTTAAAGTAAAGTATTCAATTCCACTTTTCTAAATATGTAAATTTTTTTTATGTATCTGCTGGAGGAAAAATGTTATGTAACAGTATGTATGTGAGTCTAACTATAATTCTATTAGACTAAAAACTAAAGATTTTACTGTCAGCATTGTGAAAATGTATGTACAAGCATAAGAAAAATGTTTGTATCGCATAACAGATTGTATGTCTCTCTCGCTCGCACTTTCGACAGGTAGAAAATAACAGTAAGGTATCGAAGTGCGCGTGCGACGCGCCGCCTGCGCCCCACCCGCTCTGACCGCCCCGCAGTCGTACGTCATCCTTCGTTTCGATCTGTGCGTTTAAACTCGTGTTTCCGATTTTTGCATTTTATTGATTACTTGAGCGTGTTTTATGGACCCCTGATTTTGCTTGACGATTGGTTTACATTAACATGGAAAGACAAAATAGTTGCGTGTCGTGTAATCGATCTGTTTTACGTCGACGAAAACACATATTGACAGTTCTCTTTTTGGAAAGACAAAGGGATCTTGTAGATTTATTATTGCAAGAAATAATACCACGTGAGGTAAGTACACTAAACTGTCATCGTATGTGTATGACTCGTCGCGTGCTCTTGATTGTACAAATGTTGCTTTGCTCAATGTAATGGCTCATTTTACTTCTTGATAAATGGAGGAATATATATTTTTTTTTTCAATTGTTTCAGATTACTTTTAATGGCTCACGGGCCATGTGCCATGCTTGTTGGTCAAGGTTAGATCGTCGTTTACGGAATCAACCCGTACAAAATGAACAAGTACAAAATATACCAGTACAAGATCAGCCAGTTGAAGAGCAACCAGTGCAAGATCAAGTACAATTGCAGCCTAGTTTTGTTACGCCTAGAGGATATAAGCGAGCATCGAATACAGCGAGACATTGTATTTTTACAAACTGTAGAAATGTAGTGGCCCATAATGTTCCACTATATGCTAAGTTCCAACTCTTACACAATCACAATTTTTATATACCAGAATTAGCTCGGGTTTGCAATGCTCATTTTATGAGGAATGATTGGGTAGACTTGCTCAACACTACATCCCACGAAAACTTTGACAGTACTCATGTTGTTGGTATGATGAATTTATATAAATGGGGTATCGAACAAAGAAGCAACCTTGATTTCGAAAATATTGAAGAAATAGAGGACAATGAATTTCACTTTTGGACGGGACTAACAAAATATCAATTTAATGTTATTTTGAACCAAACGCCTTCACTGGGTGATCGATCAGTTCATCCTGCCACAGTTCTTGGAATTTTTTTAACAAAAATAAGAACCGGTGAACCAGATGAGCGATTAGCCACTAAATTCAATATGTCGAGGAGAACCCTAGAAAGGAAGTTGGCGATAGCAAGAGAATGCTTAAGTAATGATTTTGTTCCACAGCATTTGGGCTTAAATCATATTACTAGGGAAGATGTGGTGGCCAAGAATCTTGCAATTCCAAGCCATTTTTTTGGTGGTAACTATAATGAACCGGCGGCCATTCTCGTATGTGATGGAACATATATTTATCTACAAAAGAGTTCGAATTTCCTTTTCCAGCGCAAAACTTACAGTCTTCATAAGTTTCGGAACTTAGTAAAACCCTTCCTTATAGTATGTACCGACGGCTACATAGTAGATGTTACGGGGCCTTACACTGCGACTACTTCGGACGCAAGCATTATGCGTGACCTGATGCAAGAAGATTCTCCGATTCATGGGTTCTTGAGAGTTAATGATGTTTTTATATTGGATCGTGGATTTCGGGATTCGATTGATAAAATTGAGGAATGCGGGTATAATCCTCACATGCCGCCTACAAGAGTAAGAGGAGAACAACTGACGACACTAGATGCTAATAAATCTAGATTAATAACAATGATCCGGTGGGTAGTGGAAACCATTAACGGCAGATTCAAGAAAGATTTTAAAATCTTCCGCCATGTATATTTTAACGTTGCCATGAGAAACATGATGGTCGACTTCAAAATAACTGCGGCCATAATTAATGCTACTCGCCATCCATATGAGGACCATATGTATGCGGAACAATTCATAAGAATTATAAATGAACGAATGAATGAACCCAATGAGATGGCAGAATATGTGATTAACCATAATTTAAACAGGCAGAGAGTAGCGTTTGTGCGACTCGATGGCAATGATCCGGATTTTGATGACTTTCCTCGGCTTACATTTGACGAATTAATATTGTTTACGTTGGGATCATACCACTTGAGAATCGCAAGATCGTATTGCCACGAGCACATGCGTGAGGATGGTGTATACACTATCGAACTATACCGGCACCAAGAAATGATTGAAAATAAGATATTGATAAGAGGCAGAATACAGTCACGACACGTCCGTGCAAAGCAGTACTACACCTATATTTTAGTAGATCCTACCCATATTGGAAGAAATAGCATCCAACAGTATTACTGCTCGTGTATACACGGCCGTCGCACTGTCGGAAGCTGTGCACATGTTGTAAGCGTCGTATACTTTCTGTCATGGGCCAGGCATCAAGACGTGATAGACGCGCCTGCAGCCTTTTTAGATGAATTAACTATAGATTTTGATAATGCAGAATAAAAATATTATTACCGCAAAATGGATTTTATTTTCGTATTCCTGGAAATTGTTCAAAACAACTGTTTTACAAAGTATTTTTACAGTCAGGCCAATAGTTTTTACTTAGTTCATTATAAAAATGCTATAATAATAATTTAAAAATGCTATAATAATTATTTTAAAAATGCTATAATATTAATTAAAAAAATTTTTTTTGCGGTTCTCCCATATCCTGCAATAATGCGACCCATACCATTAAGTAACATATACATTTAACTACATACCTAGCCCTGTTTCGTTTTTGTGCGCCGTGGGTCATATGTCCGAACAAAATGCCCAATGACCTTTGTTTTCGTTTAGAGCTAAAATATATTTCGGAATGTTATTGTAGAAACGCACTGAGTTACCCCTTACCAAAACTTGTCTTTTGTAGTCCGAATTAAATAATTTGTCCTTATTCTTTATATTATTATAGTGATCATACTAAGAACATCAGAACGCTTTTTTAAAGTTAGTATGTTTTTACGTACACACATGATATTTTCGTACATATACAAAGAAGGAACGGTTAATATTCTAATTTTATTAACTACGTCTCTGAGGGATGCTCGTGTGTTTAAGTTATAAATTGCTCTGATAGCAGAGCTCTTTTCTGGAGAAAAAAAAAATGTTTTTGCATCTGCTCCTGACCCCCACAACAGAATTCCATAACTAAGGTAAACAAGCCTAGCAGTTTCCACGTCCGTCAGCTTCCTTACCTCTATAATAGCATATAGGTACTGCTGAGCTAAGCTTATTCCCTAGTTTTATTACACCTACAAACTTGGTGAATTTCACTAAATCTAAATATTTATTTATCAAAATTATGTTACCTACCTACTAATTATATTACCTACCTGCTAATTATGTTACCTACCTACTAATTATGTTACCTACCTACTAATTATGTTACCTAACTACTAATTATGTTACCTACCTACTAATTATGTTACCTACCTACTAATTATGTTACCTAACTACTAATTATGTTACCTACCTACTAATTATGTTACCTAACTACTAATTATGTTACCTACCTACTAATTTGATTTTCATTTACAAATGAGAATTTGACACAATTTGTTTTAGATGGATTAAACACAAAATATTTGCAGAAAAGCACTCGCCTACTAGTACTAGTAGTGCGTCATTAATGAAATGTACGTCAGCAGTTGTTGTTTTGACATGAAATAAGAGCGCTGGGTCGTGGTGCGCAGGGTGCACTCGCCTGTACATGAGCCGGAACAGCGTGTCCTTGTGCGTGGGCCCGAGCACGCGCACCACGACGAGCAGCGCCTGCGTGCGCATCCAGTCCTGGTCGTGCGCGTTCGCGTCCAGCTCGTCCTGCGTGGCCCACTCGCGCGCGCCGCCCAGCGCCGGCAGCGGGCCGCGCACCGGCCGCTTCGCGAGCGCGGCGCCCGTCGCCATATGTCTGATGTCCGTGGCGGTGGTCCAGGAGGCGCGCGCGCTGGGTGCGTCGTTGTACTCGTCGAGCTGCGTGGCGCCAAGCAGCTCGTACGCGTCCGCGACGCGCGCCGCCGGGTAGCGTCCCGTGCGGGATAGCGTGTGCACGAGTCGCCAGGCTCCCTTTATGCAGGCGATCTGCAGCGCGTCGTCGCCCTCGCGCGTGGTGAGCATGGGGTCGGCACCGGCCTCCAGCAGCAGCCGCGTTGTGTCCTCGCGGTGCTCCTGGATGGCGTAGTGCAGCGCTGTCTTCTGCTGCGAGTCCTGCAACACATCCACCACCAACGTTCGTTCCAAACCAAAATTTGCTCGACTCTTTGACCCCCGTCCAAGAGACCCCCAATTATTTTATTGATCGAGCGAAGCGAGATCTCTAAATCAACTTGGGCAAATCAGCGTTGTATGTATGTATGTATGTTTGTCCGAGGATAACTTTCGTAACGTTGATCCGATCATCGTGAAATTTAATACATAGTGATGGCACAATTTTGGTGTGACTAAATGAGCTAAAAATGTTGGGGGGCAGTTGAGATATTGGGGTTCAAAAGGGGTAAAAAAATTAAAATGAGGCTAGTGTCGTGACGTCAAATGAAAAGTATTCATTAGACTCTTGTATTATTTTTCGTAAATTCTTTAGTTTTTGAGCTATTAGCCATGATAAAAACTAAACTTTGACAAAATTCACAGGGTACACCAGTGACGCCCACAGTGCTGTAATTTGGTATGCGTGTAGCTTAAGTGACAAAAATAAAAGTCTGAAATCTAGAATAACTGCAATTTGTATAGATAAGAAAAACATTGAATAGAAGACATCAGACAAGGAAAATATGGATAACTTTAACTGATGGGATATCAAAAACATATTTAGATGGAGAACAAAATATACAGTTTCATGATTTTTACCTTGAAGAGATTATGGAAAACATAAATGATCAAAAATCTTTAACTAGAAGCTCTGATGATACATTGGAGAAACTATTAGAGAAATTACTCGAAGAAAAGCAAAACAAATCTGAAACTCAAATTTAGTGGAAAATTTCAAAAGATTTTGTGATTGAAGAATTCACTGGTAGAAATGCAAATGCTCACCAATGGATTAAGAATTTCAACAAAGAATGTGAACGTTTCCATATTGATGAAGACAGAAAAAAAAATTAAATTTTAAAACAATTTTTAGAATATTCTAGTGTGGATTGGTACATTTGTATGTTAATAAAATTTACAGTAGAATCAGAGTGGATTAAATGGGAAAAAAACTTCTGTGAAACATTTGGAAACTAGGGTTGGTCGCCGATCAGATATGCTCTTGGATTTAAATATCAAACGGGTTCATTGCTTGAATATGCATTAAAAAAAGAAAAATTGTTATTAGAGGTTACAAAGACGATTGATACTGGTACTCTTATAGACCTTATAGCCGCAGGCCTGCCTAATTACCTAAATGATAAAAGATCATTGGGCGCTTTTGACCCACTTTTTTTTTTTCGCGCACAGTGTTCAAATCACTTTTAAAGTAAAGTATTCAATTCCACTTTTCTAAATATGTAAATTTTTTTTATGTATCTGCTGGAGGAAAAATGTTATGTAACAGTATGTATGTGAGTCTAACTATAATTCTATTAGACTAAAAACTAAAGATTTTACTGTCAGCATTGTGAAAATGTATGTACAAGCATAAGAAAAATGTTTGTATCGCATAACAGATTGTATGTCTCTCTCGCTCGCACTTTCGACAGGTAGAAAATAACAGTAAGGTATCGAAGTGCGCGTGCGACGCGCCGCCTGCGCCCCACCCGCTCTGACCGCCCCGCAGTCGTACGTCATCCTTCGTTTCGATCTGTGCGTTTAAACTCGTGTTTCCGATTTTTGCATTTTATTGATTACTTGAGCGTGTTTTATGGACCCCTGATTTTGCTTGACGATTGGTTTACATTAACATGGAAAGACAAAATAGTTGCGTGTCGTGTAATCGATCTGTTTTACGTCGACGAAAACACATATTGACAGTTCTCTTTTTGGAAAGACAAAGGGATCTTGTAGATTTATTATTGCAAGAAATAATACCACGTGAGGTAAGTACACTACACTGTCATCGTATGTGTATGACTCGTCGCGTGCTCTTGATTGTCCAAATGTTGCTTTGCTCAATGTAATGGCTCATTTTACTTCTTGATAAATGGAGGAATATATATTTTTTTTTTCAATTGTTTCAGATTACTTTTAATGGCTCACGGGCCATGTGCCATGCTTGTTGGTCAAGGTTAGATCGTCGTTTACGGAATCAACCCGTACAAAATGAACAAGTACAAAATATACCAGTACAAGATCAGCCAGTTGAAGAGCAACCAGTGCAAGATCAAGTACAATTGCAGCCTAGTTTTGTTACGCCTAGAGGATATAAGCGAGCATCGAATACAGCGAGACATTGTATTTTTACAAACTGTAGAAATGTAGTGGCCCATAATGTTCCACTATATGCTAAGTTCCAACTCTTACACAATCACAATTTTTATATACCAGAATTAGCTCGGGTTTGCAATGCTCATTTTATGAGGAATGATTGGGTAGACTTGCTCAACACTACATCCCACGAAAACTTTGACAGTACTCATGTTGTTGGTATGATGAATTTATATAAATGGGGTATCGAACAAAGAAGCAACCTTGATTTCGAAAATATTGAAGAAATAGAGGACAATGAATTTCACTTTTGGACGGGACTAACAAAATATCAATTTAATGTTATTTTGAACCAAACGCCTTCACTGGGTGATCGATCAGTTCATCCTGCCACAGTTCTTGGAATTTTTTTAACAAAAATAAGAACCGGTGAACCAGATGAGCGATTAGCCACTAAATTCAATATGTCGAGGAGAACCCTAGAAAGGAAGTTGGCGATAGCAAGAGAATGCTTAAGTAATGATTTTGTTCCACAGCATTTGGGCTTAAATCATATTACTAGGGAAGATGTGGTGGCCAAGAATCTTGCAATTCCAAGCCATTTTTTTGGTGGTAACTATAATGAACCGGCGGCCATTCTCGTATGTGATGGAACATATATTTATCTACAAAAGAGTTCGAATTTCCTTTTCCAGCGCAAAACTTACAGTCTTCATAAGTTTCGGAACTTAGTAAAACCCTTCCTTATAGTATGTACCGACGGCTACATAGTAGATGTTACGGGGCCTTACACTGCGACTACTTCGGACGCAAGCATTATGCGTGACCTGATGCAAGAAGATTCTCCGATTCATGGGTTCTTGAGAGTTAATGATGTTTTTATATTGGATCGTGGATTTCGGGATTCGATTGATAAAATTGAGGAATGCGGGTATAATCCTCACATGCCGCCTACAAGAGTAAGAGGAGAACAACTGACGACACTAGATGCTAATAAATCTAGATTAATAACAATGATCCGGTGGGTAGTGGAAACCATTAACGGCAGATTCAAGAAAGATTTTAAAATCTTCCGCCATGTATATTTTAACGTTGCCATGAGAAACATGATGGTCGACTTCAAAATAACTGCGGCCATAATTAATGCTACTCGCCATCCATATGAGGACCATATGTATGCGGAAAAATTCATAAGAATTATAAATGAACGAATGAATGAACCCAATGAGATGGCAGAATATGTGATTAACCATAATTTAAACAGGCAGAGAGTAGCGTTTGTGCGACTCGATGGCAATGATCCGGATTTTGATGACTTTCCTCGGCTTACATTTGACGAATTAATATTGTTTACGTTGGGATCATACCACTTGAGAATCGCAAGATCGTATTGCCACGAGCACATGCGTGAGGATGGTGTATACACTATCGAACTATACCGGCACCAAGAAATGATTGAAAATAAGATATTGATAAGAGGCAGAATACAGTCACGACACGTCCGTGCAAAGCAGTACTACACCTATATTTTAGTAGATCCTACCCATATTGGAAGAAATAGCATCCAACAGTATTACTGCTCGTGTATACACGGCCGTCGCACTGTCGGAAGCTGTGCACATGTTGTAAGCGTCGTATACTTTCTGTCATGGGCCAGGCATCAAGACGTGATAGACGCGCCTGCAGCCTTTTTAGATGAATTAACTATAGATTTTGATAATGCAGAATAAAAATATTATTACCGCAAAATGGATTTTATTTTCGTATTCCTGGAAATTGTTCAAAACAACTGTTTTACAAAGTATTTTTACAGTCAGGCCAATAGTTTTTACTTAGTTCATTATAAAAATGCTATAATAATAATTTAAAAATGCTATAATAATTATTTTAAAAATGCTATAATATTAATTAAAAAAATTTTTTTTGCGGTTCTCCCATATCCTGCAATAATGCGACCCATACCATTAAGTAACATATACATTTAACTACATACCTAGCCCTGTTTCGTTTTTGTGCGCCGTGGGTCATATGTCCGAACAAAATGCCCAATGACCTTTACCGAGAGACATTACAAGAAACCGAAGATCTCTACAATGAGATAGGCAAATTAGAACATCTTGTTGGGAGGAACAAATATGAAAAAAAGAACTACACATACTCTGAAATAAAAACAAAAAAATGAAGAAAAGAAACCATGCCAAACTTGTGTCACTGAGAAAAAAGGGAAACGTTTTCACCCTGAAGAAATCTGCTGGTTTAATGGGAAAAACCAAAAATCTGTTGTGAAAAGTGTGAATAACTCTGAATCAGAAATTGAACTAAATAAGGAGAATCCAAAAAACTAGAAATACCACCATTAATAAAAGTTAAGTTATTATTAAACGACACTTTAAAAGTTACCGCGATTTATGACTCTGGTTCAAATGTGTCGTTAATTAATGCAAAATTATTGAAAGTACATGAAAAAGAAGAAGACACACTTAATAAACCAACAGCAAACTTGAAAACTATTAATGGTGAGAAGAAAACAAAAGGTATGGTAACATTGACAATAAAAATATATAACATTGAAAGAAAAATGAATATTTTTGTGATTTAATGAAAATTTTCACTATGATTTTCTCATTGGTTTGGATTGTATCAAAAAATTTAAATTAATCCAAAATGAAGAATTGAATATCATACAATGTAATAATCTAGAAAAAGAGAATAAAATCCAAAATGAAGACTCCGAAACAAATAGTTTCAATTTAAGGAATGTCGAAATTCCTGATGTACTAGGTGACAAAAATGAACAAGATGTTTCCCTATACTCTGAGGTACGGAAACAAGAAATGAACCATTTAAACAGATGTGAAGTAAATTTCAATGAACATATTAACTTCAGTGAATTTGAAATTTCAGTAAACCACCTAGATTTATGTAAACAAACTGAAATTGATAAATTAATAATAAAATATAAAACAGTCTTTGCTAAGGACAAATACGACGTTGGTACTGTACGAGGTTATGAAGCCCACATATACTTGATAGTAGATAAATATTGCTACAAGCGCCCATAAAGATGCACGGCTGATGATAGAAAAGAAATTGAAGATCAAATATCAACACTATTGAAGAACAATTTAATTGAGGAATCATATAGCCCTTTTGCTGCCCCGGTTACCCTGGCGTATAAGAAAGAAGATGGGAAAAGATCAAGACTGTGTATAGATTTCCGGGAATTGAATAAAATTGTTGTCCCTCAATCACAGCCATTCCCCTTGATTGAAGACTTGATGGTGAAGACTGTAAACTATGAGTATTATTCCACATTTGATATAAATTCAGCATTTTGGTCCATTCCGTTGAAAATTCAAGATAAATATAAGACAGCATTCGTCACGCAAGAAGGCCATTTCCAGTGGACATGCCTTCTATTTGGTTTAAAGACAGCTCCGGCTATTTTCCAAAGAATATTGAGACACATAATAAGAAAATATAAACTCTCAGATTTTGCAGTGAATTTCATCGACGAGATCCTAGTTTTTTCTAAAACTTTCGAGGAACACATAATACACATACCAAGACTACTTGAGGCAATACAAACAGAAGGATTTAGACAGAAATTCTCGAAATGCACTTTTGCAAACAATCATGCCAAGTATTTGGAACATATAATAGAAAATAATTCAGTTAGACCTCTCAAAGATTATTTAGCGGCTGTCAGGAACTTCCCCATTCCAGAAACAAGGAAAAATATACGCCAGTTTCTTGGGAAAGTAAACTTTTACCATAAATGTGTACCACACAATGCAATTATCCTGGAACCATTACACAATTTATTACGGAAAGATGAAAAATTTATATGGACTAAAGAATGTCAGAAATCATTTGATAAAATAAAGGAATTACTATGCTCGAAACTAATTTTTAAAACATTTGACCCAGAATAACCAATAAAAATTTACACTGATGCCAGTATTAAAGGAGTGGGAGCTGTGTTAAAACAAGAAGATGAAAACGGAGTAAATATACCTGTAGCTTATTTTTCAAAAAAATTTACAGATCCTCAAAAGAAAAAGAAGGCAATATATTTGGAATGCCTGGCAATTAAAGAAGCTGTAAAATATTGGCAACATTGGCTTATGAATAAAGAATTTATAGTATATTCAAATCATAAACCATTGGAAAATCTGAACACATCAAGTCTAGAACTGATGAGGAACTAGGTGATTTAACATATTATTTATCCCAATACAAAGGTAAAATAAACTAATAAAAATAAAATAATTTAAGGTAAAATATAACCCGGGACAGTCAAATCAAGAAGCAGACTGCTTAAGCAGAAATCCAGTCTTGGAAATTCATGAGAATACTGAAGATTTTTTAAAAGTTGTAAACTTAATAAACATGGAAGATATAAAAAGGACCAAGATACAAATCGAAATCTACAAGATGAAAAATGAAAGTTAATAGTGGAGAATAACATTTATTACAAAAAGAATAAAAAAAGAAAAAAATTATACTATCAGAAGCATTTAGCAAAACACTAATTAAAGATGTCCACAATGCTTACTGCCACATTGGGAGAACCCAGATGATAAATAAAATAACCCCTTTTTATACAGCAAAGAATATCATCACAAATATTAAGAACATTTGTCATGAATGTGTCATTTGTATAAAAAACAAATCAAGAAGGAATTCAAAATTTGGTTTGATGTCCCATTTAGGCCCAGCAACAAGCCCATTTGAAATTATATCAATTGATACAATTGGAGGCTTCGGAGGGTCACGGTCTAAAAAAAATACTTACATCTCCTGGTTGATCATTTTACACGATATGCTTATATTTTGACATCGAAAAATCAAAACTCTAGTGATTTTATCAAGTTGATAAAAAATGTGACACAAAGCAATCATATTGATATGGTATTAACAGACCAATATCCTGGCATAAATTCCAAAGAATTTAAAGATTCCTGAAAAAGAAAAACATAACAATGGTATTCACTGCTGTGGACGCACCATTTTCAAATGGACTTAATGAAAGGTTAAACCAAACTTTAGTCAATAGGATAAGGTGCAAAATAAACGAAGGGGGCAAGAAAACAGCATGGACAACTATTGCACAAAAATGTGTGGAAAAATATAACGAAACAGAACATTCAGTCACTAAGTTTACTCCAAAATATCTTTTGGAAGGAGATAAAATGGATATTTTGCCACTGGAATTGAAATCAAAATGCACAATAGAAGATCTCAAAAGAGACAGAAAACTAGCACTCGAAAATTCAATGAAATCTCACAACTATAATAAAAAAATATATGATCTACATAGAGAAGAATATAAATTTGAAGTAGGTGATAGAGTATTATGTAGAAAACGGAAACCGGCTAAATAGGAAGAAAATGGATGAATTAAGGATTGGACCATACAAAATCCTAATGAAGATTTCAAATTCAATCTATGAAGTTGATACTGGACATAGGAAGGCGGAGTGTTTGACTCCGCCTTCTTATGTCCAGCAGGATTGGACCATACAAAATCTTCATTAGGATTTTGTATGGTCCAATCCTTAATTCATCCATGTTCTTCCTATTTAGCTGGTTTCCGTTTTCTACATATACTCTATCACCTACTTCAAATTTATATTCTTCTCTATGTAGATCATATATTTTTTTTATTATAGTTGTGAGATTTTATTGAATTTTCGAGTGCTAGTTTTCTGTCTCTTTTGAGATCTTCTATTGTGCATTTTGATTTCAATTCTACCATATTACAAAATTATCTCCAGAAATGGTTGGCTCTTAATCGAACAATCATTTTGATTTGTTCTCTCCGAGGGTGGGAGATGTAAAGAAGATCACACTACATTAGTATCGAGCCTTTTTTATTATTTACAGTTATAGAATAGAGAATTATTTCAGTCAGTGACATTCATGTGAGTGACACCGACTGTCGATATGGAGGTAATTTTTATTACGTGATAATTATTTTAGATTAACATGAAACAGCAAATAATTTGCTGATACATAAAAGGAAGTATATAAACTAAACTAGAAGTAAAGGCTTTAAATGTTGTTTTTTGTTATTTCAGGTAAGTTACTCTGTTTAAAGAAAATTGTGTTAAAACTGTGTATATAATTGTGTTGTGAATAAAGTAATTTTGTTATTTCAGAAAACGCAATTTCGTCTTTATTTCACGAAAGCATATTACTATTATATATATACACACTCATATAAAACAAAGTCTGGTTAGTTACACCATTTATAATATTCAAGAACGACTGGACAAATTTTGATGATCTTTGATTTGTTGCATTTGTCTCCGCCCTGAATAACAAAATACCTATTAAATTATCGGAAAATTCATGCAAAAAGAAATTAGGAAGAAAATTATATTTTTCATACATAGATGCGGCTAATGATGGCCGATCGGCGTATATTGGCAGGCCGCGTCATAAGCATGTCAAGGTTCACGCATAATGGACCACTTAAGAGTTCAAATGCGGAAAAGGGAGTCCACCAACATAACATAGCATGTCAAGATCGGCGGGTTTACCTGCGCATCGAGGTCGGCACCCGCCTCCAGCAGCAGGCGGCACAGCGGCTCGCACTGAACGGCGTTGACGAGGCACGTGCCGCCGTTGTGGTTGGCGCGGCGCACGTCCGCGCCACGCTGCAGCAGGTAGCGCGCCACCTCCACGTGCGACATGAAGCAGGCGGAGCGCAGCGGCGTCGAGCCCGAGTCCGAACGCGCCTCGATGTCGGCGCCCGCCTCTGCGAGCGCGCGCACCGTCTCCGCGCGCCCCGCGACGGCGGCGGCCCACAGCGGCGTGACCCGGTGCAGCTGCGCCTCGTTGGGCGCGCGGTACAGGCCGCGCTGCTCGAGCGGCGCGCCGCACGCCTCCACCAGGTACTGCGCTGTCAGCACCAGTCCGCGCGACGCCGCCACGAACAGCGGCGCCACGCCGTGCCGCTGCCGAGACACCATCTCCGTGCGCTCGTGCGGGGGCAGCCTGCCGTAAACACATCCCTCTCACTCTATACAGTACCTACATGTAGGTACAGCCATATTCAGCGTTTAACGCATGCAATGTTAAATTCATATTACTAGTGGTTCGCCCCGAACTAAAATCTCGCGAGTCTCCGATTAAAACAAAAAAAATATTATTTGTAATCTTTGACTATCAAAATAGTGTCACGAAATAAATAACCAACTAACTTGACCTACAGTTTCATTCAATTACGAAACAAACAAAAAAATATTCTTAGAGCGACTCGCAACGATGCCTAAACGTATTTAGTGGCTAAATATGATTTAAGGAATTGTCAAATGATACAAATACGTACAATTTAAACATGTTTAGTCGCTAAATACGTTTAGGGATCGTTGTGCAAGCCAGCCTTCATTTTTGACTAATAAAATAGTGCCACGAAAAACGGAACCAAATAACTTCACCTACAGTTTCATTCAAATTACAGGTAACGGGAGTGAAAATGAGATTATTAGGGCAAGTGGGACGGCAAATGAAAGGTTTGTATTATGTAGTACATTTAGACTCCGTTTTTATTTCTAATAAAATCTTTATAGTTTTTGAGTTATTAGACTTAGAAAAACTAAACTTTGACAAAGTTCACAGGGTACCTACATCAGTGACCCCACAGTGCTGTAATTTGGTATGCGTGTAGCTTAAGTGACACACATATAGGCAAAAGTCTGAAATCCAGAATAACTGCAATTTGTACCCCAAAAAAGTAACCAAATAATATGAACTCCCGTTACCTGTAATATGAATGAAACTGTTGGTCAAGTCAGTTGGTTATTTTTTCGTGGCACTATTTTCAGTCAAATATTACAAATAATATTTCTTTGTTTTAATCGGACTCGCTAGATCTCAGTTCAGAGCAAATTACAAAAGTAAGCTTTTTTCTCTTATTCATTTATTAAATATATTTTAATTATATATATTATATAATATATATATATATATATATTGGTTTATTCAAATCAACTTTTTTTAGGGTTCCGTACCTCAAAAGGTAAAAAAGCGGCCAAGTGCGAGTCGGACTCGCCCATGAAGGGTTCCGTAGCAGCAAGTAACATAGTATATAATTTCTTGTAGTTCGTTGTAACTTTTTTATATTTGAGTTGATTGAATGAAAGTTAAATTGCGGTTTACGATTTATGACGTATTAAAAAAAACTACTAACTAGATCTCGTTCAAACCAATTTTCGGTTGAAGTTTGCATAGTAATATAGGTACATCATATATTTTTTTTTAGTTTGATCATTCTTTTATTTTAGAAATTACAGGGGGGGAGACACTTCCAAAGTGGAAAAATGTATGTCACCATACAAGTGTCCCTCGCGCAAACTATTCGGTTTAGAAAAAAATTATATAGGAAACCTCAATCATTTTGAAGACCTATCCATAGATACCCCGTACACGTATGGGTTTATGAAAAAAAAAATGTATGGGGAAACCCCCAAAATTTATTGTTTTTTTTCTTTTTTTATGTGAAAATCTTAATGCGGTTCACAGAATAATAGGTTGGGGAAAAAGTCTTTTCGCCTTATAGTATGTATGAACTTGTAATAAAATCTCTTTGGCTAACCTATTTGTATCTGGCTGGTTTTGGTATCATTCAAAGTTTAAATTTTAAAGAAGATAATTCCAAATTTATATTAGGAAAATGTGTGAATTTATTTGTTTTTAGTACTGTAAAGATGAATGAATCTAATGAAGAAATTTGATACATTTTAAATTTTTACTACAAAAAAGGTAAAAATGCAACGCAAGCCGCGAAAATAATTTGCGATGTTTATGGACCTAGTGCAGTGTCTGTGAGAGTAGCACAAATTTGGTAATGCGTTTTCAATACGGAAATTTTGATGTCAAAGATGCACGTCGCTCTGGTCGCCCTATTACGGATAAAATTGATGCCATTTTTGAAAAAGTGGAGCAAGATCGGCATATCAGTAGTTACGACGTAGCTGAAGAACTGGGAATTGACCACAAAACAGTTTTGGCGCATTTGAAAAAAACTGGGTACAAAAAAAAGCTCGATATTTGGGTACCCCACGAGCTCACTGAAAGAAACCTAATGAACCGTGTACTCATTTGTGATTTTTTATTACGACGTAATGAAACCGAACCGTTTTTGAAGAAGCTAACTGGTGATGAAAAGTGGATCACGTACGACAAGAACGTGCGAAAAAGGTCGTGGTCAAAGGCCGGTCAGGCTTCAGACTGTGGCGAAACCCGGGTTAACTCGCAACAAGGTGATGCTGTGTGTGTGGTGGGATTGGAAGGGCATTATTCATCATGAGCTGTTACCACCAGGCAGGACCATCGATTCTGAACTCTACTGCGAACAACTCACGAAATTAAAGCAAGAAGTTGAGAGAAAGCGGCCGGAATTAATCAACAGAAGGGGTGTGGTTTTTCATCATGATAACGCTAGACCTCACACATCTTTAGCCACTCAGCAAAAATTAAGAGTTTGGCTGGGAGGTGTTAATGCATCCGCCGTATAGTCCTGATCTTGCACCTTCAGATTTCCACCTGTTTCGGTCTCTTCAGAATTCTTTAGGCAGTGTCAGGTTAACATCACGAGAGGACTGCCAAAACTACTTGTCGCGGTATTTTGATCAGAAGCCCCGAAAATTCTATAGCAATGGGATCATGTCCCTATACCGGTACCTACTTACTTTAGTTAAATGTAAATAAACTGTACGAGCTAACGCACACATGTACAATCAGCTTAAACTTGTGTAAATAATATTTTTACTTTTAGCATAGCATGCATTGCCCTAGTTACAATAATTATTCGAATTTGTGATGAAAGCAATAAATCAGTGTAAATCCAGCACTCGACGAGCTCGATTATTTATCTCTCTTTAGAGTCGGCAACCCAGCTAGCATCCCTTAGCAATCTTACCCCAGCTTTTCTTACTGTTTGGTACATACCCCAAACATTTGGTCCTTCGAGCTTTCGTACAAGCAGGATCTTACGGGAGTGTTAATTTCCTTCGATTCCGCGGACATTGACCCAGTGCAGTGACGAAATCCGTTCACGTGTTAAAAACCTGTGAGCTGTCGGGTTTTAGCTACCTTTTTTGACTATCGTATTCGTATCTATGCGATTACGTGACGTCCAAATGAGTCAGGAAACTCACTCAGCAGCATCAGCTCTCCCTCCGTGAGTCAGGAGACTCGGTTAACAAGCTTCAGCTCATCCTCCGTGGGTCAGGAGACTCACTCAGCAGCATCAGCTCATCCTCCGTGGGTCAGGAGACTCACTCAGCAGCAACAGCTCTTCTTTGCGTGAGTCGGGAGAATTGCCTAGCAGCAGCATTCAACTAAGATCGTTCATATTTTACTTGCTTATCTAACTACCATGACGAACTACGAAGCAATCTTCAACCGTCAAGCAGAAATTGTCACCGAGCTTCAGCGCATCTACTTTTTTTCTCTTATTTACTCATTTACTTTTTTTAGATATATAGAAATATATAGAATATGATGTCAATTTTAAAATTCAAGATGGCGAAAACTTTTTGTTTCACATTTTTTAGATATATAAATATGGGTATCGTTTTCGACTAACTTAGGGATGCTGATTACGAATATGATGTCAATTTTAAAATTCTAGATGGCGAAAACATTTTGTTTCACTTTTTTTAGATATATATATATATATGTATGGGTATCGTTTTCGACTAACTTAGGGATGCTGATTACGAATATGATGTCAATTTTAAAATTCAAGATGGCGAAAACTTTTTGTTTCACTTTTTTTAGATATATATATGGGTATCGTTTTCGACTAACTTAGGGATGCTGATTACGAATATGACGTCAATTTTAAAATTCTAGATGGCGAAAACATTTTGTTTTACTTTTTTTAGATATATATATATGGGTATCGTTTTCGACTAACTTAGGGATGCTGATTACGAATATGATGTCAATTTTATAATTCAAGATGGCGGTTTTACTTTTTTAGGGTTCCATACCTCAAAAGGTAAAAAAAGAACCCTTATAAGATTGTCTGTTTGTCCGTTTCTGTTTCTGGCTTCTGTTTCCCTATTGTCTGTCTGTCCGTCTGTCTGTCCGCGTGTCACCACCGATTTTTTCAAGAACGTGTAAACCTAACAAGTTGAAATTTATACCACGTACTGAGGTCTATAGTCCCTATTAGGGGTATAAAAATCAAGGTCCTGAGTCAACACGATAAAAAGATAAGGACAAATTTAGATTTTCTTTCTGCTTTAAAACATCATTCCAATCCCTTGTGAACTGATTTATGAAAAAATTACGCATTCAGTTTGTATATTATTTTGAAGGATTTTAAATTATTTAAGGTGTATAAGTTATTTTGGCTGGTTAATAAAACTGGGCATAAGTCCTGCGAAAAATAAATATAGTTTGGCCGAAAAGCTTAGAACGTAAAGTAGCGTAACCGATGCTATCGGCGGTCTTATCGCTACACGTGATCTATTCCAGGCCTACTTCCTCCTACTTGACTTTTGAAAGTTTGATTTGTTGTAGATTGTGAATTTGGGTAATAAACGAGTACCGTATAAACTGAAAAGAAAAAGAAAAATTGTTTCTCTAGAAAAAGCCAGAGAAGCTAAATGGTAGATTTTTACTAATATTAACTTACTACTGTCAGTCACTCTGCTTGCATCATCATTATTCTCTGCCTTTGCGGGGTATAAGCCTCCTCCATTCTGTGTCATGTCATGTCTGTCTAGCAAATTTTTCGATGATCGGATCATCGCTTCAAAATTTATCCTCGGACATACAAACATACATATCGTCGCTGTTCTGACTAAGTGACGTAACCGACATATTGGCGTAACTGACATTTGTAATGTTACTTCTATTTACTTTTGAAGACGAACCGATCTGTCTAATCGGCGTATCTGTATCTTTTACCTATGTCTAGATGTAAGTTTGACGTATCTACATATGAGGCGTATAGAATCAAAGGCAGCTATATCCACTTCCGCTAATTTTTAACAAAACAAAAAAAAATGCCTATTTCACCGTATTTTTGCCATAAATAAAAGAGAAAATCTCGTAAAAACTTACTGTAGGAATATAAAACTATGACCAAAGCACACCGACGTCCCTAATGGTGGTTTAAATAGTTATTGAATAAATTAAAATCCATTCTCAAGTGAAATTAGACACAATACGGACTTAGCTGCCTTTGATTACGCCTCATATCTTAAAATTATAAATCATTCGAAGTGTCCTAAGTACACTTACGACTTTTAGTAATATTTTCTAAAATGTCAGTTACGTCACTTAGTCAGAACAGCGACGATATAACGCCGAATTACCCAAGTTGATTTGTAGATCTCGCTTCGCTATATCAATTATATTACATTATATTATGATGCTTTTAACTACGATTTGTAGAGGGCTATAGGCTAAAAAAATATAAAAATTCTTGTGAGAGCATTCCGAATCCGAGAAAAGTGGATCTAAGCCAAAATCATGTGTTTGTAAGTAATAAGATTTATTTCTTTGATGTACTTACTGTTGTTGTACGAAAAGACGGAAAAAAACGTAAAATTAAAAGAAAAAATGCAAGTTGCATTTTTTCTTTTAACTTTCCGTATTTTTTTTATACTACTTGGTGATGAAACAAGCATATGGCCCACCTGATGTTAAGTGGTTACCATCGCCTATAGCTAAATATTGCCTCGCATGTATATGTGTAATGTGTGTATTTTCAAAATTCATTTCAAAATACACCAGTACACCTTAAAAAACATCTTCTAAATGTCAAGTCTCTAGAACCAGCGATGTAGGCTATGAGTTGTATCAGTCAGTCGGTCAGTCAGAACTTTGATTTGATAGGACCTTTTTATATTTATTAATTCATTCAGTCATTATTTTTACACACATTTCTCACACATTTTTAGCTCATTTAGTCACACGAAGATTTTGTCATCACTACCTATCTATATACCAAATTTCACGGTGATCGAATCAACGCTTCGAAATTTCCTCGGACAAACAAACAAACTTACATACATACAATGCCGATTTGCCCAAGTTGATTTGAAGATCTACATTCGCTCAATCAATAATATTAGTAGGATTAATAAAATATTTTTGTAAAAGAACAGAACATTTAGCTTTCTATACCTATCGCATTTTTGTAATAATCACCAACTACCCAATTTACTTACCTGTCTACAAAGATAACATAAAATGATTGAGTGAAATAAATAATTTGAAAAATTAAAATTTTCAAATAAAGGATCAAATTCGGTTCTGCGTTATTGCACGCTATATTTTAGTTGGATTCGATGTGAACGCGGCGATCGCGCCGTGCGGTGTGTCGCGCGCCGCTATATACCTAAACTTGAACGGCCACGCCAAGCGTATGGCCTCTTAAATAAAGCACGAGATTTTACATGCAGAATTTATGCCTAGGCTCCTGGGTTTTAATCATACTAATCGTGAACGTCTAGTTAGACGTAACCTTTATGTGCCCAACGCTTTATACGGAAATCCCGATTCAATAGAAGAAGAGAGAAAGGCAGTTACAATTATGGACGGGACATAATAGGTTGGGGAAAAAGTCTTTTCGCATTATAGTATGTATGAACTTGTAATAAAATCTCTTTGGCTATACTATTTGTATCTGGCTGGTTTTGGTATCATTCAAAGTTTAAATTTTAAAGAAGATAATTCCAAATTCAAATTAGGAAAATGTGTGTTTTTTATTTGTTTTTCGTACTGTAAAAATGAGTGAATCTAATGAAGAAATTCGATACATTTTAAAATTTTACTACAAAAAATATAAACTGCAAAGCAAGCTGCGAAAAAAATTTGCGACGTTTATGGACTTAGTGTAGTGTCTGTGAGAGTAGCACAAATTTGGTTCACAAGCGTTTTTAATCCGGAAATTTTGATGTCAAAGATACAAGTCGCTCTGGTCGCCCTATTACGGATAAAATTGATGCCATTTTTGAAAAAGTGGAGCAAGATCGGCATATCAGTAGTTACGACGTAGCTGAAGAATTGGGAATTGACCACAAAACAGTTTTGGCGCATTTGAAAAAAACTGGGTACACAAAAAAGCTCGATATTTGGGTATCCCACAAGCTCACTGAAAACAACCTAATGAACCGTGTACTCATTTGTGATTCTTTATTACGACTTAAAGAAACCGAACCATTTTTGAAGAAGCTGATACTTCCTTGTAAAAGCATACTTCCTTAACCGACGAAGCCCAACTAATGCGCTGAAGTGGTATCAGGAACGCTACCCAGACCGCGATTGAGGAAGTATGCTTCAATTAAGTCTACTTTTTGCGTATTTGATAATGCCATGATAGGACCAATAAGATGATGCAATGACTGATATAAAAGTCCGACAGGTGCAAGAACCATGTTCGAAATTCAAAATTGTTCTGAAATACGAAATGTTTTTGAATTGCTCATGAGAGCATGGAGTTCCTAAACTTCTTAATCGCTACGGCATTAATACTTCTTTAATGTGCAATTAGAATCTAATAAAATGTTTGTAGAAGGAATTTTGTTTGTCCTGTTGTATGAGAATACTTTTTATCAAATTTGACTAACTTCCGCTGTTCAGATATTTTTCATCCGATACAATAAAATGATCCTTACAAAGGACTAAATCTATCCACATAAAAAAAAAATTTACCAACTTCATTCATTTTAAGGCGCTACTCACACTTGACCAAAAAAAATTTAATGCTAAAGTGTTTTTCTTCGAAAACGAGCTGCTGTTTTAAAAGAAACTGCACCTGTATCTCCTCTGGTTATGGGTGCTGCCGTACTGTTACAGTTAAAAAAAACACTATATAAATAAACATACATGTTATAGTATATAATAATTATAATGCCAAAAGATATTATTATATAGAAAATATTTATAATGTAGTAAATATTTATTTTATTGTAGAGTAACAATGTCTACGTCATGCTACATTATATGCCACATAATGAACCAATATATTGTTAATGTTGTTGTTTGTATATTTTAATGTTATATAATCCAATAAACATTATTTTTCATACTACCAGACTAGATTTCTTATTATTTTACTTTACCTTTCCATTTTTACACCATAGAGTAAAAAAACTTAGCAAACCTATTAAAAACTGTTCAAGTACTGAAATATAAAACTGTGTTTTATTCAGTTTATAAGAATCCACCGGCAATAAAACTTCTCAGTATTAGTTGTGACAATAAACTACATCAATAAATAGTCCATACAAAAGTGTCCATTCTCCTTTAGATTTTCGCGAAAACATGTAAAACCAAAATTTACCTTAATTTTCAACTTTTTTATTTTTAGGAATTTTTCTTTTACTTGTGCCTTGCTTTTAACCAAAATTGACAATTCTAGGTCAACCGGAAGTACCCTATAGGTTTTGGGTCGAAAACCTATATGGTAGTTCCTGTTGACACGAACGAAATCACGAACCACAAAATTCGGTAAAAAGCAAGTTGACGCCAATTAAAATAGTCCTCTGAGTTGTATGGGCGCTCATATAATTTAGAGGACTAGCTTAATCGGCACCAACCTCAAGTAAGGTAAATAAATAAAATAGTGCTATTGAATAAAATAAATATTTAAGTGGGGCTCCCATACAACATGTTTTTTTTTGCCATTTTAATAGATAATGGTACTGTACCCTTCGTGCGCGAGTCCAACTCACACTTGGTCAGTTTTTTTTAAATTAAACTTTAATATGTAAATACTAAAGCTAGATAGCACTGTGTGAAATGTCCAGCAATATGCTGGACATTTCACACAGTGCTATCTAGCCCCAAACCAAGCAGAGCTTGTACTAAGGGAACCAGATAACTGATATAATACTTATGTATATACTTTTTTTTGTAAATACATACTGTAACGATGCTTTTAGTCTCGTTACACGGATTCTGTTTCGGATTTTTGGGCAGTAGTGCTGTAGAGGTAGACATTGTTTCGGTTCTGACGTTTTGGTTAGGTCTTTGACACTGACAGTTCATTTGTTGTCATGCAATCATTCACTGGTTTTTTTTTTAAAAGATTGATTTCCGATTCGACTGTTTTCAAGAAATCTTTACCGCATCACTGTTTTTGGAAGAAAAAAAACCACATTTCTCTCTGAGACAATGTCGGCAGGATGTGTTTTATTTTTCAAGATTTGTTTTATCAGATTTAATCTCCAAGTTTTGAGGGGATTTATCATGTTTTGTGTTGGAAATTAGTTTGTAATGCCTTGGTGATGGTGTCAGTCTGGAAATTTTGGAATTCGGTAAGTATTTAATCTCTAGAGACGCCATGATGTGGTGACGCTTCCGAACTGGTCTTATTCGAATTATTTTATGTTTTTCACAGATTTCAAAGATGTTTTCTTCGTATTGGATTTTTGAACGTTGAGGTAAGCAATTGAAAATTATTTGATTTTAGGTACTCTACGAGAATAATTTTAATTCTAACATTTATTCTCATTGTTCCAGTTTGAGACGAGTCCTTCGGGTAACCCTACAGTTTAATTTTCCTTGGTTTTCTTACCTATTATTTGGATTTAATTTAATTTACCTAACTCATTGGAAACCCCACGTTTTGGAGGACAAGATTTTCAATTTGAATTTGTAACTTCGCCCTAGCTTATTAGATTCTAATTATAATACACTAGGAGTTAAACCTTTATACTAGCCTTCTGCTAATTTCCTTTTTATTTTTATTGGATTGCAATAACGACAGTCAACCACAGTTTACAACTTTGTTTAGTTTTTAACCTCCGGCACCGTAGTTTCTAGAATCTACTGGTTTAATTAATAAGTAAATTTAACTTCACATTGCCGCATACAGAGTTCAGATTTTCACAGGCAAAGACTTACAATAAACTCTAAAAATTATATACAATCTTTCATTAGCCTCCCCGGCCTTGTGATTAGAAGCTCAATCTCTTCGGCAGATTTATCCAGGTAATTTATTTTCCAAAATTCAAGTAGACATGGCGCACGAAATTTGTTTGCTATTTGTTTTTGTATTTTAGTTTGCCTACCTGTACCTTTATTAGTTAAATTCACTTGGCAGTTAGCCAAGAAACCAGAAATTAAACCCACCTTATTATTATATTATAAATTATTATAATTTTTATATTACAATTTGTCGCAATACTTATAATATATAGAAAAACAACCAGACCTGGAACAAATATCTGTAGATCATACAAACATTTGTTCCGTGGCGGGAATCGAACCCACTACCCCCTGCGTCTCAGCCGGCTGTTCGCCCACTGTGCCACAGAGGTCATCAAACTTGTAGACACACAAGCTATCGGGCCTCCTGATGTTAAGTGGTCACCGCCACCTATAAAATAAAACAGCACTATAACTGTCCCACGAGTGCTGCAGGAGTTAAGTTTATAGATTGCGTTGCCTAGCACTTAATACCCTATTTACACCTCTTTTGAAGGCAACTAACCACTTAATACTTACCTTAAATCACTCAACTTAAATAAATTTAAACTAGGAGCATCTAACACACTCTTTGTCTTTGAGAGATGACTGTACAAACGCACAGCCATGCAGAATACACTCTTATTATATAGGTAAAGCCAACAAATTTTATTGGTGTCTTTTAGTTTCAATTAAAACTTGAACTAGCCAAAGAATTAAAGCAATGAATGAATATTGTGTTAGTTTGTTGTGAATAAAAACAATACAGTAGCAGCTTTCATTTTAAATGTATACTTACCTAATTTAATGTGTTTATAGAAAGTTATAAATAAGTAACAAAGAAACTTTAAATAGGCACCTATTTATAGCCAATATTGTCCAAGTAGTACACATATCTATTTTAATCTCCATAATAATATAATCAGATTATTAAAGTACATTATCTACACAACATTTGATATAATTGATCATATACAAAGCCACACCTTTTGCCTTACTCAGGGCATGATAACTATTGATAACACAAGTCGTGCTTTGTTAAATAATTTGGTATGTTTAGTGTACAACTTACTTCTCAATTTGTTCCCGGAGATGTGCGGAGATGGCTTGCCCGGGCAAGTTGTGGCGGCATTCGAGCATGACCCGGTCGAAGAGCTGAGTTCGGTTCCTCGCGGCTGCGGCACCGACTGCGAAGAGCGTCAGCGACCCTGCGTCCTCACCGTCCGACTCGCTGTTGTAGCCCGGGCTAGAGCTCGAGCTGGAGCCCGGGCTGGGGCTGAGGCTGCGCACCCGAGGCAGCACCTCCATAGCATCCAATTCCATAGCATCTGCTTCGAGCGCATCTGCTTCCATCGCAGTGCCTTGACACGCCCGACCCAACTGACTGTTTATCGAATCTCAAACTTGTCCGACTTATCTTTCTGACGAGCTTCAATCGCACCGAACTTGCGTGTTTAACGACTTCAGAGAAATTAGCGGTGAAGTAAATCCAACTAAGTACCAAATTACCAATAACACGCAGATGTTAGTTAGCAAAATACAAACAAAGAAACACCGCTTGAAGGCAAATCTAAACAAAACACGGTCTCCCTCCGTCAGTGCCTCCAACTCTATTTGTCAAAATTACGGTGTTGCTAGTTTAAAAATACGGTAAAGGCGGAAATTTACAGGAGATCCAAACTTAAAAATATGGTTTTATTTCACAATTAAACATTAAGTTTCAGGCGTTTCAGCCTTTTGTACATGGAAACATTTATCATTTTATAGGTGGGGTGGCAATCTACGCAGTTTTTCCTGATCTCTTTATGAGTTGCTGCGTGAATAAATTCCCAGAAATAGATTTGGTTGACAAATGGTTTCTCTTCTTTGTTTATAATTCCGTAATGTGGCTGAAAATGGGCTCGCAATCTGAGTTTGAGTGGGGCAATGACAGCATTCCTAGCATAAAATGTGCTACATTATAGAATGGTCCCGAATCTTCTTTAGTTCTGACACTTTATTTTAACTACGGTAGAATTGAACATGTCTACGGTAGGTGGTGCATATGTTCAAATTACGGTAGGTTTACCGTAATTACGGCGTTGTTGAAGACACTGGTCTCCGTCCTTCTTCTCGTCCACAGAACACAAATATTTAAAAAAAACCAAATACCACCCGTCTACCGTCTACCATACAGGGTTGGATTCATCTAAGTCAGGGATTCCCAAAGTGGTCGATATCGACCCCTTGGGGTTTCCTAGGGGTCGACATAAACGAAAACTGATTTTGGGGGTCGACGAGGTCTAAAAATCGACCCCTATTTAATTAACACAAGTTCTTATTTAAATCTTTCAAGATAGGTAGGTAGGTACTGTATTGTTTATGTTGTGTTACGTGTACTAAGAATAATTTATATTTTTGTAGGAAATAGCATTGTTGTAGTAATGTAAAGTCTCAAGTTCGTACAAGATGAAAAACTCGGCAAGTCAGTGTGGACAAGTTTGTGCAAGATAATGAGTTCGAGCGTACGTCTTTCAGGCGCGTTTTGTCTTGCTCTCTATTTGACGCTTACGCGATTAAATACGAACGAATTCATGATCAAGTTGCAAGTCCAAACATGTTCCCGATATTTTACTATTTAACGAGCTTGCACTTAGGTGGAAAGTTCATTTGCGTTTTGAAATTCGTTTGAGCTTGAACGATAATAACTCATATAAGTACTCATTTATTTCAAGAGATTACAAAGTTATAACATAGCTAAATTAAGTGAAGTAAAGTGATTGAAAAAGAATTTACAAAATGCTGAGCTCCCACGCGAGTTAATAGCGTAACCATACAACATCTGCAGTTTATGAAAAATTAACAGGGTAAGTACTAAACAGTTTTTATCCGGCACAGCGCATCTGCATTGCCCCACTGTGTGATAGTGATCAGTTGAGCTATGTGTAGATTGTTTGCAACAGTTTGCAGTTGCCTCAGTTGTTTCAATTGTAAAAAAATTACCAGTAAATTTAACAGTTTATTATTGTTTTTTATTTAGGTAGTTTCTTATTTTTTTATTTGCAGGATTACTGAGAGTTTTATGATGGCGGACACGAAAAAAAAATGCAGACAATACAGTTTGGACTACTTGAAGTTCGTATTTATTGCATCTCCATCAAATCAACACTTGCCGATGTGTCTCATATGTGAAAAAGTATTCAGTAACGATGCCACGAAGCCTTCAAAAATGGATGACCACTTATCAAGAGTACATGCTGACAAAAAAAGTAAGCCCTTGTCATTTTTTCAAGCACTTAAAGAAAAACTAGACAAAAGACCATCCATAAGATCGATGTTTGCGTCATCATCTATTAAAGACGATGATGGTTTACGAGCGTCCTATAATATATCTTTACTAATAGCGAAGTCGGGGAAACCCCACACAATTGGAGAGCAGCTTATCTTACCAGCCATTGCGGAGGTCCTTAACAATGTATTGCACAAACCCGCACATAATATTTTAAAGAGAATACCTTTGAGCAATAACACCGTTCAGAGACTAATAGATGAGATGGGACGGAATGTGGAAAACATTTTATGCAAGTTCTTACAGACCAACAGATTCTCTCTCCAGTTGGACGAGTCTACATTACCCGGCAATGAAGCTCTGTTGTTAGGATATGTTCGATATATCAAAGATGAAAATATGTGCCAAGAACTGCTTTTTGCTACATATTTAGAGACTGATACCAGACGAGAATCGATTTTTCAGGCCGTGGAACATTTTTTTACTGACGAAAGCTATTCCATGGAAAAACATTGTTTCTGTTGCGACTGATGGTGCACCGTCTATGGTTGGTCGTCATCGTGGTTTTATAGCTCACTTAAAGCGACAACTGTCTGATGTACTGGTCATTCACTGCGTGATTCACAGGCAGCATTTAGTAGCAAAAAAGCTGAGTCCTAGATTGCATAAGTCTTTACAATATGTAATAAATGCTATCAACAAGATTTGAAGCAATTCTTTGAACTCTCGGTTATTTGCTCAGCTATGTAAGGAAAACGACGAAATCTTTACTCGATTACTTCTGCACACTGAAGTTCGCTGGTTATCAAGAGGCTCTTGCTTAGAAAGATTTTCAGGCATTTTTGAATCTGTGTTGGAGTTTTTACAAGAAAAAGATCCGAATTTGAAAGAAAATCTGAACAATTGTAAAACAGATATTTATTACTTGACTGATATCTTTGTAATATTCAACAAAGTTAATTTGCAGCAGGTGACGATCTTAACTTGATTAAAACAAAATCAATAATATCGGCCTTCGTGGGTAAACTAATCCTTTATAAACAAAATTTAGGCAGAAAAGAATATTCGTAGTTTCCGCATTTGTCAAAATTACCAGAAATGCTTCAAGATGATGACATTTTGTTATATGTCACTCACTTGGACGCATTACACAAGGATTTTACGGAGAGGTTTGAGGATCTTTTAAATTTACAAATTCCTCAATGGATAATAAATCCGTACAATACCACAGCCATAGAAGAAGCCAATGTGATAATGCAAGAAGAGTTGATTACCATCAGCACAGACGAAGAGCTTAAGCAGAAGTTCAACCAAGGCTATCAGTAGTTCTGGTTGCAACGCAACATTGAAACACAGTATCCTACATTGTGGAACATTGCTGAAAAATACCTTATCGCTTTTCCATCATCATACCTAGTTGAAAAAAGCTTCAGTGTGGTAACAAACATTTTGACGAAACAAAGAAACTGTTTGAAAATCAACGAACGTGGAGATTTAAGGCTACAACTCACCAATATTGAACCGGATGTAGCTAGATTGGTAGATAGTCACCAGGTTCATCCATCACACTGAATGTTTTATTTTCTCTTTACGAATTAATACTTTTTTAAATATAATTTCCTACCTACTTAAGATTCTTTAAGTACTTAATTTGTAATAATCATTATAAATTAAACTTGATATTTACTGAATTGAATGTCTTTATTTTTTTAAATTTTGATGAAGTCAACTTTACTCACTTAACCAAGTGCAAAATCTTCCAATTCGTACCTTAGTACCTAGGTATTTTGTATCAATAGGAAAAAACGAAATACCCTTATTCATAATAGTCTGCTAACTAATTTAAAGCATTGCTAATTCTCACTCTGTCTTCTTCTATTAACCTAAGTCAGAATGAAAAATAACACTCTCGTTACACAATAACACTCAGAGATCGCTTTTAGCGATAAGACCGCCCATTGTACTAAATCTATTTGTAAGAATTATGTTCTGTATTTTACTTTGATGTACAATAAAGAGTTATCTTATCTTATCTCTGTATCAGCTGTTTTAAGTTAGCTGACCATTATGAATAAGGCGGTTGATCTTAAAAGTAGGTAGGCCATGGGGGTCTGATGTAACAGTTCATTTTAGAAAAGGGGTCACTTGTCCAAATAAGTTTGGGGATCCCTGACTAAGTGGTCTGTGCTGGCTGTGACCACTTACATGAATCCTCTCAGAAAATGATTGTTTAATTAAATGTAAGACTTGTCTAAAATTATAATATGTAAGTTCCGTATTTGTAATGCCAAGAAGACTTATTTTATAGAATGAGTTAAAAAAATTGTTTTCAAATAATAACAAATAATTGAAGAACATGATGAACACATTTTTTAAGATAAAAAATTGTTCAAGAATGAAATGACAGATGAATTTCCACGAGCTGTCCACACGTCTGTAGGTCGTCGATCGTTCTATGTTCATTCTGGACAAACGCAACTCGCTCTCGCACATAAACGTTTAAAAATAATACGAAACGTAACTCTCTCTCTCTCTCTTTCTATTTTCACTAACTTACTTCCCTCTCAACTTCCGTTCGCACTTTTCGTAACGCATTCACCAGCTTACTTCCCAAGTCAAGCGTGCGTAAAGAAGTTTTACTTCAGTAAAACCAGCCAAGTGCGTGTCGGACTCACGCTCCAATATAAAAACAGCAAAAAAATCACGTTTGTTCAATGGGAGCCCCCTTATATACCTATTTGTGTTATTTTCATTATTTATTTTTTAAGTGAATAAATAACTAAATATTATGTAAATATTTCAAGCTTCTACCTGTTGCTGTTATCAATATCGAGATAAAACGAGCAAAAAAAAATACCTTTTTTGTATTAGAGTACCCCTTAAATATGTATTTTATTCTGTTTTTATTATTTGTTGTTATAGCAGCAACAGAAGTACGTCCTATACAGCCTGGTGACAGACGGACAGACAGCGGAGCCTTAGAAATAGGGTGCCGTTTCACTCTTTGGGTACGGAACCCTAAAACAGCGGCGGCCTTAGGGGGTGGCGAACAGGGCAATCGCCCGGGGCCTCGCTCTTGCAGGGGCCTCGCGCAACAACCCAAGCACATGTTAAAAAGTATAGATCTTTTTATATAAAACTTATGATTTTGATCCTTAATTGTTTATTAAGGTTATAAGGTTATAACATAACGGTAAATTAAAATAAAGATAGTTAACTAATTCATTCATTCAAAACATAATTTAAAAAATAATTATGTAGTACTTGAATATCGCGCCTCGAAACACTTGGAAGATCGGTTTTTAACCGCATATCACTCGGGTCAACTCGGGAGTTGGGACATAATGTTCTGCTCCTCTATCGCTCGGGGAATCCCCGTGTTATATTTCGTTCGTCAACTCTCGTCGCCTTGGAATTATTTTGCTTGCAGTATGAGTAACAAAATCGTTACTGTACCGAACATATCTTTAATTTTTTTGCATTTCAACTTTAGCATTTCTCGTCAAACGTGACAAATACCTAAACCAAACAACCAGACCTACTTTCGCATCACATACTTTTCACGAAGACAAAGGGCCTCGCAAAGACCTGCCGCCCGGAGCCTCGTAATGGGTAAGGCCGCCGCTGCCCTAAAAATGAATACCAGGATTATACGGCGTGGGTTTTCTAGCAATGAAACATCTAAAAAACAATTTAGTAGAATTTAAAGGAGTGTCATATAGAATAGCCGTCTTAAACATCATGCTTCCTGATGTTTGAGACGGCTATTTTATTTATTAAGGCACACATTACAAGCAAAAAAATATGATTAAGACACTCCATTAAATTCTACTAAATTGTTTTTTAGATGTTGCGTAGAATAAATGACCAAATTATGACTGTGTGTCATCTATTGCGTGGTGTGGTTAACTGCCCTGATTTGGTTAGCGAGGCAAGTCGGCTGTGCGTGCCTGAGCAACGCACGATTTCATCCTGGGAGAGTCTTGCTGTTCGAGCCGAGCCCTGCGTACACTGTGACACGTCAAAATTCGCCTATCTGCTGTGCGCAGCGCCAACTTAACGCACTGCTCTAGTTTTACCCTGAAGCTGATGTATTTGCGGATCTTATACCGAAGTTGGCGCAAGTATGTCTAGAATACTGCGAGGGATTAGATTAGGGCTAATCCTTTATTTGATCTTTGATCTAATTAATTTTATCGAAAACATACTTTTTATTTCGCCAATTAGCGATAAGACCGCCAATTGTATCTATAGATTTACGTAGTTGTTTTTTATATGTATTTGATTCGTGGTGTGCAATAAAGTATTATCTAATCTAATCTATTTCTGTTGTGTGCTTTATGACTTTAATTTTTATATTTTGTAATTTTGTTTTATGTACCTACCTACTAGTAATAACGCTTTGGTTTTTGTAAACTGTCATGTTATTTCTGGAGTAATAAACGAATTTGAATTTGAATTCCTGATCACAAACATCCGGCATCAATAGTTGATAACTTATTAGCGCACTCAATTATATGATCATTGATACTGTTTTCCTGCTATTCGGTGAAGATTTTTTTTTAGATCGTAATGTGGCTCTAATCGCGAAGAAGGTTTTGCGATTTATTTGATCGAGCGAAGCGAGATCTCTAAGTCAACTAAGGCAAATCGGCGTTGTAAGTACGAGTATGTATGTGTATCTGTTTGTTTGTCCGAGGATAACTTTCGAAGGGGTTATCCGATCATAGTGAAATTTAGTATATAGGTAGGTAATTATTTGTTTAATTAATTGTAAATTTATCGGATACCTCTTCGTCAAGTGATTATAGTGAGTCTGAGGACGAAGAACAACCTCTAGAAGGCATAAATCCACTAAGTAGTGACGAAGATGAGATAATGTAAATAATAGATAAAATAAATGTATAAACTTAAACATTGTATTTTTATTTTATTCAAATAGTGTAAAAAAGATTAGATAAAAAGCAGCGTCCTCCCTGAGTAACATAATAAATTAGGTTAAAAAAAACAAAGACGAAGCCGCGGGCGGCTGCTTGTTATGTTCGCTTTTTTTGCGGGCGGTACAAACACGCCAATATGACGTCACCGCGCTCAGGTCCCAACTTATCGCGCACGGGTAATACCTACAATGTTAAGTATGGTACAGGTACAGGGATGTATTCAGAACGTTTGAGGTAAGTGTAAAAAGAATTAATGTAAACTTAAACTTTTTAAACTTATGAATCTTTATTCATAGTTATAGCTTTATTCGTGTTCTTAGTATCTTGATAAACGAACGTTGTTTTCGTTGTTGTAAATCTTTTCGCTGATGACTTTTTAACTAACTTCGCTTTATACAGTGCATGGTTCTCTGCACTTACTCATCATTCTCATTATTCTTACTATCTCGGCCATTGTTACAAATCATTAATTCGGTATGTACTTACTTAGGATGGGTTGAATATAAATAACTAGTGTTTCGCCCCAAACTGAGATCTCGCGATTCTCCCATAAAAACAAAACAATATTATTCGTAATCTTTGACTATCGAAATAGTGCCACGAAATGTATAACCAACGTACTTGACCTACAGTTTCATTCATATTACAGGTAACGGGAGTTCATGTTATTTGGTTATTCTTTTTTAGGGTAAAAATTGCAGTTATTCTGGATTTCAGACTTTTGCCTATATTTGTGTAACTAAAGCTACACTCATACAAAATTTCAGCACTGTGGTGTCGCTGGTGTACCCTGTGAATTTTGTCAAAGTTCAGTTTATATTATGGCTAATAACTTAAAAACTACAAAGTTTAAACTAAAAATAAAAATGAGGTCAAAATGTACTCACAAAAATCCTTTTATTAAACGTGCCATTTGACCGCATAGTCACATTTTGTTTTTTTTTACCTCTCTTGAGCCCCAATATCTCAACAACCCCCCAACATTTTTAGTTCATTTAATCACACCAAAATTGTGCCATCACTACCTACCTATATACCAAATTTCACGATGATCGGTTAAACGCTTTGAAAGTTATCCTCGGACAAACAAACATACATACATACATACAACGCCGATTTGCCCAAGTTGATTTGGAGATCTCGCTTCGCTTGATCAATAATTTGTTTTTTACTTCACTATCATATGTTTTTACTTATATATATTTTTATTCCGTTTTATTTACTTATTAATTACAGATCTGCTCGTGAAACCTATGGAGATGATGCTGTAGGATTTGTCGAAGTCCAGAGGTCGGGACATGTTTGTACAGTAAAAGCAAAAATAACGCCTGAACATAGAATAAAAAGTAAGGCCTTGCTGCACATTTACATGTGATGAAAAAGAGGAGACGGTTTTGAACGTGGAATGTCTAGACTGTGCTGTTTTTTTATAATCTCTTTTTACAACAGAATACCATTTTTACGAAGTTTTGGGTCTTTTGGCACGTTAAAAAATAGTTTTTCTGGGGTTTTAATAGAAGTGTTTGTACATTTCGGCACTATACAATATTTGTACATAGTTAAAACAGTGAATTAAACACAAATCAGACCCTTAGTTTCTATTAAAGTCACAACTAACCAAACAAAACACTGCACGCTCTAACGCTGCCAACGGCTAACTGGCGGCGGCGACCATCCCAGTGACGTCACAGCTACCGCGGCGGCCGTTCAGTGAACTTCGCTAATAATTTGGCATAACTTCGTAAATTTTTGTCGTAGAACAAAAATGTTTGCACTATATGTTATAAGGATTTCTTAGCTCTGTAAATCTGCATTCTCAACTAAAAACGTTACGGATCCTCATTGGAAGGACTATCCATTAGGAACGGTTCGATAGGGAGATGGGGGGAAGAGGGGGGGGGGTGTCCAGACCCTCCCCCCCTAGTGGGTGAGGAGTTACGAAAACCTATAGTTTTTGAGAATATTAAAATAAATATTTTGAGGTTATGTATAAAAAAAAATTATACCTATTGAAAATGGGCAGGAGGAGTGAAGGGGAGCAACGATTTCATAGACCACTTTTCCTCCAACCTCCTGGACTCTGGGTGGGCTCCCGCCAGAAGCTCTTAAGGTCGCCCTTGAGTGAGGCAAGTCACTCAGGACCTCCCGCGAGCTTCTGGCTCCCGCGCTCTTTATATACTTATACACTCTAGGAGTGTCACGTACAAGACAACGTGGGGTCGGGGTGCCCCGTGGCGATTCTGTCACTCTTTTTGAACCTAATCTACTCCAGTTACGGTGCCCCGCCTCGATTCAGTCTACTATTTTTATAGTTCAAAAGATAATTTATAAATAACATGGGCGTTTTATGGTAGGCACACACTTTCGACCTGGCACCGTGTGACTTTTTTCTATTCCCAAAAATCAAGAACCAATTACGCGATCAATGGTTTTCATCACCAGAAGAGGCTGTCGAAGAGTATGAAAAACATGTATTAATTAATTAACATGTAATTCTAAAAACATTTTCTGACGTCACCACCGGAGGAGTGGCACAAATGTTTTCAAAATTAGTTTAATCGTATGAAAAAGTGCATTGACGCAAAGGGAGAATATTTTGAGAAACAATAAATTTATTTTTTACCAATAATAGTAAGTAACAGTATTTTTAGGGTTCCGTAGCCAAATGGCAAAAAACGGAACCCTTATGGATTCGTCATGTCTGTCTGTCTGTCCGTCCGTGTGTCACAGCCACTTTATTCCGAAACTATAAGAACTTTACTGTTGAAACTTGGTAAGTACTCGTAGATGTATTCTGTGAACCGCATTAAGATTTTCATACAAAAAAAGAAAAAACAATAAATTTTGGGGGTTCCCCATACTTAGAACAAAAACTAATAAAAAAAAATTCATCAAACCCATACGTGTGGGGTATATATGGACAGGTCTTCAAAAATGGTAGGTATTGATAGGTTTTTTTATTTTTTTATATTATAGGTTTCTAATATCATTTTTTTCTAAACCGAGAGACACTTCCAAAGTGGTAAAATGTGTGTCCCTGTAACTTCTAAAATAAGAGACTGATAAAACTAAAAAAAATATATGATGTACATTACCATGCAAACTTCCACCGAAAA
Source organism: Philereme vetulata (assembly GCA_918857605.2). Taxonomy (NCBI): domain Eukaryota; kingdom Metazoa; phylum Arthropoda; class Insecta; order Lepidoptera; family Geometridae; genus Philereme; species Philereme vetulata. The sequence goes on from OU975477.1 coordinate 6,813,038, forward strand.
TTGGTTTGAACGAGATCTAGTAAGTAGTGTTTTTAATACGTCATAAATCGTAAACCGTAATTTACCTTTCATTCAATCAACTCAAATATAAAAAAAGTTACAACGAACTACAAGAACTTTTAAATTGTTACTTGCTGCTACGGAACCCTTCATGGGTGAGTCCGACTCGCACTTGGCCGCTTTTTTGATTATTGATTCTGGAAACTTTTAGCGTGCCCCTCGTATAATAATTCAGTATTAATTTTATATATATTATTATATATACGGAAGATTGTGAGGATGGATGGAACTTGGCACAGGAATATATTATTACCTGGAATAACTAGAGGGCGCAGCTAGTAAAATAATAAAACAAGAGTTAAGTGTTATTAATAAAATATTTATTCATAAAATTAGTCGTCCAAAATATCAAAATCTAAATATTCGACACCAGACATGTTGTCATCTATTGACCCAGGAGAATCTTGCCGATAAGTACTAGGCAGACAGGAATCTTCTGATTCTGCTTCAGACTCACTGCTGCTGCTGCTATCCTCACCAACTCTTATAATTAATTCTTCTATATTTTGATACAGCCTGGGGCCTCTTTCAATGTACTCCATTTAAATTTTTTTGACATGGTCACAACATGCTGCTACTTTTCTTTTTGCCAAAGACCATATAAGTTCAATCAGGTTCAGGTCGCAGTAATAGGGTGGCAGCCTTACGACTGTATGTCTATGCTCGCTCAGTAACTCGTCAATTTCATAAACTGGTGCTGGTTTATTTTTTTTCACCAAATCATAAAGCATAGGTTTTCGTAGGGTCGGATCAAAATTAATATTATTCTCTTCAAGCCATAATTTGATTTCGGCAATCGTGCTGAATGTTGTGGGAGCCTTATTTTTCACAATCGAGTGATATGGGGCGTTGTCCATTACAATAATGGAAGAATATTCAAGGTTTGGGATGCGCTTTTCGGTTACCCACTTATTAAAGTTTGTTCTATTCATTTGAGAATGATAGTCTTCCTGTTTGTTATTTCCACTAAAAATAAGAAGAGTTCGGTACAAATCCATTTTCACTTCCTGCATTGATGAGAATCCATCTTTTCCCTTTTGAGATATCTTGAATAACTCCTTCCGTTTCAATAGATTGCCAACATTTTTTTAATTTGTATGATGAGTGAATATAACTTTCATCTAGATATATAATAACTTTTTGCAACTCTTCAGGTAAGTTACGGTTGTCCATAATAACTTATAAATATTTTTCCCTTTTAATACAAATATTAGTATTTTCCATCACAGCTTTTCTGTTTGATTTACATTTTTTGTATTTAAAACCAATAGATTTTAAAATTTTGTGTAAATGTGCTCGACTTCCATTTAAACCAAGGTCTTCCCTTACCATGGTTAGTATTTTATTAAGTGTAGGGACTTCTTTTTTTACACTATAGAAATAATGCACTTTTTGTTGGATTGCACACTGGTCAAAATCGTCTAATTCTTTTCTTGGTCGCCCCTTTCTATGTTTAGCAGGAGTACTGAATTTTCCTTTAGTTTTGGATCCCTCCGAAACTATTCGTCGCACTGTACTCTCGGATTTACCTTAAAATAATAAATTATATTGTTAAGTATCAAAATCAGTCACATGCACTATAAATATGTGTTTTATTTTTATAACCTCAACTATACATATATAAGTAAATATTTCATGATAAGACCACTCTTGGATAAGACATTACTATTTAAAGGAGTGTAAAGTGACTAAAAGTACTACATTAATTCATAACTTACCAGTTAGATCCGTTGTTCGTTTATAAACGTGTTCCATCTGCGTGAGCAATCTGCCGGCTTGGAATTCGGCTAAACAACACATAAACACACTTTGTATATCACTTCACGAGTGCCGCTGCGGATTGTTTTATTCATTTTTCAAATGTTTATAATAAGTTTTTGTATAAAAACTAGAATTGAAGCAAGAATTCAAATGAAAGCAAACAATGTTTACATTACAATGACAAGCAAGTGACAAGATTGACTTTTAATGAAGTGTTGCCAGCCACAGAATATAGTTAGTTCCTTAAGGGCGCACTATACCTGGGGAGACGATAAATCGCTTATTTTAAAACAATGTTTTGTTCAACAAATTTTGTGATTTCAATTTGTAATTCATACATGTTATAGTTAAGGATACGTGCTAGAGCGCCTGTGTTGTAAAAACACGATTCCGTGAAATTTTCTCAGAAAAAAACTCCAAAGATGACTCCAAATTTATCTTAATACCGCTCTTATGCGATGAATACTACAATTTAGATCTTGAAACTTTGTACAGTAATTCTACACAACATAAATAAGGGCACCTGTGTTTTAAATTTTCAAAATACGTTTTTATTTTATCATGAAATGAAAATATCTAAGTTTTGCACTAATGAAACCATTCGCTCCGGACGCCCGTTTCGCAATTAAGTCTGGTCTCGGCTTTCAGACGGGGTACCCGTGACGCTTGTCGCTCCAAACGAACACGTAATTCTTAGGTAGAATTTATATTTAGTTGGCATATGTAAAGACGCAATAATGAGAAATAAACACAACAAGATAATGAAGGGACTGAATGATAAAAAAACCGGCAACATATGAACCACGCCGAGATAGGACGTGCAGCGGCGCGCGGAGAAGCGGGGGTGAAATTCGAGTTTGGGCTGAGGTATAGTCAACTCATTACATTAATTTCTTCTCTTTTTAGACGGACTGTACCACGCTGGTGCTGGTATTCTCAGTCTACGGCGTTGATGACTGACACTTGCTCTTGACATCTACGCTCTTGACAGATCACAGATGAGATGAGATGAGTGAGTGAGAGAGAGTTTGTTTTGTTGCGTTTCATGCATGCATTTCAAATTTTCCTTTCAATCACTTTCAAGTTTCAACTTTCAATGCATATGCATATTATGCATACCGTAACGTACCTACTGGTAGTCTGGTACATAACTATTGCAAGCAAATGTATTGCAAAATTTAGTGGAGTTTGTTTTGTAGTTTGTTTACGTTGTGGTATGAGTGAGAAATAGAGTGTTCTCTAATACGAGGCGTAGTACCTAACGAAGTACTTTTCTCTGAATTCTAAGTGAGAAATAAAGTAGGTAGGTAAAACTAATAAAGTGCCTTTTTAAAGAACACTATAGTTCTGTGTAGTAGTGTATTCCCGTATAATTATAGTACTCTTTGAGTGTAGTAGTAAAGTTGGTAGTCTGGTGGTGCTGGTGATGTCGTGCGAGGTGGTCGTGCGGCGCGCGCGACGCGGGGACGAGGCGGCGCGCACTGCGCTCCTGCACCGCTCCTTCTCAGACTACTACAAGGACACCTTCCTCTACTTCCTGTGCCAGGAGGTAAAACTCTCAACTTACTGTTTTCGATACCGAAATAATGTTATGTTAGATACAGATAAGAGTCCGAATTGCGGTTACCTGTTTTAAGCGAATATTTCGAACAAGCCTCTGGTGATAGAGAGAGATAAACAAAAATAAATACTCCCACAGTTTGTTTAATCTGAAAAAGGAATGCATTATTGCTCGACAAATATTAGTATAACAATAGAATATTTCAAAAAAATAAGGAATATGAACTACGCATTTTCTGTTCCAAAATATGTAGTTTCGTTGAAAGTAGGAAGTTTATAAATTAAAATCACATAGGTTCTATAACAAAGTTCAACATTTTATTTACATACCTATAAAAAAAAATAAAAGACCAGTTCTGGCGAAACCTTTTATATTGATGGTGGCTGAGGAAGTTGTTGTCTTCAAAGTATGAGGAGATTTATATTTTAAAGAAGTTATAATAATGATTGAAATAAATCACAAAAGTTTTCAATTACAAAAGTAAATTTGTTTTAAAAAGAGACGTAGTTTTAGTAATATCTTGTAAACTTTGTTTATATTCCTATCAATCATAGTACCTAATTTGAGATTGTTCGCACTCCAAAACTATATGATATAACTAGTGGTCCGCCCCGAACTGAGATCTCGCGAGTCTCCCATAACAATAAAAAAATATTCTTAGGGTGACTTGCACAACGATGCCTAAACGTATTCAGTGGCTAAATATGATTGATCGATCGAAGCGAGATCTCTTAATCAACTTGGGCAAATCGGCGTTGTATGTATTACCCGTGCGCGATAAGTTGGGACCTGAGCGCGGTGACGTCATATTGGCGTGTTTGTACCGCCCGCAAAAAAGCGAACATAACAAGCAGCCGCCCGCGGCTTCGTCTTTGTTTTTTTAACCTAATTTATTATGTTACTCAGGGAGGACGCTGCTTTTTAACTAATCTTTTTTACACTATTTGAATAAAATAAAAATACAATGTTTAAGTTTATACATTTATTTTATCTATTATTTACATTGTCTCATCTTCGTCACTACTTAGTGGATTTATGCCTTCTAGAGGTTGTTCTTCGTCCTTAGTCTCACTATAATCACTTGATGAAGAGGTATCCGATAAATTTACAATTAATTGCGATTCATTCGTCTCTTGTAAGAGGTCATCGTCCCAATACTTTTGTCGAAGCCTGTCCACATGGTTGACTTCTTTTTTCCAGACAACAAAACAATAACACAAACGAAAACTAAAAGAATTACAGAGCGCGTAGTTTCGTGACGTAGGCCAGTACGAGACTAAAAACCCTAGTAAAAAATAGTGATGCGAACGGTACAATACGGGCGCCATCGGGGAAGTGCAGGGGAAGCGGTCGGGAAGTCGCATTCCTAGCAGGTCCCAAGTTATCGCGCACGAGTAATAGGTATGTATGTTTGTTTGTCCGAGGATAACTTTCGAAGCGTTGATCTGATCATCGTGAAATTTAATACATAGGTAAGTAGTGATGGCACAATTTTGGTGTCACTAAATGAGCTAAAATGTGGAGGGGGGGGGGGGGGGGGATTGTTGAGTTATTGGGGTTCAAGAGGGGTAAAAAAAATGAAAAAGGGCTATTAGGTCAAATGGCACATCAAATTAAAGGTTATTATTAATTATTATAATTAATATTATTAATTATTATAATTAATAAGTACATTAGACTCCGTTTTTATTTTTCGTGCATTCTTTATAGTTTTTGAGTACCTAGTTAGCCATAAAAAATGAGTGTGCTTTAGATCACACGACTGCAGTAAAACTTCTTTTTCAAAATATCTAATATATATAAGAATCGTTGTACTGACATATAGATAACGCACAGCACATGGTATGTTCTTTGTGGTGTGAAAGTGAACACTAAGAACGGATTTTTGGAAATTCATCCCCCAAGGGGATCAAAAAAGGTTTTTACGGTTGTATGAAAAACCGTGGTTCTTGGGTTTATAAACTTGAAATTTGGCGAACATATTCTTCCACAAAAATAAGAGAAATGGTATTTATAAAAATTCATCCCCTGGGTAGGTGAAAAAGGGTGTAGAACTTTGTATGGCAAAATAAGGGTTAATAGACTTAAAACTTTACTTAAATACTAAGCAAGGTGCATAATGAAACATGGTATAGTAATTGTATCTGAAAATCACCCCATATAGGGTTGAAAAGGGATGTTGAAGTTTGTTCTAAAACAATGTCATTTGCATTTACGAACGTATAACTTTGCATAAATGCTTTTTATAGGTAAATTTTGAAACATTTTATGATGGTAATACCACCAGGGTCTGATGATGGAGCCAGGAGGGAATCTACAGAACTCTTTAATGGATAACAGTATCTGTATTGTGTTTGGGTTCTATTAAATTATTTCTGCGAGACATTTTACGATACAATTGACTACCAGCGTCTGAAGATGGGGAAATCTACCGTTTTTAATCATCAATAACATCATCAGTATATTAAATAATCGTTACGAGAATTACAGACTGACTGAAAATCAACGTACAGCCTAAACTGCTGATCCTAGAGACTTGAAATATAGATGGTGTGTTCTTTTTACGGTGTACGGGTAGACTAAGAAAGGATTTTTTTGACATTTGCACCCCAAGGGGTCCAAAATAAGAGTATAAAATAAAACAAAAATAGTCTGTTTTTCAGGTACCGTTAGTAGTAGACCGATCAAATTTTAAATGTAGATTCCTCTAATAAAATAAACAAATAGCAAATTCAGCGATTTCTGGAATTTTCCTGAAAAAAGGCACAGGACTTCTGTATTTGCCAACCAAATCTCAATTTTCTATTTAGCCAGGATTTCAGAGTATTTCAAAATAGGTAGGTACCTAGTAAAAGTTAGTTTTTTGTAATAGTTGCTAAAATTTAAATATGTTCAGGAACCCAAGGTCAAAATAAGTCCTTTTATATGAAAAACTTGAGTGTGGTATTGTTTGAAATGTCGTAAAAAATAAAATTATTATGCTATTTTGTAAGTATGTTTGTTTTGAGGATCAGGGATAATGGAACCAACAGGTGATCAACAGAATTCCTTATTGGGTAAGAGTAGAACGGTCATATTTGGGTTCTTTTATATTATTTGTTTGAAATGTATGACGGTAAAGGTATACCAGGATCTGATAATGGCTACCAGGGTCTGATAATGACTACCAAGGAAGGATCATGAAGCCAGGAGTCAACCACGCTTATACTATAAATGTGAAAGTATGGATGTTCGTTTATTTGTTTGTTACTTACTCAATAGCGTCGTTTTGGCTGAACCAATCTTGATGAAATTTGTTATGTACGTAAATTATAACTTAATTATTTAACACGTATGCTACTTTTTATTCCATAAATCAGATCCCATGGGATAAAAATGGTGTGTCAAAGTTTCTATAGGAAAATAATGTTGGTCTTTGTTACCGCAAGATTTTAAAACCATCTCAAAAATGTTTAAGCCTAGACGGGACTTGAGCCTGCAACTTTCCTCTTGATTCGAGGAAGCACTATCCAATTGTGCTACCGGGCTCTCTGTCACGCCAGGGTCAAAATTAGTGAGATGATTCAGATTACGACTAAATCGCCGTTAGCTCTACAGGAAAACTTATACAATTTTTTGTACCTGCTCAATGCCAAACGTTGCAGTTTAGTACATTGACAAGAGATGTCGCGTTGCTTATTTCAAATAGTATTTGTATTTTTATAGTGTTATCTGAATAAATACAGAAAATGTTTTTAAGACAAAACGGGTCTTTTCGCGCACAGATTTATATCAAAATTATAATTTTGACTAACCTCGACGTTTCGGCCAAGTTACATCGGCCGTGGTCATGAGAGACTGTTCGTCACGACACCGCAGCAACCTCCAACCAACTCACTACATGTCAAATAGCGGCCCTATTTGACATGTAGTCATAAAAAATAATCCAGCTACCTCCAACCCAATCAGTTTAAGATAAATATTGTTGCAATCAAAAAAAAAACTTTTATCGCTGCATCCCCCCTGTATACACTGGGGGATGCTGCGTTAAAAGTTTTTTAGGTAATAATATAAATAGGGTTTCAAGGATGAATAATAAAAAAAACAGCTACTGCAACGTCCTGCTATCCGCTTTCTTTAAGTTTGTTAGTGTCGCAGTGATAAGTCAAAATAAATTTGTAGCTACCACAGGTTTTCCGAACCCATACTCTTCAAGTTAAATAGGATCACAATGATAGCTATAAAAATGCAGCTAACGTAGCGTCCCCCAGCTCACTCCTTGAAATTAGATAGAGTGGCAAAATTGAGTGATAAAAAAACCAGTTACCGCAGCGTCTCCCAGCTCACTCTCTCAACTAAAATTGGGTCTTTTTAAGAATCCGTTCCCAAATCTGCCGCTGTCAAGTTTAGGTATTTAAGAAGTCCGGCAGGCGCGCGACTCATAAATGCGCGGCTCCCGGAACCTATACACCTCATTATAGGACAAATAATTTTGATCCTTTGTCATGTCGATCGAATGAAAATGTTTATTTATTGTATATTGTGTATCTTCGTATCTTCATTTGTATTATACAGTTTTTTTATTTTATTTGTTAAGCGCTTGACCACTTAGGTACTCATCTGATGGTAAGGTCGAAGAAAGAGCGAGCTGGCCTAGATAGAATCTGTTCACTCTGGACTTGAAGACTCCGAGATTATAATGGTCTTACAAGATTTCTACAAGTAAAATAACTAGTGGTTCGCCCCAACTGATATTTCGCGAGTCGCGAGTACAAAACAAAAAAATAATAATATTCACAATCTTTGACTAATTGATCGAGCGAAGCGAGATTTCCAAATCAACTTGGCCGTATGTACGTATGTTTGTTTGTTCGAGGATAAGTTTCGAAGCATTGATCCGATCATCGTGAAATTTGGTATATAGTTAGGTAATGTTGGCACAATCCTGGTGTGACTAAGTGAGCTAAAAATGTTTGGGGGTTATTGATATATTGGAGTTCAATAGGGGCAAAATAACAAAAACAAGATTATTAGTTCCAATGGACCGTGAAAGCCAATGAAAGATACATTAGTATATTAGACCCCGTTTTTATTATTGTATCCTTGTAGTGTTTGAGTTATTAGGCGGCATAAAAACTAAACTTAAACGAAATTCACAGGGTACACCAATGGCCCCACAATGCTGAAGTTTGGTATTTATGTAGTTTTAGTAACACAAATATAAAGAAAAGTTGGAAATCCAAAATAACTGCAATTTCTGTCCCTAAAAAAAATAACCAATTAATATGGACTCCCGTTACTTGTTATTTGTATAATACTGTAGTTCAAGTAGTTGGTTGTGTATTTCGTGACACTATTTTATTAGTCAAAGGTTATGAATAATTTTATTTATATTTTTGTTGAGACTCGCGAGATCTCAGTTCTGGACGAACCACTAGTATACAGGTGCCACGAAATTTACAACCAACTAATTTGACCTACAGTTGCATTCACGTTACAAATAATGGGAGTTAATCAGTACTCTTTTTAGATTAGAATTTGCAGTTATTCTAGATTTCAGACTTTTCTCTATATTTTTGTCACTAAAGCTACACAAATCATGGCTAATAACTCAAAAACTATAAAGAAATTACGAAAAATAAAATAATAAATAGACGGAGTCTAAAAGTACTAATAAATACCTTTCATTTGACGTCACACTTGACCTGATAGCCTAATTTTAATTTCTTTTGCCCCACTTGAACCCCAATATCTCAACAAGCCTCCAACATTTTTAGCTCATTCGCAGTGATCGGACTAGGTAGAGCTGTTTTGTGTACTTGCCATATGTAAGAATAATATGGATATTCCCAAAATCCCGAGATTTGCTTTTTAAGTAGAAAAATAATAAAAAGCTATTTACGCCTTAAGGAGTAATGAAAGAATACACTTCCTCTCCGACGGGCAAGTATAAGGACGGGTTTAAGGATAGTATACTAAATAGATAGAAACTTGATTCATTAAACCACATATATTTTTTTATGTAACAATTTCTTATATTCATACAAGACTCAACAATCATTTAACATTATCATTCTGAAGTTGTACAAGAACATATTACCATACAAATTATTTGTTCCTCAAAAAATTCAAATATACAAACAGAACAAGCTATATGTATTTACAATAAAATCCTGATTAAATTGATCAACACGTTAAACAATAATTTACTTATTCAAACAAAAAATGTCATTCTTGGAGAATTTGAAGAAAAATTGTCAAAAAATGAAGTAAATGATGAAATTTTGTCTACAAATTTGTTCCACTAACATCCACAGATGTCGAACGCTCCTTTTCTTTTTATATCTAACACCCATTTATATGTAGAAAAGGAGCGTTCGACATCTGTGACTGAAGCTCAAGGCGAACTAGACCAAGAAATTATCTATTTCTTGGTCTAGTTCGTCTTCAGCTTCAGTAGAAGACTGAGTACCTAAGTGACCTAAGTTAAAATATATTACCATTATTTTTTCTAAATTTTCTAATTTTAGTCTATTTCTTTTTAGATCTAACACCCATTTATATAGTAGAAAAAGAGCGTTCGACATCTGTGGATGTTAGTGGAACTTTATATGACAAAATTTCATCATTTACTTCATTTTTTGGCAATTTTTCTTCAAATCCTCTGAGGATATCAATGTCAGGATTCCTATCCAAAACTTTTTCAATTTTTATTCTATCAGAATCACACTCATTTAAAGCAGCTCTGACTTGATCAAAGCCAAAAATGAGTCGCTTAATGTTAAATTTCGTTTCTGAAACTCTTTTAATGAAACTAAAATAATCGTATAATGATTTTCTATTTACACTAATTGATTCCGTAGATTCTCTTTTTCTAGAATATTTTGTCGCATTTCGTATTGCCATTGATTCAAAGCTGTTTAATCGAGAAACAACATTTATTATTTCTTCATAATATTTTCTATAATACGATGCAGCTTCAAGCCAAGTGCTCCATCTTGTTATCACTGGTTGTGGTGGAAGAGGTAAATTTGGATACATATCTTTCAATAATTTTATTCTGCGGGGGGCTTTTAAAATATATATTTTTTTAATTGGATTTTAACATATCTACATCATGGTACTCTAACCGTATCTGTTCTGATACGCGATGAAGAGCGTGTGCCAAACAGGTAACATGTTTTATTTGAGGTAAAACAATTTTCAAATTTCGCCCCGCAGACAACATGTATGCTACACTATCAGTACATAATACTAAAACATTATCAACTTTTCTTTCAAAGTTGTCTTGTCAAATGTTTTTTAAACATTCGATTACAAAATTTGAAATGGTTTGGCCATTGACCACCTCGAGCATTTTACATGCGATTAAATAAGGTCGATCAGAAAAGTTTTCACTTAATGGCTTTACCAAGAAATCCACAATATAGTGACCTAAAAAGTCAGTTGTCTCATCTATCGATATCCAAAGTTTCTCATTTTAACGTTTTCATAAATGGAGGCAATTTTATTTTTATAAAATTTGTCCAAATATACTTTTCGTAATTGTGACTCGCCAGTAGGGTTTCGGATTTCCCGGGTTTTTTTCGTTCCCGGGAACCGGGAATAATATTTTCAATTTCCCGGGAAACCGGAAAATTTTTAAAGTCCTTAATTTAGTTTTTTTAACTACAAAAAGTCAAGAAAACATAATGGATTAAATAAGCTATTTATTTGACTCAGAAATAATTATTTCTTCTTAACAACATTTTTGATCGATCGTAAACAGAGGTAGTATAATAGAAACTTAATTATTTGTTTCAGGCATGCAAAATCAAACTTATAATATAAAACTTCTTAGCACACACAATGATATAAACGTAATATAAACGGAGTAATTAAGTATTGAGAAACGCTCTTATGATAACCAACAAACTTTGCCATCGATGTATGGCGGATTTACAAGAGTAGATAAAGTATTATACGTAACTGCACATCATTAAGGTATGTAAACACGAGAGTAGTTTATCAAAAGTAGCGTAACCGATTTTAATTTAACCATAAAATGATTCGAGTGTTTAAATACCTTAACTCTATGCAGCAGTTACGTATAATATTTTATTTACTCTCTTACAGCGGCCACACATCGTTGGCAAAATTTAACTTATGCCCTTATTATGTAACAGTCACGTAAACCATTATTTCAGTTTAAGTCTTAAATTATTTCATAAAGTAATACTTAAGAAAAACTAAAGAGCTGAGTGATTTATCGCTTAATCGGCTTCTCATTTTAGTAGCAAAATTTCCCGATACTGAAAATGTACGTTCGCTTTCGGTGGATGTAGACATGATCGTGCGCAGAGCGTTGTATAGCAGTTCCAAATTAGGTGTCCGTTTACCAGAAGAGATGTATAGATCGAAGTCTTTCTTCAGTCTAGGAAATCGAGTTCGTGATGGAGGAGTGCCTTTGAAAACATTTTGAATAGCGTCTTGAAGTTCTTCAGCAAAACTAATGCCTCTTTTTTGCGTCTCAGCAACAGCATGAAGCGATTCTTCCGGGCTCGATTCAGATTCTGACTTTTCTGGAAATAATCGGCGAAATAGTTTCTTAGCATAGCGTATTATTATTTCTTTAGTTTCAACACTTTGTGATAAGTATTCATTGCGTCTAATTGTTGGGTTTTGAAGAAAAAGCGTTAAGGTATATAGAGTAGAATCCCTCCTCTCACTTATTCTTTGCGTTAAGAAATCTGAAAACTCTAAAGCAATAGGTGACTCCAACTTTTTCAGTCTTACTAGAAGTGTCGTAATGATAGCTTCACAGATCAAGATATCTGCTTTTCGGGAGCTCAGTGCTTCAACTGCTAATTTGATGGGATTTAAAATTTTAAGTAAATCCTCTAAAACAGCCAAGTTCTCTTCGTGCCATAAATTTGCGGTATCTAAATCAATCAAAGCTTTTTTGATACAGTTTTTAACTTCTACGAACCGGCTTATCATTGTTTCAATGCTGTTCCATCTCGTTTTAACGTCGCGACACAATGATTTTTCCCTGTTATGTTCTGATCTTACATATTCTTGAAGTTTCGCATTTTTTAATGGACTTCTGCGAAACAAATTGACTATGGTTCGTGTATCTTTCAGTAATTTCTTCAGATCTGGTCGGATATCATGGTTTCCTATTTCCACCGCTGATTGTACTAATTTTTGATCACAATCGTCGTATGAGTCGAAGTCGGAGATGTCGGAGTCTGATTCTTCGGAATCCGTTTTACTTTCTTTGGTGGTCTTTTCTCTATAAAGAACATCTGTCACCGCCAAATGAATAGCATGATTCATGCATAATACCATTTCTGCTGGACTTTCGCGGCCAAACTTTTTCATCACATTTGGACCATCACTTGTCACGGCTACAATGTCTCTTTCGAAGTTTATTCCAAATTCCGTCAGGACTGTATCAACAATTCTTCTCATCTCTTGTGCTCCACATTTCCCCGGTATGTATATCAAACCCAAATTATACACTTTTCCATCTCCGCTGTGTAAGTTTATGTTGAAATAGCGTCTATTTCTGATACTGGTCCATTCATCGAGCGTGATACTGAGCCGTCCATGATTTTTCACGTGTTCATTTAAGATTTTCTTGATATCTTGCTTTTTTTCTTCAGCAAATTCTACAATTATCTTCATAACCTGCGACTCGCATTTTGGAATATTTAGGCCAGCTTGTGAAACAAGGCTTCGAATCACTTCACTGTGCGTGATCATCCGAATCGAAAGTCCATCACTAGATGCCAACTTCGAGACGATTTCAGCAATACTATAGGGCTACTTGATATGTTCAACTATAGAAGTCTGTGTTATGTGGCTCTTCCTTTTTTTTGGTGGTTGTGGTGAACTTGTAGAGGTACTAGGTGCCGGTGAAGATGCCAACGCCCGTGTTGTTTCAGAGGACGCTTCATTGGGTTGATCTTTTAAATTTATGCTATGCACCATTAACAAATGCCTTGCAAGTCCACTGGTCGATGAGCCTTTACAACTCAATATTTTTGGACAGAGATTACATTGTGCTTTATCTAACCCTTTTTTCTTGAAATGATTCCATACTTCGGATAAAAGTCGACCTTCCATGTTGACCTATAACAAGTTTAAAATATTAAATGTACTTATTGTATATGTAGTAAATTTGAATTGACAAAACAATCAATTCGACAGGGTTTACTTACCAGAGTTTCAACACACACACAAACTTTCACTAACAAAGAGATATTACCGGCAAACGAATGCCAAATGTCACTTAATTTAATAGGCACGGACACCATACTGTGCTGCGCGTCACTGACTGGTCGGTCGATCTGATAAAACAACAGAACCAGTTTGTTTAGTTACACTTAAATGCGCAAGGTGAAGGGGGAGGGGAAGGGCGCAGACAAAGAAACTTAAATATTATAGGTACGCATAATTAAGCAAAAAGATCGTTATCGAAATTGCACAGCACCTGCGTAAAAACAAAGAAGAGTGAATATAATAGAGAGAATGAAACAAAGAAATGCAAATAGGTGTTATCTAGTTTTTTCTGACAGTTCTATAAAGACAAAACAAAGGAAAAACATTTTTTCCCCTCGAAAAATTACCACGAAACTACTCATCTGCAAAGTGATGGCTGGCTGACAAGCTGTAGAAAAATTTGAAAGGTTTTTTTAAGAACAACATTGAGTTTAATATGACTATAAAATACAAAGTTTTAGACCTATCACATACTTTTGAAAATTCCCGGGAATTCCCGGGAAATCAGATTTTTTTTCCCGGTTCCGGGAATTACATTTTTCCCGGGATTTCCCGATTCCCGGGACCCGGGAACGAAACCCTACTCGCCAGGCAGTTTTTTGTTATTGCAATTACAACAGCAAACACCACATGTATTTTTGGAAAAAATCTTTGAAGGCATTATTTTTCATTTGCGACCAGGGGATGTTACAAAGAATTAAAAACTTAATAAGGTCAAAATAAAATTCTTCTTGAGGCCGTTTGTATGTTCCTCGATGTTGGGCACCTTCAATATGTCGATTGACATTCGATTTTTTTACTGATAAATGGCTTTCACACTTGGTGCTGTAAATAGTACAGCTAGCAGCGTCAAAAATCAGCTCAAGATAGTCGCGTATCCACTTTTCAACTGTTTCAGGCTTGACAGAACTTGATGCCATGTCGAAGTACTTCACCTGAATCAAAATGTCGTTAAATTAGAAATGCTGAGTAGTCACATCAACACTAAGTGGTAAAAACATACTGATCTGTTCGAAAAACAAAACTAGTAAAAATATGTATTCTTACTGCAAGTTTAAAAATGCAAAGGCAATTAAAACTTTTTAATTTACGCTAAGAGTGGGTACGGTTAATTGCACGCAAGTAGTACACTCACTTCAAAATTAGATCGTATATGTACGAACTGCAAATATCTCAGTGTATGACTCCTGCGCTTTATCGTATAGTTAATTAATACATCCTATTAATAAGTTTTTAAGTTAATATTAACACGTGTGTGACGTTTAGCTAACAAGAAAAGGCTTTGCATTTTGCACGAATAAACACTCTTTGTATTCAAAAAGTTATTTATTGGTTTGACTTAAGGCAAGCTTTTTACTAAGCCTAAACTTTTAATTTTTCTTTTGTTTTTATACATTTTGTTTGAATTTTTTTCACAAATTGTGATGATCTCCAAATAATGCTAAAACACCTTTATGATGCTTCTTTGAAAGTAGGCTTGAGGATGAATATGTCCAAGACGAAGGTGCTGTCGAATGTCTCTGGCATCACAAATCCTGCGGTAACAGTGGGAAATGAGAAGCTGGAGATGGTTGACCAGTATATTTATCGTGGACATATTCTATCCTTTGGTAAAGAGCATTAACAAAAGGAGATATCTAAAAGGGTCCAATTGGGATGTGCTGCGTTCGGCAAGCTGGATGACATCCTTAAGTCGCCTAAAACTCCACAGAGTCTGAAGACCCGCTTATTTATGCAATGTGTTCTGCTCACCATGACTTACGGTGCCGAGACATGGACGCTCACGCAGGAGGCTGTGTACAGGTTAAGAGTTGCACAGAGAGCCATGGAGCGTACCATGCTCGGCATCAAACTCTTGGATCGAGTTCCAAACGTCGAGATCCGTAGAAGAACGAAGGTTCATGATGTTGGGAATCGAGTTATGGAGCTCAAATGGTCTTGGGCGGGACACTTGGCAAGACGTGGTGATGACAGGTGGAGCAGGGTAGCAACTGAATGGTGGCCGAGGAATGGCTGTAGAAGGGTTGGACGTCCGGCAGCGAGATGGGTGGACGACATCGTTAGAGTCGCGGGCCGTCAATGGGTGAGACTAGCGCAGTATCGTGGCGGATGGCACAAAATTGGGGAGGCCTATACCCAGCAGTGGGTGAGGTCAGGCTGTGGATGATGATGAAAAAAGTTATTCACCGCGCGCGAAAAATTGTTACGTCTTGTCAGCCGAGACACCTTGGTGCGACCGGCGCGACACTCCGCTAGCAACATGGTGGCCGGTATGTCTGTACACACAAGCAAAGGCGCATGTGTGTGCCGTTTAGTTTTTCTGTTATACTAACTGTACGAATGTGCCCCGCGTACGAATGATGACCACTTTCTCTCACTTCAAATCTCTAGGACCTACAACCCTGAACCGGTATCGATAGAACGGCCTAGGACGCTAGGACTCAAATGACATTTTAAAAGTAATTATGATGTATAGATGAGCTCACAAGTACCTATTTTGGTAACGCACGTTGCAGTTGACGCTGCAGTGCATGGTGCTGGGTGGCGCGGTGCTGTTCATCTTCGTGGGCGCGCAGGCGAGCGCGCTGGCAGCGCTGCCGCCCGCGGCCGCCGCGCTCGTGGCGGCCGTCATCCTCGTCATGCACACGGGCTTCGCCAAGAGGCAGCGGCAGGTACCTACCCTATATTACCGCCACCGCTCTAGTAACTAAGATCGCAGTGCTCAGTAACAATATTTGTTCCCCGCAGTACGTGTGCAGTGAGCTGGTGGGGTGGGTGGCGGAGACGGCGGCGCGCGGGGACGAGGCGCCGCGGGGCTGCGCGCTGCGCGTCCAGCGGGAGGACAGCGCCGCGTCTGCACCGCCCGAGCGCACGCAGGTACTCTCTCTCTGCGAGATCGCGCTCAACGGACGAGCTTGCCGCTCATACAGCGCCGACTGTTGTTGCAGATAGTGGGCACGGTGAGCGTTTCGCGGTACTGGGAGCCGCAGCGCAGCGGCTGGCTGCAAGCACTGCACGTCGCGCCCGGGTGAGTGCCTCCTCCCCTCCCCTCCCGCCCGCCCCGCGCCGCCTACGTGCAGAGTCAATAAATAGGCGGTATCTTGTTGCAGATGGCAGCGGCGTGGCATAGCGCGGGCGCTGCTGGGCGCGGTGCGCGACAAGGCGGCGGAGAGCGGGTTCGAGTCCCTGGAGACGGCCACGAGCGAGCTGCAACCGGCCGCGCGCGCCTGTCTGCACGCCGCCGGGTGCGTACCATCACACCGCAACTATAAAGTTATTTATTTACTAGCTGACCCGTCCGCGGCTTCGCACGCGTGGTAAACACTTTACCCTCTTTCGCAGTCAGGTAAAAAGTAGCCTATATCCCAATCCCGATCACTATTCTGTATAGGTACCAAATTTTATCCAAATCGGTCGAATCGTTTAGTCGTGAAAACGTAACAAACACACAGATGAGACAGAATTACTTTGTAGTTTATATCGCGTCCCGCCGCGCCGGACTCCACGCGATGCGACGCCGAGTGATGGGAGCGCCCTCCTCGTATATGACCAGCTTAATAAGTGCGAGCGTTTTGACAAAAGTTTTGACAAGCTAGATCTCTAAATCAACTTGGGCAAATCGGCATTATATGTATGTATGTTTGTTTGTTTGTCCGAGGATAACTTTCGAAGCGTTGATCCGATCATCGTGAAATTTGATACATAGGTAGGTAGTGATTGCACAATTTTGGTGTAACTAAATGAGCTAAAAATGTTGGGGGGTTGATGAGATATTGGGATTCATCATCATCATTATATCAGCCGTAGGACGTCCACTGCTGGACAAAGGCCTCCCTCATTGATCTCCGGGAACTGCGGTTGGAAGCGGCCTGCATCCAACGCCGACCTGCGGTTCTTACCAAGTCGTCTGCCCATCTTGTGGGTGGACGTCCTACGCTGCGCTTGCCGGTCCGTGGCCTCCACTCGAGAACCTTTCGGCCCCATCGGCCATCTGTTCTGCGCGCTATATGGCCTGCTCATTGCCACTTCAACGTGCTAATCCGTCGGGCTATGTCGGTGACTCGAGTTCTCCTACGTATCTCCTCATTTCTGATTCGATCCCGTAGAGAAACCCCGAGCATAGCCCTCTCCATAGCTCGTTGAGCGACTGAGCTTATTCATAAGGCCAATAGTGAAGGACCACGTCTCGGTTCCATATGTCATCACTGGTAACACACACTGATTGACGATTGATTGAAGACTTTCGTCTTAAGGCACTGAGGTATGTTGGACGAAAAGACGTTGCAAAGTTTCCCAAACGCTGCCCATCCGAGTTGGATTCGACGATTGACCTCTTTCTCGAAGTTGGACCTACCTAATTGGACTGTTTGTCCTAGGTATACATACGCGTCGACAACTTCAAGAGCCGAGTTCTCAACCAAAACTGGGGCAGGGACGACATGGACATTCGACATGATTTTCATCTTGTCCATGTTCATTTTAAGTCCTACCCGTTGGGAGACTCGATTGAGGCCTTCGAGCATCGTGCTGAGCTCTTCCATCGACTTTGCCATGACCACAATATCGTCGGCAAACCGAAGGTGAGTGATGTATTCGCCGTTAACATTGAGCCCCATTCCTTTCCATTCCAGAAGCTTGAAGGCATCTTCCAATGCGGTCGTAAACAGTTTCGGAGAGATTACATCTCCCTGTCTTACGCCTCTTTTTAAGGGAATCGCCTTCGAGCTCTGTTCGTGTACTCGGAATGACATAGTGGCGTTTTTATACAAACACTTCAACACTTCGATGTACCGATAGTCAATATGGCATCGTTGGAGAGACTCAAGCACTATCGAGCACTATGAGAAAGCCACGAATCGAAGGCTTTCTCATAGTCCACAAACGCGAGACATAGCGGCAAGTTATACTCTTCGGTCTTCTGTATGACTTGCCGCAGCGTATATGTATGTGGTCTATGGTACTGTAGCCTTTACGGAACCCGGCTTGTTCGGGAGGCTGGAAGTCATCAAACCTGCGTTCGAGACGGTTCGCGATGACCCTCGAAAACAGCTTATAAACATGGTTCAAAAGCGAAATGGGTCTGTAATTCTTAAGCAAGGTGTTGTCACCTTTCTTGAAGAACAGAACCACCACGCCCCCGTTCCATGCTTTTGGCGTCGTACCTTCAAGCAAGGCGGAATTAAAGAGCTTCTGAAGGACTTTAAGTACCGGTGATCCACCCGCTTTCAGAAGCTCTGAAGTGATTCCGTCCTCACCCGGCGCTTTGTCGTTCTTAAGCTGCTTCAAGGCCATCCTGATCTCATACAGGCTGATGTCCGGAATATCTTCGGTATAATGTCGGATCAGTTAGGCTCTTGGGTCGTTGGCCGCACTGCAAACAGGTTTAGTGACCGAATCGTAGAGCCGTCCATAGAACCTTTCGACTTCCCTTAACACTTCCGCTTTACTTGACGTTATGCTGCCATCTTCCCTCTTCAGCTTCGTCATGCGGCTCTGCCCAATAGAATTATCTCTCGCGAACACTTTGGAGCCTTTATTCCGCTCTATCGTATCTTTAATACGAGATGTATTAAAGGTACGAATATCGTGCCGCAAGGATTTCCAAATTTTTCTATTGAGTTGCCTATGTGACTGAGCATCATCGGGAGACTGCAGTCGCAAAGAACGTCGTTCAGCCATGAGGTTAAGGGTGTCATCAGAGAGTTTCTGAGGTCTATTGGTACGGGGGGTCTTAAAGAACTGGGACCCCACCGTATGGACGGTTTCTACGAACCTGTTATTGATCTCGTCTACTGATGCATCTACTTCTGGACAGTCAAAGCGATTTGCAAGTTCGAGTTGAAAGCTCTCGAAGTTTTGGATATGTGCGCGAGTGGGTCGGAACGTAGACTTCATCAAACGGGACCTTTCAAGTTTAACGTTCATATTCAATGTGGCTCTAACAATTCGGTGATCACTGCCGGTTTTCACCCTGTGAATCACAGAGACATCATTGAATATCCGTTTCTTGTTGGTCAAGATGATATCAATCTCATTTCTCGTGGAACCGTTGGGACTCATCCAGGTCCATTTCCTGTGAGGCGGCTTCTGGAAAAAAGAATTCATCATAAAGAGTCCTTCTTTCTCCAGAAAATCGGCCAGCCTCTGTCCCCTGGGGTTCCGTTGCCCATATCCAAATTGCCCCACTCTCAACTCATCATCGCTTCTCATGCCTAGCTTTGCATTGAAGTCCCCCATAACAACAATAAAGTGAGTTTTGTATGTATGGCTCTACTGATGTCCTCATACATAGACTCTACTTCTTCGTCTGGGTGTGAAGAGGTCGGCGCATATACCTGAACGACCTTCAGCGAATATCGCTTAGATATTCTGAGTGTCAGGTACGCGACCCTGCTCGACACACTGTCGATGGTGATAATGTTGTTGATGAGTGACTTGTGAACGAGAAACCCAACACCACCTTGGGACTGTTGGTCGCCCTCCCGGTAGTATAGTAGGTTACCAGACTTAAGGGATATCGTGTCCTCGCCCTCTCTACGGACTTCTGATAACCCCAAAATGTCCCAGTGTAATCTACTAATTTCTTCTTGCAGCTCAACAATCTTTTCGTCTGTCCTCAAAGTGCGGATGTTGTGTGTTACCAGGGCCAGTGGTCGTCGTAGGGTTTGGTAGCCGATCGTCTCCCGGGGATTCTTAGCACCCCTGGCCCCGCCGTTACCGTGACTGCTACCGTAGCCAGGATTAGCGGGGCCGCCGGGGACTCGGGGCCTGGTTTTATGTTGTAAATTTATCATGAGGGGGTTGTTGCCATACTCGCCACGCTTGGCAGGCGGGTTGGCGAGCGCAGTTTAGGTATTGAAAACACGAAAAGACGCTGCTGCCCATCTTTCGGAGGTATCCCTTAGCAGACTCCTACTGCATCCACGGGCAAGAGCGGAGGGGTAACATTCTATTGCCGGCGCCCCACGGCATGGGGATTGGGATTCAAAAGGGTTAAAAAGAATGAAAATGAGACTATTAGGTCAAGTGGGACGTCAAATGAAAGGTCTTCATTAGTATATTTAGACTCCGTTTTTGTTTTTAGTAAATTCCTTATAGTTTTTTAGTTATTAGCCATAATAAATACTGAACTTTGACAAAATTCACAGGGTAGGTACACCAGTGACCCCACAGTACTGTAATTTGGTATGCGTGTAGCTTAAGTTACACAAATATAGGCAAAAGTCTGTAATCCAGAATAACTGCAATTTGTACCCAAAAAAAACGAGTGTGTTAAAACTAACTAACACGACTGAATTAAAACTTCTTTTTCAAAATACTAATTTGTAAAATTGTTCAATCACAAAATTGTCCACACGTCTGTAGGTCGATCAGTCTCGCACTCGCACATTAACGTTTAAAAATATACGAAACGTAACTCTCTCTTTCTATCTTCACTAACTTATATCTCCCTCTCAACTTACGTTCGCACTTTTCGTAACGCTTTCACCAGCTTACTCCCCAAGTCAAGCGTGCGTAAAGAAGTTTTACTTAAAAAACGAGTTATACCACACGACTGATGTAAAACTTCATTTCAAAATACTAGTGGTTCGCCCTGAACTGAGATCTCGCGAGTCTCCGATTACAACAAAAAAATATTAGTAATTTGGTTACGCATTTCGTGGGACTATTTCCATTGGTCAAAGATTAAGACCGGCTTGCACAATGATTTCTAAACGTATTTAGCGACTAAACATGTTTAAATTTTACGTATTTGTTTGATTTGACAAAGTCAAGTCAAAATCTTTTATTCATTAAAATCACAAGGATCACTTTGAAACGTCAATTTTACTGCTTGTTCCTTCGCGACCAAGACAGGAAAGAAAGGCAAGAAACAAGGCTGGTTGTTTTTTTAATGATTTTACAATACATAGGTACATACATATACATATACAGGAAATAAATTACGTCTAAATTGTAACATTTTGAACAAGTTGGAGCAATTTCAATCCCAAGCTTCTCTATCATCTAAATAATCCGATATTTTATAGTAGGCTTTTTTATAAAGATTTTGTTTATTTGCGTTTCTAAATTTGTTACCTTCCATTTTTGTACATTACTTGGGAGTTTGTTATAAAAGCGAACACCTTGCCCTTTAAACGATATACTAACTTTATGGAGTCTACAAGGGGCAACAGCGAGTTTATCTTTATTTCTAGTATTAAAATTATGATTATCGCTATTTTTCTTAAACAAATTAATATTTTTGTGAACTTACATCAGATTTTCATAGATGTATTGACATGGGAATGTCATAATATTTATTTCTTAAAACTTATTGCTTATATTAATGATTCTCTAGGGCCCATATTATAAATTGCACGAATAACTCTCTTCTGCAGCACATAAACGGTGTTTATATCTGCAGCACTCCCTCACAGCAGCATTCCGTATGACATAATGCTGTGGAAGTAGCTGAAGTAAACTAGTCTAGCTGTGTCTACGTCTGTAAAAAGACGGATCTTTTTGACTGCGAACGCCGCAGAACTAAGTCTCTTCGACAACTTATCAATGTGAGGGCCCCATTGAAGCTTATTATCTAGGATTATACCTAAGAATACGGTAGTGTCCACAAGAGCCAACTCCTCGTCTTTGATTTTTATATCTGCTTTAACTTGTGTAACATTAAGTAAGTAGTATAAATCTAATACACTTTGTTTTCTTTTCATTTGCAAGTAGATTACATTGAACCTTTTTACGACCTTAGAGATTGCATTGTTCACATCATCAAAATTAGTTTGTCATCGCTTTAATTTAAATAAAAGTGACGTGTCATCTGCCAACAATACAACCTCATGATCGTCCCTTACAAGATGGGGAAGATCATTAATATATACTAAAAACAGAAATGGTCCCAGAATTGATCCCTGTGGTACACTCATTTTAACAAGAGACCCCGGAGAACGCTTCCCATTCACGTCTACTCTTTGCACTCTGCCACTTAAATAAGATGTGAGAAAGTCTAGAGCAACGTTCCTAATGCCATAATGGTGTAGTTTCCTGATCAATGTGTCATGGTCTACGCAATCAACTCCTCCTTAAATCATACTTAGCCATTACATACGTTTAGGCATCGTTGCGCGAGTCGCCCTAAGAATATTTTCTTTTGTGTTTTGGGAGACTCGCGAGATCTCAGTTCCGGGTGAACTACTTCATGTCATGATTTTAAATTCAGTTACAAGACTCCACCCGGACAAACATACATACATTGCAAGTTAAATAAAAACTTGTAAAAAATTGGCGAAATTATCGCATGTAGACATTTTTAGTTACCACTCTGTACGTCGCGTCGTCGATCAGTCAGGACTTAAAAATAAATAAATAAATATTGCAGGACATTTCACACAGCGCTATCTAGCCTCAAACTAAGCAGAGCTTGTACTATGGGAACCAAATAACTGATAGAATACTTATATACATTTTTTTTTGTAAATACATACTTATAATATATAGAAAAACAACCAGACCCAGAACGAATATCTGTAGATCATACAAACATTTGTTCCGCGGTGGGAATCGAACCCGCTATCTCCTGCGTCTCAGCCGGCTATTCGCCCACTATGCCACGGAGGTCGTCGAGTCTTTAATTGTTATCTTCTTCTATCTAATATATAAGAATCGTTGTCCTGACTGACTGACATATAGATAACGCACATCCCAAACCGCTGGTCCTAGACTCTTGAAATTTGGATGGTATATTCTGAATGGTGAAGATCATTAATCATCATCATCATCCACAGCCCATAAGTACCCACTGCTGGGAGTAGGCCTCCCTTTGTAACGCCACCCTTCCCGGTTCTGTGCTGCGCGCATCCAGGAGTTGCCCGCGACTTTCTTTATGTCGTCGACCCACCGCGTCGACGGACGTCCTGGATTTCTTAGGTCTGTTCTTGGCTACCATTCGGTCACAGATTTACTCCACCTGCCATCACTCCGTCTAGCCAAGTGTCCTGCCCAGTTCCACTTGAGTTCCACCACCCTTGTTCCGACGTCTTGGACTTTCGTCTGGCGTCGGATTTCGGTATTAGGAACTTGATCCAGCAGGTTGATGCCAAACATGGCGCGCTCCATGGCTCTCTGTGCGACTCGTACTCTGTACACAGTTTCCTTAGTTCCACCGCCCATGTTTCGGCACCGTAAGTCATTGTTGGCAGGACACATTGGTTATACAGACGGGTTTTCAAGCATTGTGGGATCTTCTTTGACCGAAAAACATCTTCAAGCTTTCCAAATGCAGCCCACCCGAGTTGTATTCGTCTAGAGACCTCCTTGTTCTGATGCTTTTTACCAAAAGAAAGAATATGTCCAAGATAAAGGCATTTGTCGACTACTGCCAGCTTCTTGCTTCCAACCATCACAGCTGAGTTTGGGAATCCGACAAATTTCGTCATCACCTTCGTCTTGGACATATTCACCTTAAGGCACACTACCAAAGAAGCATCGTGCAATTGCTGGATCATAAGTTGGAGGACTTCTATATTATCGGCAAAAAGAACGAGGTCATCTGCAAACCTAAGGTGCGACAAGAAAATACCATTAATTTTGATACCACTAGATTCCCATGCAAGCGTCCTCATAACGTCTTCTAGAACCGCGGTGAAGAGCTTGGGTGAAATGGTGTCTCCCTGTCGCACCCCCCTGTTGATGGTGATCATTACCCTGTTGAACATTAATATATATCTTTTTTTCTGTGCGGGTAGTTGTACGATTGACATTTAAAATAAAACTCCTGCTTCTTAATTCCTTTAATTTAAAATTAACTTTTACAACTTATTTATGCTTCTAAATATAGATTAAGTTACAATACCTGTCTGGTAGTGTTTTCATAAATTTCTAAGCACTATATAGTGGAGAATATCACTAAAGAAGTCACAGCAAGTTTTGGATGTTATGGCCAAATCAACGGAACAGTTGAAGAGCATGTTCAGGCAGGAGATGGATCAGTTGAAGGATCGGATCGAAAAAACATCAACACCCAGTGCAACCATTACCAGCCTGGCTACGGACCTCGCTTCGTTCAGGACATTTGTCATGAGTGCACTTCAGTTACTACAGGACCAACTTTGCAATGAGGTAGATAGCCTGGAAATGCGAAGCCGTCGCAAGATATTGTTGCTGCATGGTGTTCCAGAGGGTGCAAAGGAGGACACGGCCGAGGTCCTTGTAAAGACGGTGACACAGAAGCTGAGCCTCAACGATTTTACTCAAGCTGCCATTAGCCGCTGCCACAGGATGGGTCGCTTAACGTCAAGTGATAAACCTAGGCCCGTTTTGTTTAAACTCCATGATTTAGCACTGCGAGGCAAGACTTGGTCTACTAAAACTAGCCTCAAAAACACTGGGATCACTATGTCGGAGTTTTTAACGAAGTCACGTCATAAAACCTTTATGGCGGCAAGGCAGCGATTTGGTGTGACGAAATATTGGACCCAATAGGGCTCCGTGTTCGTCATCGAAGTGGATGGAACGCGCCGTCGCATCCATAGTGAAAGAATCTAATATAAAAACACCTTCAGATTTAAAAGTTTAGTTTAATCGTTAATACTAGGAAATACAATTTACGGTATGACCGTTTGGCTTTCCAGAACAAATGTCCGGTGCTGTCGAATTTACGACCAAGAAAAAAACCCTTGAATGACACGTCATTCTCCAAGTTTGTAAAACTTCAATTTATTGACTGCATCCGGAACTCCGTTGAGGTATTCATTAAAAATTGATTCTAAAATTGTATTATTTATTTAATAACTTTTAAATAAATAACCAATTATTTTAAACAATGTATTATAAAAGATAAATATAATTATAATTTACTTCCGTCAATATTTCATTAATCATGAACTAATAAATCAATAAATTGCAATCAAATATTAAATTATGAAAGTAGACATTTATATAAATAAAAACGATAATTTGTAGGCAAAGCTATCATTTTTAAACAAGTTAACATAAATTAAAAATTAAATTATAGCTCACTTCCGTCAATATTCCTTTGATAATGCTAATTTATCATATAAAATACAATCATTTAATATTACCAGTTATATAAATCAAAGAGATAATTTATAAGCAAGCTAACAATTCGTCCATCCTGACAATGGTTCGCGTCCTCGCGAACTTAGAATGATACAGCTAACACAGATGAACAAAGAGAAAAAATTTGATATAAACACTTCAATAATTTGAACAACAATAATAAAATATTAAACTTTTCACTTAAATAATCTTTTCACTTAATAAATTAATCTTACTGCATTCACATGAAACAAAAAAATGCAAATACAAAATATGTGTAAAACCAACATCTCATCGGGATTTAGTATCATCATTGAATATCAATTGAAGTCCTCGCTTGCAATTGTGCACATTTTACTTTATAATTGTATAAAATATTTTATATCAATAGTAAATATTTTATTGTGTAAAACTAACATAACATCGAGCCAGACAAGGATAAGATCTATAAATATATGTATTTCTAAACAGACGGATTCTATTGTAATAAATATTGACAATACCGTAATTTAAGCATAATCAAATCAAATATAAATCCCCGCCTGCGATTGTGCACGATGCACTTTTAAATTGTGTACGCTCATAGCCATAAATTGTATACGCTCATAGCCATACATGTTATACGCTCAGCCATAAATTGTATGCGCTCAAAGCCATAAATGTTATACGCTCATAGCCATAAAATGTAACACGCTCATAGCCATAAATAATATATGCTCATAGCCATACATCGTATACGCTTATAACAGTATGATTCACTTTGCACTTCATGATTTCACTTCATTCACTTTGCTCATAACAATTATATGATAATTGCACGGAGGAAGACGCACAGCAGACGCGTGCAGGCTTCACTATACGATTGCGTAGGTTGCGCAGGAGATGCAATCAGGCTGCACAGCGGTGCGCACAGGTCTCATGAATGATGCATGCAGGCCACACAGTCACTACACGCTGGCTGCATAGCTGGTGCACACAGGCCACGTAGCCACTGCACGCCCTCTTTTTATCTCTTGATTTGGTCTCGTTGATATTCCACGATGCATTGTATATGTAAAATAAAAATAAAGTGTCAAAGTAATATTGTCAAAATATGTTAAAAGGTACACAATCATTTGAAAGTACCTGCCATATTGAAACTTGTGGTTTTTCTTTGTTGTTTCATATGTCAAAATATCTGTGATACGATAAACTACGCTAACGTTTGAGGAAGAGTAATTATAGACTAAATCTATAATACAATCTCAATGTTAGCCCGTCACTGGCCTGCCCACTTAAACACTGGTACAGGATTAAACATAATAACGGCATTTAAATAATTCATTTGCAATAAGATTTAATTGACTGAGATAACCAAAACGAGCTGTTACTTCTAAACAACCGACGGCCTGGGAATGCAGATAAAACCGAATTCCTTATTCTACTACCACAGCCGATTGCAGTTGCAACTTTTCTCTTCTCCAAGTCGTGAAGGAATATTATATCTGGGAGAGTCCTACGTCCATCAGTAGACTGTTGCAGATCAACAATGACCAAACCGAGTGACTGTAGATATAATATTGCGTTAAACTGTTTCATGTTATACTGTTCTTTAATTTACTCTAAATTTACACGGATTAATTTAAATATTTCCCTGACCAATATATATATATAAGAATTAAATATCAAAGTTCTAAAAACTTTGATATTTTTTTACCCAAACCATTTCATACCGGCAGATGAATAAAGACATAATGGTGGTGAACTATATGAGAAACAGCTATCGCCCATCAAGTAGTTCTTGGGCTAAATACTCAATCCATCCGTGGCATGGGCATAACACTGTAAACAAAGAGGGTACAACCAATACTAGACTTGTGTACAAGACAAGGTCCTGCCATTGCAAATTCATGCCATAAAAAGAAATCTGAACATCTAATAATTTATCAAAAAAGTCATGGACTAGTATCCAGATTGATTGTCATCCTTTATTAAATTTTCAAGAATTGCAAAGTAATCCCATGGAAAGAACTAACTTTTCAGTATGGTATCCCGGTATCAAAATAAAAGAAACATTGTTTACGTTAACTATAATTATAGAAAATAAACTTGATTATTAATATATGCATTAACTTACATGTTCTCACTAAATAAAACATATCACTTAGGAATGTAGACATTTTGTCTGATTTCCCAAAGATCACTTTTACTAAATGAAAATAAAACCAAATATGCTAGGTTTATACAACCTAATGTTACACAAATTATAGCATATATTAAAATCAAACACGAAGACGGCTCGAGTATCTGTTATTGTTAATTTAATATAATAATCTTAGGTATCACCCTAGATATTATCCTCATATTTATTTATAAGCTGTAGACTGTCTTTTTACAGACGTAGACACAGCTAGACTAGTTTACTTCAGCTACTTCCCCAGCATTATATCGCCAGTATACTGCCGTGCCGGAGTGCTGCGTCTTTTTACAGACGTAGACACAGCTAGACTAGTTTACTTCAGCTACTTCCCCAGCATTATATCGCCAGTATACTGCCGTGCCGGAGTGCTGCAGGCACAAATGCGGTTTATGTGCTGTAGCTGTAGAAGAGGGCTGTTCGTACAACCTATAATAAGTGCCCCAGAGAATCATTATACCAAAAGTTTTATAAATTAAATATAATACTACAATGACTCCCTTACAGTGCAGACTGTCCGTTTATGGAACGCACTACCAGTGGCTATCAGTCGTGCTAATCCACTCACTATTTTCAACTTATGGTCAGGGAACACTATTTGACTACTTGTCGCTAACTATTGGTTATCCCTTTCATATTATGAATATATTTTTTGTATTTAATGTAAACATTTTCTATGGATGTATATTATAGCATATACAATTTAAAGTATGTAAGTACCTATGTTTACGACCGCATTGGAAGATGCCTTCAAGCTTCTGGAATGGAAAGGACTGGGCATCAATATTAACGGCGAATACATCACTCACCTTCGGTTTGCCGACGATATTGTGGTCATGGCAAAGTCGATGGAAGAGCTCAGCACGATGCTAGAAGGCCTCAATCGAGTCTCCCAACGGGTAGGACTTAAAATGAACATGGACAAGACGAAAATCATGTCGAATGTCCATGTCGTCCCTGCCCCAGTTATGGTTGAGAACTCGGCTCTTGAAGTTGTCGACGCGTATGTATACCTAGGACAAACAGTCCAATTAGGTAGGTCCAACTTCGAGAAAGAGGTCAATCGTCGAATCCAACTCGGATGGACAGCGTTTGGGAAACTTCGCAACGTCTTTTCGTCCAACATACCTCAGTGCCTTAAGACGAAAGTCTTCAATCAGTGTGTGTTACCAGTGATGACATATGGAACCGAGACGTGGTCCTTCACTATTGGCCTTATGAATAAGCTCAGAGTCGCTCAACGAGCTATGGAGAGGGCTATGCTCGGGATCGAATCAGAAATGAGGAGATACGTAGGAGAACTCAAGTCACCGACAAAGCCCGACGGATTAGTACGTTGAAGTGGCAATGGGCAGGCCATATAGCGCGCAGAACAGATGGCCGATGGGGCCGAAAGGTTCTCGAGTGGAGGCCACGGACCGGCAAGCGCAGCGTAGGACGTCCACCCACAAGATGGGCAGACGACTTGGTAAGAACCGCAGGTCGGCGTTGGATGCAGGCCGCTTCCAACCGCAGTTCCTGGAGATCAATGAGGGAGGCCTTTGTCCAGCAGTGGACGTCCTACGGTTGATATGATGATGATGATGATGAAGTACCTATGTACATATGTGGTACACCATTAATACCTTACGTAAAATTCACATGACCTATTCCATACAAAAGGTTATGTGGTAGAGATCGCTACTTAGCGATAAGATTTCCAAATGTAAATGTATACATTAATTTGAATAATGTCAATTTTAATTTTTTTGTTGTTTGTGGTGTGCAACAAAGTATTATCTATGTTATAATGGCATTCGTTTGCCAGTAACATCTATGAGAATCTGATTTATGTTCATAAAATATTAATTTGTTTAAGAAAATAGCGATAATCATAATTTTAATACTGGAAATAAAGACAAACCCGCTGTTGTAGATCAATAGTTATAGTTTAGATGAAACTTATCTTTTAAATGTACCTATTGTTTTGTAAAAGTATTATCAAAAAAAATTACCAGCCTTGTTTCTTGCCTTACTTTCCAGCTTGGATTCAAAGTGATCCTTATGATTTTAATGAATATATATTCTTTGGATTATTAACCTTTGATCTTTAGCTAAACAAATGCATCTGAAGTAAAGGTATTGCTATTGCCATCCAACGAAGGTTTTTACAATAGATGAAATCAATATTACTAAGAACTTGAAATAAAGATATGTCTGCCTACCCAGCAACATCTGCAGCGCATCCAGAGGGCGTCCATGCGGTGCCTACCCCGGTGTCAGTTGGGAACTCAAGTCTCGAATACGTTGTTGAGCATGACCACCCAGGACACCCAGTCCAGTTTTATGTTATATTCATTTATACGACAAAAGTTACATACTAACAGTATTATACAGGGTGGGCCAAATTAAAGTTCACTTTCCCTTGTCTAATAGAACGTTGCCCGCGGCAAGTAGCGGGGTGTGGTCGGGTCACGCGTCTCTCGCATTTTTAGTCGCCATGAGTCCGTTCACGCGCGTTCGCTGTTCGAGCATTTTACGATAATGGTCATTCTTACATTGTTGTGCGGCGTATGTTTAGAGTTAAATTTAATTTATCGAATATCCGCCAGTGTCCTAGCACTCAGTTACTTAAGCAATGGCTGAAGAGGTTCCAAGAAACTGGTTCGACGCTTCCAAGAAGACGTCAAGGACGTCCCCGCACTATACGCACAGAGCAAGCGATTCAGGAGGTTAATCAATCTGTTGAGCAAAATGCGGAACTCTCTACGCGGCGACGTTCGGCAGCTTTGGGGATTTCAAGAAGCAGTTTAAGGCGAATTTTACGTGATTTAAAGCTTCATCCTTACAAAATCCAGTTAGTGCAGAAACTTACCCATGATGACCATACCAAAAGAGCGTCATTTTCCTCCATTATGTTAGAGCGGTTTTCAAACTTCGGGAACATCCTTTTCTCGGACGAAGCCCATTTTCACTTGAGCGGATTTGTCAATAAACAGAATTGCCGTTATTGGAGCACTGAACAGCCTTCGCGCAAGCATCAAAAGCCTCTTCACTGCCAGAAAGTGACGGTTTGGGCAGCCATTTCAGCCAAAGGGCTCATTGGGCCTTATTTCTTTGAAAATTCTAGAGGCCAAGCATTAACAATAAATACGGACCGATATGTGAAAATGCTTGAAGAATTTTTAAGACCAACTCTTGCTGGTCTGCAAGAGTACAACTCTCTGACTTGGTTCCAGCAGGATGGCGCCACCTGCCACACGTCTAATGCCAGCATGGGGGTCATAAAGGAGATGTTCCCCGATAAAGTCATCTCTAAGAGAGGTGACATCGAGTGGCCACCACGAAGCCCAGACTTGTCTCCGCCAGATTTCTTTTTGTGGGGATACCTTAAAAATAAGGTATACTCCAATAAACCGCAGACAATTACCGCCTTGAAAGAAAACATTCAAACGGAAATGGCGGCTATATCGACGGCGACGTGCCGGCGCGTTTTCGAAAATTTTAAGCACCGCTTAGAAGAGTGTTTGCGGCGAGACGGAGAACATCTAGACGATGTTATTTTCAAGAAATAAATTACTGTAATGTTACATTAAGTTACTTTTTAAATAAAATCTTTAAGTACTATCAGTCTATTTTTATAAAGGTTTCAAAAGTGAATTTTACTCTGGCCCACCCTGTATAAAGCACTGTACAACCTTAGAGGTTTGTCTCGGTGCTTAGAGACACTCAAGCCGCTATACATTATTTAGATACCTACTTAAAGATCCGTCATCTTTACCTAAACATAAGTTACGATTTCATCCGATCTCCCCCCCAACTAGATATCATAGTTAGGCAGGTCCAACCTCGAGAAGGTTTGCTGGAAGAAAACTCTTATTAGGGTTAAGCTCGCCTTTGTACATGTTCATTTTGTAAGCTATTTTTATCTATAAATCTATTTGTGTACAATAAAGAATAAAGAAAAGGAGGCCAGTCGACAAATCCAATTCAATTGGGCAGCGTTCGGGAAACTACGTAACGTCTTTTCGAACAGAAACGCGGTTCCTCACTATGGGCTCCATAACAAGGCTGAAGGTCGCTCAGTGCACCATGAAGAAGGACATGCTCGGTGATTCCTCACGAGATCAATTAGAATGAGGAGATCCGTAGACAAATCAAGGTTACAGACATAGCCCAGAGGATCAGCAGGTTGAAGTGGCAGTGGGCGGTGCACATGGCTCGATAAACCAACTAGCCTTTGAGATAGACAGACAGGTTCTTGAGTGGAGACTATGTATCGTAAAGACGACCCGACAAAGGCCGCTGAGAGCCACCGGGTGCAGGCCGCACAAGATTGGTTGCTCCGGAATAAATTGGGAATTGCCCTTGACAAACAAAGCCTATTGATTTTGAATGGTCCACTCGGCCTCTCAACACACGTGCCGTTGCAATTCCAGACATTCGTGCATGTCACAGCTACTTAAAGGTGCCGGAACGGACTTAATTTGACATTTGACTTTCAATGAGCAGAACTCATTTTAGAGTGTCTGTCTTTGACTATTCCTACTACTTTAGGTCACGCCATGAGATCCGTGCCGCGACCTCGTGTCTTTACTATGAGAACATGCAAGTGGAACGCGATCTGGCATAAATATCTTACGACCACGCTGTGGGACGCCAGGGCTGCGAACTCGTTCATGCCTCCAGCTGCGATCCCGTGTAGTCCTCGGCTGTGATTTCAGTGACGGTCGCAGCCACGGCTCCGACAGCGCCTTTAAGGTGATCTTGACTGTGATCTGCACCGCTGCAAGCGCGTTCTCGACTCCTGCGGTCGCGCATTGTAGTGTGCCCACGTTCATAGGACTGCTGGTATTTCCGTGGCTACTCGAACTCAAGAGAGCCGATACGTCTTGCATCTCTTTAGTATTGCATGATCCTTGAAATAAAAAAAACACACTGAATAATTGTTTTCCTATGGTCACTATAAAACAAAGATTTATAAAAGCAAACTACATTATATCCGGGTTTGGTTGCTTCTCTATATATTATAAGTATGTATTTACAAAATGTATACAGGTATTCCATTAGTCATCCAGCTCCCATAGTACAAGCTCTGCCTAGTTTGGGGTTAGACAGCGCTATGCGAAATGTCCAGCAATATTTATATTTATATCAAAGGATGTCATACTACATAGTGTGGGTAGATCCACATAATGAACAACGAATAGCTTAAACAATATAAGCTGGTAAAATAAAGGTGATCCCATATTCACAGCGAGTAGGCCCTAACTTTATTCTGATGCAAGATAACGCTCGCCCTCATACTGCCAGAGTGATCCAAAGTGCAATCTCCGAAGCTGGTATCGCAGTTCTACCCTGGCCTGCCATGAGTCCGGACCTGAATCCGATCGAGCATATCTGGGACCAGTTGAAATGAAGCCTTAAATACAACTACACTGAAATTCATAGCCGACAGGAGTTGATAACTGCTTTAAAAGTGTGTTGGGAGCAAACTCCAGATGAAAACGTCATCCACCTTATAGAGAGTGTTCCGAACCGACTCAGAGAGTGTGTGCGCAATAGGGGAGGACCTACGCGTTACTAAACATAAGGCATTGAAGCAACCCTAAGAACATGTTTAAAAATAAATGTGCTCGTGTCTTCAACGTGTTGTTTTGGAAAACCATGTAATTTTAAGTTAATGTGTAAAACGTGCATTTCTTGACGATGTTTTTGGCAAAAATAAGGCATTGTAATGTTTTTTAATGATTCTGAATGTGTTAACCTATTTCTAAAATTAAACTTGAAATAAATTGTACGTATTTTTTTTTATTTTAATTTAAATCATATTTTATTGGGTGGGCCCTATTTTGTTTTGAGTAGTTTATAAATAAAAACGATAATTTGTAGGCAAAGCTATCATTTTAAACAAGTTAATATAAATTACAAATTAAATTGTAGCTCACTTCCGTCAATATTTCTTTGATAATGCTAATTTCTCACATAAAATACAATCATTATTACCAGTTATATAAATCTGGCTGGTTTTAGTATCATTCAAAGTTTAAATTTTAAAGAAGATAATTCCAAATTCAAATTAGGAAAATGTGTATTTATACTAAAAACGGGATATTTACCATGATTTGTGAGTATTTGAGTATCCCGATATTTCGGCGCAGTTGCATGCGCCATGATCACGGATAAAACCGTGGTTTACCCGTGATCATGGCGCATGCAACTGCGCCGAAATATCGGGATACTCAAATACTCACAAATCATGGTAAATATCCCGTTTTTAGTATAAATAGTGTTCATAACCATGATAGTTTCAAAAGTTATATCGGAAAATGTGTGATTTTTATTTGTTATTATTTGTATTTGTCTAATGAAGAAATTCAATACATTTTAAAATTTTACTATAATCCGGAAATTTTGATGTCAAAGATGCACGTCGCTCTGGTCGCCCTATTACGGATAAAATTGATGCCTTTTTTGAAAAAGTGGAGCAAGATCGGCATATCAGTAGTTACGACGTAGCTGAAGAACTGACCACAAAACAGTTTTGGTGCATTTGAAAAAAACTGGGTACACAAAAAAGCTCGATATTTGAGTACCCCACGAGCTCACTGAAAGAAACCTATAATGAACCGTGTACTCATTTGTGATTCTTTATTACGACGTAATGAAACCGAACCATTTTTGAAGAAGCTGATAACTGGTGATGAAAAGTGGATCACGTACGACAAGAACGTGTGAAAAAGGTCGTGGTCAAAGGCCGGTCAGGCTTCACAGACTGTGGTGAAACCCGGTTTAACTCGCAAGAAGGTGATGCTGTGTGTGTGGTGGGATTGGAAGGGCATTATTCATTATGAGCTGTTACCACCAGGCAGGACCATCGATTCCGAACTTTACTGCGAACAATTGATGAGATTAAAGCAAGAAGTAGAGAGAAAGCGGCCAGAATTAATCAACAGAAGGGGTATGGTTTTTCATCATGATAACGCTGGACCTCACATATCTTTAGCCACTCAGCAAAAATTAAGAGAGTTTGGCTGGGAGGTGTTAATGCAGCCGCCGTATAGTCCTGACCTTGCACCTTCAGATTTCCACCTGTTTCGGTCTTTTCAGAATTCTTTAGGCAGTGTCAGGTTAACATCACGAGAGGACTGCCAAAACTACTTGTCGCGGTATTTTGATCAGAAGCCCCAAAATTTCTATAGCAATGGGATCATGTCCCTACCTACAAGATGGCAAAAAGTTATCGAACAAAATGGTACCTACATACTTTAGTTAAATGTAAATAAACTATATTTAAAAAATGTTTTGAATTTTTTTTAAAAATGCGAAGAATCTTTATCCCCAACCTAATATTATAAGTAGGTATTTACAAAAAAGAAGTATATAAGTATTCTATCAGTTATCTGGTTCCTATAGTACAAGTTCTACTTAGTTTGGGGCTAGATAGTGCTGTGTGATATGCCCAGCATTTTATGTTAAACAGTATAATAAGTTATACAGTTTTAAACCTAATATAACAAATGTTACTTTTTATCTCATAAATCAGTTTTCATAATCTTTGGTACCCTATCGCGCCAAGTTTAGTATAGATATAAATACGTAGAAATAGAGATATATTCTCTCTTCTAAATCCATAT
Source organism: Philereme vetulata (assembly GCA_918857605.2). Taxonomy (NCBI): domain Eukaryota; kingdom Metazoa; phylum Arthropoda; class Insecta; order Lepidoptera; family Geometridae; genus Philereme; species Philereme vetulata. Next base: position 6,848,508 of record OU975477.1, read on the forward strand.
AGTTAGGTAAATTCATAAAAAATATAAGCGTTCTGCAGTCCTCTCCACTCCCTTTAAATTTAATATAGTCGCAATGGTGAGCCATACACAATTCAGCCATCGTAGTGACCCCAGTCCTCTGTCTGCATATTAGATATAGGCGCAATTATAAGTCATGAAATAAATCCAGCTACCGCGGCATCTACCAGCACACTCTTCAATGAAAGTAGAATCACAGTGATGAATCATAAACAATTTTTAGCTACCGCAGCATCCTCCAACCAACTCACTATAAGTCAGATAGGGCCACAACATTGAGACATAAAAAAAAAAATTTGGCTACCGCAGCATCCACCAGCCCTATTTTATAAGATAAATTGTGTCGTAAAAATTATTACTCATAAAAATAAAGCGGCTAGCGCAGCATCCCCCAGGCCACCCTCATTAAGATAAATAGTCATAGTCACTCAATCCACTATAAGTTATGTAGGACTACAAAATTTCGTAACTATCGCAGCGTCCACCAGCCCTTTGCCTTTTAAGTTTTATGACGTCGCAATGATAACTGATAAAAGTTTGCAGCCAACACAGCGTCCCCACTCCCTAAGGGTCCCAATGATGAGCCATAAAACATTGTAAAAACGGCAGCGTCCCCTAACCAACTCACAACAATAACAATAACCTATCCAACGAGTGTTCAAATGATAAGTCAATAAAATAAGAGCGAGCGCAGCATCTTCCAGCCCACCTTTAAGATAAATAGGGTCACAATGATGAGTGATAACAAATTTTCTGCTACCGCCGAACTTTTCAGCCTGCTTTTTTTAGGTAGAGCCTCACTAGAGTCTCACTCACTAGGCTGGTAGGTAACACAGCTAAGATTTTTTTTTGACTCCTCATTGCGCCTATATATAACATGCAGAGAGCTAGCTGGGGTCACTACGGCTAGCATTTTGTATGGCTCACCATTGCGGCAATATTAAACTTATAGGGAGTGGACTGCAGGACCGCTCACGTAGCATTTTTTTTACCTGATTTATAAAATAAAAAGTAGCTTATGTGTTAATCCAGGTTAAAATCTACGTACATACCAAATTTCATCGAAATAGGTTCAGCCGTTACGACTTGACTGCGTAACAAACAAATAAATAAACAAACATCCTCACTGAACAACATCACATAAATTAATGTGATATGTTGTGATAAATTAGTACATATTTAGTAGTGTAACGCGTACGAAGTCGCGGGCAACAGCTAACAGATTTATACCTATAGATTATATATACAAAGGATGTTATACCTCTGCAGATGCCTGGTGTTTATAAGATAAGACTGTAGCTGTGGCCGCTCTTACATCGGGCAAACCAAACGTACCATAGCCGAGCGTGTCAGAGCATATCGCAGCTGTCAAAAATCGCCAGGTAAACAAGTCGGCGATAGCAGATCATCTGGTAGACTCGGGACCGAATCATTAGATTGAACTTCATGATCCTAAGGTTCTCTCTAGTGAACGCCATTATTACAAGAGAATAGTTCGTGAAGCGATTGAAATCAAGAAATTTCTAAAATTTAAATCGGGAAGATGGCTATAGACTCTCAGCGTCTTGGAACCCAGTAATTGCTAGGTGTGCGCGTCGTAATCGGTCGACTCAGTGCGTAGATACGGTTAGTGTAGTGTGTCGTAATATGAACGAGGACATTTCTAATTCTGAAGACCAAGTGAGGGTAGATGCTGCAGCTACCCACACTTCCCGACGGTAGCTCCAAGTACTCCAGTCAGCACGAGACCATGACCGTTGCAACACAGCCTAAAGGTCGGGATAACAAATAAAAAAGGTACATACGCGATAAATACCCGTTTTAATCAATAATTATGTACAGTGATCGCGAAAGTTTGAAAATACTAGTAGCAGATTGGTCTTATTTGGAGGCTTTCTCCTCAGGGAGGAATCAGTTTGATGTGCTCAAAAAAATATATGTCATTCATTGACCTTTTATCTGCAAAGTGAACATACAAAAAAGTTCTACCTGTTTATTTACTATCAGAAAAAAAATAACAAAATGTAGCTGTTTTCGACTGATTTATTATTTTTACACAAAACAGAATACAACCAGTTAAGATAACAATATTAAGAAATACATAGGTTAATGGGCTAGATGGCATCCTAAAACATGCGTACACATCATCATTAATTAGAGCAGTTATAATTGTGTTTTGATGATAGAGAAATGCTAAATAAAAAAGTACCTGTTGGACCGAAGTAACATGTTTTTGTGCTAGATACATAAAAGAGAGACAAAATATATACTACATATAATTAAGATAAACCTGAATCATAGAATTAAATAAATATAAGATTGTAGTTAACCATTATACAATATTAGCACTACAATACTAACCATCCTCAAGACATCCATTATAGCTTGAGGATGGCTCAATCATTTTATAATAACATTCAATTTGAGTTTTGGCCACTCTCCTTCGAGAGTATCTCAAAAAGGGTTTTTTTTTAATTTCAATATTTTGTTGTTGAAGACATCAATCTTTTCACTATGTTTTATTAATAGATCATTGTACAAGCGACACATTTCTGACAACTGGATTATAATATGAGGTGTCATTTGAGTGTACATGCAGGGCGAAAGTGTTGAGGAAGGGATATCGAGACCTAGGCTTTATGCTAAAATTTAAAATGGAAAGTAAATTAGGTGCGTCAATAATAGAGTGGACAATTTTGAAAATATGCAACACATCATGATATTGACGCCGAGTTTTGAAAAAAATTTGAACTTATTAAGTTTGGTGGCGTAAGAGGGAAGCTTCCTGTATAAACCGCATCTATATGACAAGACGTTTAAAAACTTCTTTTGGACCCTCTCGATACGTTCAGTATGGACATTGTAAAAATTAGACCAAATAACCGCAATACACTCCATAATGCTTCGGAGAAGAGAGCAATATAGATATACGAGGCTTTTGGGATTTTTAAAGTCTTTAGTAGATCTTGATATAAAGCCTAGTAGTGCTACGAGCTATGATGTAATCATAGTGACTGAGAAAAGTTAGTTTTTCGTCGAATATAACACCAAGATCCTTAACGGTATGTTTACTGTCCATGATATGCCCCACGAGTCAGACTATAATCGACCATGATTTTTATTGTTTTATTGGTAAAAGTGACAACAAAACACTTTTTGGGATTTAAAAACATCAGGTTTCTTTCACACCAATTAACGATAATATCTATGCCCGACTGGAGACCCAATGAATCGTTATGGTAAGTAATAGTAGAAAACACTTTTAGGTCATCGGCATATAGCAAACATGGACAAGTCAGCTGTTCTATTAGGTCATTGATAAAGGCTATGAAAAAGAGTGGGCCAAGATGTGACCCCTGAGGCACCCCAGAAGTAACAATGGCAGGCGAAGAAATGAAACCCTTTATTGCTACAAGCTGGCTCCTTCTGTAAAGATACGATTCGATCCAGCGCAACAGACTGCCGTGAATTCCATACGAAGCCAATTTAAAACATAATTATTACATGATTAACTTTATCAAAAGGTATCAAGGTACTTTATCAAGATATTGACGGTACCGGTTAAGTAACAGTGACGTGCGTAAAAAATTACAACGGAAAAAAATAAAAAACAGTGGTTTATTTTACGTTTTAATCAAAGTTTTACAGTGTGCTTCAATTATAAGCTATTGAAGAAGAAAAAAACCATAAAACACATTCAGTAAGTCATCAAAATATAAGTATATCATCAAGTTTTGTTAAAATCATTATAGAAACAGTTGATTAGAAGAGGTGCTTGACTTAAACGCGTAAGCGAAGCGTATTGCGCGGCGCTTACGACCTTCTCGCCGCGGCACTTGCTGAACATTATAAAGCTTACCTACATAGCCACTTTTGTGCTACAAAATTGAATACGGTCTCCGACGAAAAAAATTTAACAGATTTTAAAGCAATTATCATCACAACAATAGGACGTCCACTGCTGAACATATTCCTGTCCAATAGTTTTTCAGAGTGGCAGATTTTGTGTGTAACGGCCAGTAAGGCAGCAAGCACTCCTAGGTAAACAACAACCTAGCAATAATGTCAAAGCCAAGGGTTGTTGTAATCTTGAAAGCGACAAGTCTGAGTACGTAACATGTGTAACCTGCAACAAAAGCTTCCACTTAGCTTGCATAGCTTCAACCAGTTCAACTCCACCACGGTCTGACTGGATATGCCCACTGTGTCTTAGAAGACCGAGAGGATGTAACAACGATGACACCCCCTTGCGTTCTAAAGAAAATTTATCGACGATGCGGGCGCATAAAAGAGCCCTAAGCTAGATGCTGAAGCTGGACTTACGCGCGCCGACCTCAGGGAAGTAGTGCAGGATATATTTCAGAAACAAATGGAAAATATGCTTCTCCGCTTCGGTGAGCAAATTAAGACCACTGTTACAGCAGCACTAGATCCGATCACAAAGGATATCCAGGACTTGCAACAGTCTATGGTCCTCGTCAATGAATAATATGAAGACGTTATTAATAGTCACACTCAGATGACGGATGTAATAATAAACTACAAGGAGAAAATATATCTTCTAGACTCTACCAACTCGAACAAAACACTCTTAATCATAATGTAGATATGCAGCGTGGGTGTGAGAATCGCAATGAGAACAGTTCTAAAACAGGCATACAAACGAGTGTAAAGATTAATGAGGCAATCAATGAGCTCCAAGAGCGCTCACGCCGTGAAAAAAAATATTATTATTTCAGCTATACCTGAAACTCAGAATAAGAATGCAGGAGAGAGGCGTGAAAGTGACCTGAACGAAGCAGCAACCAAGATTATTCAATCGCTGTACAAGGACTGCCCAGCCCCTAGGAACTGTATACGTCTTGGAAAATACTTACCTAGCAAAACTCGAAACCTCAAGGTTTTCCTGGACTCATCAGCAATAGCTAAAATTATATTGAAGAAAAGAAATAGCACTACGAGCGACCATAAAATATTCTCCGACCAAACACCAACACAAAGGAATGCTATTAATGAGCTGAGGACTGAACTCTCTCAACGGCAACAAAATGGTGAAACTGCTCTTATAATAAAGTACATTAAAGGGACGCCAAAAATTGTGAAAAACGCGGCAAATAACTACAACCCTTTACCAACAGTGGCATAATCCAGTCGTCACTTGATGAAGATGAGGACATTATCCATCTTATAGCAGACACATATGATAAACTACCAAGAAATAAAAACTCTTTAAACTGTTTTTATGCAAACGCATGCAGTATAATGGCTCCTGGGAAATTAGACGAATTAAAGTGCATACTCAAAGCTATCCCTACAAACATACACCTTATTCTTTTGACCGAAGTATGGATCAAATCCGAAGAAGATGCTTTACGGTTAGAACTCACTAATTACACGCATTACTATAATTTGAGAACAAATGCAAGAGGGGGAGGCGTGTCAATTTTTGTACATAACGATCTCACACACAATCTAATTGAAGAAAAATACATAGGAGGAAACAACTATCTGTGGATCCACATTAACAAATACAATCTCGATATAGGGGTCATATATAAACCCGGAGACACTGACAATAATGAATTTATAGAAACATATGGAGCACAACTACAACAAAAGAAAAGAGCCATCATTTTCGGAGACTTTTACCTGGATTTACTCCGTACAAATCCCAGCATCAGATCATATAAAGAACTGCTAACCGAAACCGGTTTTTTTGTTCTAAACAAAATAGACATCAACTATTGTACTCGTGAAAACACTACAAGAAAATCCATAATAGACCATGTATGTACAAACATTAAAAACAACAATTTCCATATGGCTATATTAAACTCAGCAATGTTAGACCACAAGCAACTATACATAGAAATACTGAAAACAAAAAAGATTAAAAAAAAAAACGGATCTATTATGAAGCAGTAGATTACAGGAAACTTTACGAGACACTAAAATATGAAAGACCAGTGAACTTATTAAATAACTATCAAGAATTTGAACAATGGCTAATAACCTCAATAAAGAAGAACATAATAACAAAAACCAAAATTTTGAAACTGCCTCAGGAAGACTGGATTAATAAGGAAATAATAGATGAGATTAATGCCAGAAACATAACATACCAAAAATTTAAAACAGATGAAACGAACGAAAACCTAAGAGAAAATTTTAATGAAAAAAGAAATAATGTATTAATTAAAATAAAAACATGTAAAAGTAGATACTACACTAACTCCTTCGAAAAATGTAAAAACCAGCCTGAGAAAACGAGGAATTTAATAAATGAGATTTCAAAAAAACAAAATTAAGAATAGCCCTGCTCCTCCAAAGCTTATTGACCAATCGGGGAATATACTGACTGACGAAAGTGACATCTGCGAATGTTTTAACGAATTTTTCTCTTCCATAGGCACAATTTTATCAAGCAATATTCCTCAGAAATTTCATAATACACCAACAAATTTATAGGCAACAGATTTTAATAACACTCAAAAACTGATTAAACTAAACCCATGCACAAACGACGAAATCTCAAAAATTATAGATAATCTAGACTCTAATGTAAGCAAAGGCCTTGATGGTATTACTACTAAAATGATTAAATCAACAAAACCTCTAATTTTAGAAAATTTGACTAACTGTATTAATACCTGTCTTGACTGTGGACACTTTCCTGATAGCCTTAAAGTAGCTAAAGTGACTCCTATATTTAAGGCTGACAATAAACAAGACCCGAACAACTATTGACCGTGGTACCTATAATTTCTAAAATATATGAATAAGTACTATACACTCGGCTCGACAACTATTTAATGTCCATTAATTTTCTTTATAAATTTCAATATGTCTTCAGATCTAAGTCCAACACTCTATCTGCTACGATAGATCTTATAACAAAAATAAAACATAATATTGATAAAAAAAACATGGCTCTTGGGATTGTGATGGATTTGAAAAAAGCCTTTGATACAGTGAGCCACCATTTGCTTCTAAAAAAGCTCCAATTATTGGAATCTCGGGTACTGCTTACATGCTATTTAAGTCCTACCTTACAAACAGACAGCAGATAGTCAAAATTGGTGAAAACCAGAGCAACCCTAGGTCAATCACATGCGGCGTCCCACAGGGATCGATCCTTGGCTTTTATATTATATATATAAATAATATAAATGAAACTGGTCTCAGTGGACAAATAATGCTTTATGCAGATGATACGTGTCTCTTTTATTTTGGTAATTCTATTCACGACTTAGTGTGTGCAGCTCAGAATGACTTGACCTTGGTAAATAAATGGTTTCAACAGAATTTGCTAACAGTCAATGCTTCTAAGACATCATATATAATATTTAGGGCTAAAAATAAATTAATAGATAACTACACCCCGCTAACACTAAATGGTGAAAATCTTAAGATATGTGGTAAAGAAAAATATCTTGGTCTAATATTAGATGAGCACTTGACTTGGAGACTACATATAGAACGACTTCGATCCAAAATATCATCACTTATGGATCTTCTTTGGCCAACGAATAAATGTTTTCCAAGAAATGTCAGACAACTTATCTACAATTCATTGGTGAAATCAAATCTAGAATACCTGATTGAGTTATGGGGAACCGCAGCAAAATCAAATTTAAAGGAACTACAAACAGCGCAGAACAAAATAATCAAAGTCTTGTTTAACTACAACTTCTTTACACGGACAGAAACACTTTATAAAGAAACCCAACTGATGAGTATAAAACATTAAACAACTCTACACCTTTAATACGTGCTGCCTTATTAGAAAAATAGTAAAAAGTGCCATACATACAGACATAACTTTTATGAGGAAAGATCAAGTCCACCAATATAATACACGATGCTCTAAAAATAAACACTTTGTATTAACGAGACCTAGAACTAATTACGGAAAGAAAAATATAACATTTGAAGGAGCACAGCTATATAATAAATTACCCAATATAGTCAAGAAGCCCCTAGTATATCTGTATTTAAAAACAGATTGAGAAATTATATACTAAAGAATATTAAGTTATTGTAATATATATTAAGTTAAGCAATGTTACTGTTATATCACTGGACATAATCCAGTACAATAATGTAATTAGATGTTCTCTGTAAGTGAACCCTGTTCTTTGAGAATAATATCTTTAACCACAAAAGCTTTAGAAAAATCTGTGTAAATACTGTCAACCTGCGAAGTTTTGGCGAAAGCACCACACTGATAATTTTTATATTCTAAAAGGTTGGTGGCAGTTGATCTGCTCCTTATGAAACCATGTTGACGAGGTGACAGAAAAGGTTGGATGTGATGGTATAAGGAGTCGTACACCAAAGCCTCAAAGAGTTTGCCAAAACACGATAGAATGCTTATCGAGAATGCCTGTAGTTTTCGCAACATGATTTGTCGCCAGATTTAAATATAGGTACGATATGGGCTGTTTCCCACATATGGGCTGCTTGCCACATTTTTTTATAAGAGGAGGTATGCCATCAGGCCCAGCGCCCTTACTAGGGTCGATACCAGCAATCTTTAAATGAACATCCTTCGTTGTAATCGCAATACTGTGCAAGACGGTGTTGCTGCGGGAAAGCAACATATCTATGTTGGACAAAGTCGTATTAAGTGGTTTCTCAAACACCGACCCAAAGTAGTTTGTAAACAGTTCTCAGATGCCCATGCGATCAGAACGGATTAAGTTACCATATTTCATTGTTTGTGGAAGGCATATTGTGTTGTGTTGCCATTTGATGTTTTTTTGTTATTTATGAATCTCCAGAATCCTTTAATGTTATCTATCACCAAGTGAAGACTCCACAGATGAAGTAAATTTATTATAATCTTCGCTAATTAGTTTCTTGCATCTTCTGCGAAGCATCGCAAAAGTGTTATAGTCTCTAGGGTTTTTGTATCTATTGAAATGGTGATAATATTTTAACTTTTCTTTTAGAGAGCGTTTAAGAGCAGGTGAAAACCAAACAGGATACATATGTGATTCAACTTTTGATAATGGAGTATGTTTGGAAATTAACCCTCTGAGCTCACGGTAGAAATCACTAATCATACCATCAATATCATTATTTTCAGTTGATGAAAAAACATTGGCCCATGTTACAGCTTCCAAGTCGTTATTTAAGTTGGCGAAGTTACATTTAAAATAATTTAGACGCTTCTGTTTTTTACTTTTAAAGACATTGGAGTCTTTATTGACCATATCGATGTCAACAACTAGGGGGGGATGGGGCTTATCCATTCGACTCATCGGCTCCGCACCGTACACTTGTAAAGAATTTGTGGTAGAGAGAATTAGGTCTAAGTAGCGGCCCATATGGTTTGGTATGTTATTATTATACTGGGCAAGGTTGCATAAAGTAGTAGTATCAATGAGAAGTTTGGCTCTAAATCCACCATAATTACTAGGTGTGGCGGCAGATGACCACCAGATCTCGTTTGTCAGGCAATGCTCCTACTTTTCGATTTGGGGGCAGACGTGGTAGATGTAATGAATATTTTTATTGCTTCTATTTAAAATCGTATACTGCGATGCGATACTTATTTACAATTGGTACAAAAATAAATGTGTGTGTTCACAAAACGAAGGCGTAGTCGTAGAATGATGCAATATTTCTTTTTGTTGCTTTATCCCGTCAAGAAAGAGTCCAATCATTGTAGGTTGAAGTGAAGTTTCCCAAGACGCGGTGCTGTCAGATGTCAGACATCAGATGTCAACGTCAAAATGGTGCGGCAACACTAGGGATCATTACGTTGCCAACGGAGGACTTAAAAGACCAACTAATTTGGGTAACATTCACCCAAACAAATAAATTCATCGCAATCGCTGGAATTACTTATAATATTCTGACAATTTGTGTAAAATATATCAGATGATTCGCGCGGTAAGTCAGGGGGCGGATAACATAAACAAATATTAATAGACTTAGAATTGGGTAAATTAGAATTAGCCAAATACTAACCCAAATGTCTTCAACTGCGCTGTCCCATGACACCCGCCGGATAAAATTGATGTGCTTTTTAAGCGCTATAATAACACCTCCGTCCTTAGTTTTGAGACTGTTTGACTCATATCGGTCTCGCCTTAGAAAGTTGTATCTAGTGTCAAAAAGTTTGCTATCATAGATGCCATCATTTAAATTAGTTTCTGTTAAGCAGATAATATCATAATTGCTGTTAAGTACATTCAAATAAAAGTCTTCAGTTATAGAACGGATACGATTTACATTCTGATAGAATACTAACATTAAATTTGAATTAAAAACTGAACATGTATGAGCTGTGAATATCAAAAACTACCTATAATTAAGCAAACAACCTCCTGATTCAACCTCTAAACGACGTAAACTTTTGTAATTTTTCTTTCAACTAAATGTGGGCAAAGACTATACCTTCAAGTTGAACCTTGAAGTTGATTCTGTGCTGCGACGGTCTTTCACGTGGCAATTAATTATTGTCAATTTTTCCGAATAATCAGCAGGCGTACCCTTAGAAGGTCGTTGCGCGGGCGACGGGCGGCAGTGTACCGCTGACTGTCGCACGGTGGGGTTGTGCTCGTCTGCCTCACGCTTCCATTTTTGCTGGTCGATTAGATGCGTGTGGCGGAAGGTGTCGTTGGTGCGGGGTCGAAACAATAGCTACGCCCATTCGCTCAAGGTCATCGGTTACGGTTAGCGCCTTAATATAATATATTGTGCGTGTCCGTTTCAGCTGGGAGCTCCGCGGCACGTACCGGCGGCCCGTGCTACTGTGGGGTGCGGTGACGCTGCCCACGGCGCGACTCGGACTGGACTTGCCGCACGCCTAGAGTTTGCATGCGTGTCCGTTTCAGCTGGGAGCTCCGCGGCACGTACCGGCGGCCCGTGCTACTGTGGGGTGCGGTGACGCTGCCCACGGCGCGACTCGGACTGGACTTGCCGCACGCCTAGAGTTTGCATGCGCGTGCGTTCCAGCTGGGAGCAACGCGGCACGTACCGGCGGCCCGTGCTCCTGTGGGGTGCGGTGACGCTGCCCACGGCGCGACTCGGACTGGACTTGCCGCACGCCTAGAGTCTGCCTGCGCGTGCGTTTCAGCTGGGAGCAACGCGGCACGTACCGGCGGCCCGTGCTCCTGTGGGGTGCGGTGACGCTGCCCACGGCGCGACTCGGACTGGACTTGCCGCACGCCTAGAGTCTGCCTGCGCGTGCGTTCCAGCTGGGAGCTCCGCGGCACGTACCGGCGGCCCGTGCTCCTGTGGGGTGCGGTGACGCTGCCAACGGCGCGACTCGGACTGGACTTGCCGCACGCCTAGAGCCTGCCTGCGCGTGCGTTCCAGCTGGGAGCTAGTGATGGAAAAATTTTGGTGTGACTAAATGAGCTAAAAATGTTGGAGGGTTGTTGAGATATTGGGGTTCAAGTAAAAAAAAATTATAAAAATTATGAAAATAGAACTATTTGGTCAAATGGGACGTCAAATGAAAGGTATTTATTAGTACATTTAGACTCCGTTTTTATTTTTAGTAAAGTCCTATAAGTGTTTGAGTTATTGATCGTGTAAAGTGCGTCGTAGAGTTGCGGGGTTAAGCGAGATATAAAAAAGTGTTCACATCGAAGTATCATTTATTTCTCAAACTCTAATCAATTATAAGCTTACATGAAGGCTTAACCTAGTGCTAACATACCGTTTCTTACCGTTGCGTACCTGGGTTATTGCTGAATTATCAATACGCTACAATCGAGCGAAGTGAGATCTCCAAATCAACTTGGGCAAATCGGCGTTGTAGGTATGTATGGTTGATTGTGAGAGGATAACTTTCGAAAACGATCGTGAAATTAAGTACATAGGTAGGTAGTAATGGCACAATTTTGGTGTGACTAAATGAGCTAAAAATGTTGGGGGGTTGTTGAGATATTAGGGTTCGAGAAAGATAAAAAAACAAAATGGGACTATCCGGTCAAAGGGCACGTTTAATAAAAGGTCTTCGTGAGTACATTTCGATCCCGTTTTTATTTTTAGTTTAAACCTTGTAGTTACGAATTGGAGATGGAACAAGCGTATGGCCCACCTGATGTTAAGTGGTTACCATCGCCTATAACAAAGTATCGCCTCGTAGGTCACGCCATAATATGCGGTTATTAGCCATAATAAAAACTGAAGTTTGACAAAATTCACACACACAGGGTACACCAGTGACTCCACAGTGTTGAAATTTGGTATGCGTGTAGCTTTAGTGACCCAAATATAGGCAAAAGTCTGAAATCCAGAATAACTGCAACTTGTACCCCAAAAAAGTGTAACCCGTAATTTGAATGAAACTGTAGGTCAAGTTATACTTGAAAAAACATAGCTTTATTTCTGCGACATTTGTTAAACTGACATTCCTAGGGTTGTTATGATACAGAAAAAAATATCGATAGTAATTATCGATAGAAGCTTTGCAGTAAGACCAATTGTTGGACTTTTGAGGGCTCCAACAACCCGTAACGACTGCCATTAGATATTCGTATGGCAGCCGCGACCGACGGCTTAACGTGCTTTCCGAGGCACGACCAGACCAGTGCAAAAACCCATATTCATGCATACAAATATTTGCACTGAGCGAGGATCGAACCCGCGACCTCCTGCGCAGCAGTCGTATTCACTACCGCTTCGCCACGAAGGCCGTCTGCCATAATTATATGTATATGGGATTATATTATGATTTGGGTAATAAAATGAAGCGAATACATACATACATTTTATTACATACATTTATTTATTCCAAAGGAGTACACCCCAAATCAATATCTGAATCACTTTCAGAATCGCTAGAGCAATCTTGTAAATTTATAATGAACTCTTGTTCGCAAATATTATCAAATCGAACGTCCCGCTCCCAGTCTTCTTCCATAAATTTTCTGCATATGGTAACTACCGTTTTCCAATCTTCTACAGATACATTTTCAACCGCAGTGTTTAGTAACTGCAACATTTTATTTGCCGTGAAAGGCGGTGTTGTGTTATGTCTAGCAGCGTAACCTTGAAAGAAAAACATATTTTAATATCATAAATTATACAGGAGTTAGTACATAAAGAATCTGTCTAACTGAAATTCGAGCAAACAAACCTTTTACTTGGGCTCGATCGGATTATACTGGCAGTGATATGGAGGCAGTCTTATGACTTTATGACCCTTTTCTTGGGCTATGTCATCTAAGACATACGTTGGTGTGCTGGGTTTGTGCAGACCAACGAGTCTCAATAATTCGTTTTAAGCATTGTTTCATTGGCTCTCTTCCTTTTTCTTGAAGCCATGCAATTATTTCTAACTTCCTGTTTGCCGAAGTTGGTGGTTTGTGCTTTTGGACCGAGTGATATGGGGCGTTATCCATAATTATATAATATGGCTCCTTCAAATTATCTAATAATTTTAAAAACCACTCTTAAATCTCACTCAAAAAATCGATAGTTTATAGTCTGTGGTCACGATGATTCATCGCTCATCACTATAATTAGCTCAGCATGCCCATAAAGTATGACATTGACTGGTACGTTTGTCCGTACTGTTAAATTCAGAACTTCATAGGCGCGATTTTACTGACAGCAGTCCCAGAGATCAAGCTATGTTTATTCTAGTATAGTTGGTTATTTATTTCGTGTCACTATTTTGATAGTCAAATATTACAAATAATATTTTTTTTGTTTTAATCTGAAACTCGCGAGATCTCAGTTCGGGGAGAACCACTAGTTAGCCTAAATACAAACTAAACTGACAAAATTCACAGGGTACCTACACCTGTGCAGTGACCCCACAGTGCTGTAATTTGGTATGCGTGTAGCTTAGGTGACACAAATATAGGCAAAATACAGGATAACTGCAATTTGTTTTTAAGACAAAAAGGGTCTATTCGCGCACAGATAAATAAATAAATATAATACAATGAACCTGCGATCGCTAAGCCACCTACTTGAATCTGGACCAAACCACTTCACGACCCCAACATTCTCTCCACCGAACGCCAATATTACCCAAGAATCGTTCGAGAAGCCGGCGAGATAAAGAAATATCGCAATTTTAATCGTAAGGACGGCTTTAGATTATCTGCATCGTGGAATCCAGTTATAGTTAGGTGTTCACGTCGCGATTTAGATCCACGCGTAACTTCAGATACTGTTAGTATTGTATGTCGAAGCAGTGATACGTGCGATTCAGAAAACCAAGTGCGGGTAGTTGGTGACAACATTCGCGCTTCTCGGCAATGACACCCGCCCGCTTTCAGTCTCTCGTGACCACGGCCGATGTAACTTGGCCGAAACGTCAAGGTTAGTCAAAATTATAATTTTGATATAAATCTATGCGCGAAAAGACCTGTTTTGTCTTAAAAACATGAGTATAGTTCGCGAAAATTTAAAAAGTTCTATTCAACTGCAATTTGTACCCCAAAAAAGTGTAACCACATAACACGAACTCCCGTTACCTGTAATTTTAATGAAACTGTAGGTAAAGTTAATTGGTTATTATTTCGTGGCACTATTTTGATAGTCAAAGATTACAAATAAATAATATTTTTTTGTTTTAATCGGAGATTTGCGAGATCTCAGTTTGAGGATAACTTTCGAAGCGATGATCCGATCGTCGTGAAATTTTATACATAGGTAGGCAGTGATGGAACAATTTTGGTGTGACTAAATGAGCTAAAAATGTTGGGGGTTTGTTGAGATATTTGGGTTCAAGAGGGGTTATAAAAAATGAATATGAGATTATTAGGTCAAGTGGGACGTGAAATTAAAGGTATTTATTAGTAAATTTAGATTCCGTTTTTAGTTTTAGTAAAATCCTTATAGTTTTTGAGTTATAGCCATAATAAAAGCTGAACTTTGACAAAATTCACAGGGTACACTAGGGACCCCACAGTGATGAAATTTGGTATGCGTGTAGCTTAAGTATCACAAATATGTATAGGCAAACGTCTGAAATCCAGAATAACTGCAATTTGTACCGCAAAAAAGATTAACCACAGTACATGAACTCCCGTTACCAGTAATTTGAATGAAACTAGGTAGTAAGTTGGTTATGCATTTCGTGGCACTACTTTATTGGTCAAAGATTAAGGCCGGCTTGCACAACGATCCCTAAACGTATTTAGCGACTAAACATGTTTAAAATTTACGCATTTGTTTGATTTGACAACTCCTTAAATCATATTTAGCTCACACGTTTAGGCATCATTGCGCGAGTCTCCCTAAGAATATTTTCTTTTGTGTTTTGGGAGACTCACGAGATCTCAGTTCGGGGCGAACCGAACCACTAGATAGATAGATAGATAGATAACTCTTTATTGAATTACCACACAAACAGAAATAATAAAAAAAATAAGTACTGGGTTAAAATAAATAAGGCAATACAATGGGCGGCCTTATCGCTAAAAGCGATCTCTTCCAGGCAACCTTTGGATGGAGCGAAATTTTTAAAAATTACGGAGTGCGGTGTACTTTAGCGGATACATTACATTTACACATAATATATTCTAAGATATAATAATAATATGAAGTTTTAATCCTAATACTTAATATACTTATAAAATAGACTAATATATAGGTATATACATATAGCAAACTATACTAACAAATAAAATAAGTACATAAATAGTAAATAAATAACGCTAGGAAGATGACATCGTCAGGTAATGATGTTTCACCTTCAATTTGAAGACGTGTAAGGACGATGACCGTCTTACTTCTTCGGGCAGAGCATTCCACAGCTGAACAGCCTGGACAGTAAAAGAAGCGCTGTAAAAGGAAGTGCTGTGCGAAGGAGTTCTAAGTATCAAGTTTTCTGATGACCTAAGAGTATAGTTATTTGAAGAATGGAGAAATTCAAATCTATCTTTCAGATAGTGAGGAGAGAAGGGATTGAAAAGAATAGAATAGAGAAGAGAAAGGATATGCGTATTCCGACGAAGACGAATCAGAAGCCATTTAAGCTTTGAACGGAAGGGAGACACATGATCATATTTACGGAGGCCAAATATAAATCTAATACAAAAATTTTGTAAACGCTCGAGCTTGTTAAGCTGTTCCTCAGTGAGGTCCAGATAACAAGCATCAGCATAGTCTAGTACGGGATGTATTTTGCGATTGTGCAAGCGCAGTCTTGGTGGACGTAGGCAAAAAGTTTCGTAGTCTCCTTAGTGAACCAGCTGACGCAAACAACTTCCGGCTGGTTAGTTCAAGCTGAGCCTTCCATGAAAAGTTGCGGTCAATGATGATACCTAAATTCTTAACGGTTTCGCTGTATGGGATTGCTATTCCGTCAAAGACAACTTGTGGGACAGTGGACCAATCAATTTTGCTAAGCGTTCTTGAACTACCTACAATAATGGTTTGCGTTTTGGTAGGATTAACTTTCAAACCGTGGAGCTTGCTCCACTCTGCAATACGGCGTAAATCGCAATTGGTAACGTCAACAACATCAGCAATATTACTGAGCGTAGCTTGATTATAAATCTGAAGATCGTCTGCGTAGAGGTGAAAAGACGAAGAAAGATTAAGAGAAATAGAGTTTATGAAGATTGCAAAAAGAAGAGGAGATAAAACGCCACCTTGAGGTACACCAGCAGACGTATTACACCACGAAGAGAGAGACTCCAGTTACTAAATTACGTACCTACCTACATAAATGAGACATACCGCCCGGCGTGAACATCTGTTTATGTTCCTATCTAAAGACACCGCCCACCATGAGGTGAGGTGTAAACACAGAATTAAACATTGCAAAGGAGAACGGGCATAAGTGTATGGAAGCTGGTCTACCTTGCAATAAAAATGAGTCATATGTCAATATAAAGGTACCTAATTCTATGTATTTTCATATGTAGAAAGTCGCATTTCTCTAAGTATTGTCCGATCTGAGTTCTACTAAAAATTGAATCTGATAATATTTAGTGCCAAACATTGAATATCGTGGTAATTAAAAAAACATTTTGTGTAATGTAATGATTTTATTTAAGTTAGGTAAGTAGTAATACAAATAAAAACAACATCTTCTTAAAAAATCAAAACAATATGTTATTAAACATTATCATCATCATCATCATCGATGAGAATACTGTTAAGGAACAATGCAGGTTCATTGAACCCTTCATGACGGGCATAACCTACGTACCATATAATTGACAGTACATGGGCACAAGTACCTATAGTACGTCGCCCTGTCAAGCAGGTACAATAATATTGTGTAATATTGTTATTAATATTATTGATTAATATATAACAAAAATATTTCCTGGCTCGGACATGTCGAGACTGTATACGTCCACGTAATAGCCAAGCCTCTTCGTTGATATCATATTGTGCCAAGTCTTCTAGAGCGTTATCTCTATACGTCTCGATTATATAAAGACCATTTTGTAAGTGCTCGCTACAATATGATCGAGCGAGCTTTAACTGGTAAGTTCCCAAGGCAAAATGTATGACTTGTTCTTCACTAAGCCTTGGGAAGTTTTCTATTTCATTTGCTTCGATTCGCATGAAGTCTGCTCTCCTATAATTCAATCTCTTTGCTTCCACATAATTGTGCAATGTGTTTGGTATGTGTATTTTAGCTCTTATTGAATTCAAAAAGGCTGCTGCGTGTGAACTATCTTCGATGGGGGCGTGGAAGTGGTTTAGAATGGCTGCAGCTATTTTGAAGTCAACAAACATTTTTGGCAACGTTTTATTAAAATAGTTTTGACGCAAAAGTTTAAAATCTCGCTTAAATCTCCCATTTACTACTTCCACCACCCATCGGCACATGGTGACCAAACGAGACTGATTAGCTTGTTCTGTAGTGAGTTGATTTTCTCTTCTGTGTTTAGTTGGTGGCACATGATGTTCGTAGCCACAAGCTTCTATATCCTGCAAACTATCTCTAAATCCTCTGTCTAGGATAAACGCATCATTACGTTCGAGTAACCAATGCAGCGGCTCATCTTCGTTATTCATTATTTCACTCATGATCTGGGCATTGGTTCTGGTAGCGGCAAATGGCCCTTTGACATCTAATATATAGCCGTCCGTGAATACCATTAAAAACGGCTTCAACAAGTTTTGATATTTGTGTAAGCTGTATGACAGCCGTTGAAACAAAAAGTTGGAGCTTTTGTTAATATATATATATGTACCGTCACATATAATTATGGCTTTGATGTTTTCATCGTTTCCAAATAAAGCCCTTGGAATTGTTAAGTTTCTTTGAAGGATATCATTTCTGGTAATGTGGTCCACACCTAGATGCAGCACAACGTAATCGTTGCTCAGACATTCTCGAACTATAGGCAAAAAACGTTCTAGTTTTCGACGAGACATATGAAATAACGTTGCCAGTCTCTCATCAGAGTCTCCAGTTCTAAGTTTTGTTAAATAGATGCCTAATGCAGTTCTAGGCTGGTTACAACGTTCACTTAGTGACGGAGTTTGTTCTAATATAGCTTCGAACTGATCGTAAGTGCGCCCAGTCCATAAGTGCATCTCTTCATTAGACAAGGTGCCTCTGTTTTCGAAGTCGATTCTGGGCTGGTTGTTAGCAGCCATTCTCATCAAGTCACAGAGCGATGTAAACTGAGCGTCATTAAAATCATGTGTCACATTACACATTTGCGGCAGGTTGCTCCATTCATTATTTTGTAAGTGTTCTGTACACACCCTAGCGCTATCAGGAATAAAAAGCTTGCTCTCACAAAATACATTAATTCTTATCGCGTTTGGTATATGATTACGGGTAATATTAGCACAGTTGTTGTAAATACAATGCACCGAAGTGTTCGGTGCCCTCGTGTATTCTTGAGAGTGCAATGTACCAGGCGCTCGCGCCGCTTGCTGTGCAGGTCTATGATCACGCTCAGTCCTCTGCCAACATCGGTGACACAAGCTTCGAGTACTGTCGAACACCACCTGAAAATAATAACAATTAATACTTAAAATAAATAAATCCTATGCCTAACTACTCAATATAATAAAAATAAAAGGTAACTAACCTCCAACACAGCATGTTGTTGTATAAACGCGGCGAATTCTAGTCGTTCCCTTTGCAGGTTATCAGCCAAGATATGCTGCTGGTACCGTCCGCGGTAAAGTCCTCGACGACACATCACACAGTTTCGAAAAACTTCCATTATCGGTAGGCAGTTCAAAAGTCAATAAGTCGAGCCAAAGTTAACACATTAGGGAAAGAAACAGGGTCCAAAAGCAAGCCAGGGTCAGTAAAAACAGAGAAAGAAGTTCAAACACAGCACTATCGTAACAAGACGTGACGTAGCCACTCACTTGATGCGATGCGACTGATTATTGTAGCCGTCCGGCGCGGCGCGTACACAACCGTTCCCCTCCCCCGCGTACGCATCCCTCTCCCCACGGCCCTTACATCGCTCTTCTCCCTTCTCGCTCTTGCTACTGCATTGTATAGGAGCCTTTATGTATGGATATAGTAATCGTGAAACCGTTATTTTATGTTCTTTAAAACAAAAAATGCTGGTGTTTGCATGGCTGTAACTCAAAACGGACAGACTTTTGGGGAAAGTTCCAATAGTATATTTTGATGTACTATTGTATGCCAATTCGAAAATGTGCTGCTCATTTTTATTGAACTGTAGACCAGGATGCCCGTTCTCCTTTCCCAATAGCTCCTAAATAGTTGATACGACTAATGCTGGGAATAATTACGCAAAAGTTAGTACATATACAAATTTATTTAAACGGTTCTTCAATACCCCGGTCACTGATTTTACGGTTGCTTTCCGGTGGGTAATAATGCGGGTACTCTCCTCGGATGGTCCGGATTCCGTGGAGCCGTGGAAGTAGCCTCGCTCTGGGTGCTGCGGTGGTCGAGGTCAAGCAAGGCCCCAGAAATAGTGACCTGGTGACCTTGACCTCTGGACTGGAGTGAGGCAAAGCCCTGACTTTGAACTCGACCTTTGAACCCTGGAAAGTAACATGGAAGGAGTCACAGTAGGTTCCAGGTTCTTCTCCCTCTGATTGTGACCACCACAGCATAAGCGAGCATAGGACAGATGAGGAAAGTACTGGTGGTGTGTGAATGCCATAATCAGAGCAGAGTTTACAATAGCTGAATGGAATGATTCTAAAATGAAGGTTGTGCAATGTCAAAAAGTAGATATGATGAAAATGAATAATGAAATTGAATAGATAAAATTAGGTAGGATATCTAGATAAAGTAACTAGTTACCTACCTACACTATGAGGTTGTAAGTAGCAAAAAAGCTGTAAGAAAATAAGACTAAACTTGAGTACCTACTTACATAAAATAAAAGTGCGTTACAACAGTCTAAAAGGCTTGCTAGCAATGAGCAAGAAGTTAAACAATAAACTAAACAAAAATCGCCCGAGTCGTTCAGAGACGCGCCAAAATATGAGGCGCGTACGAAGTACGAACTCGGATGTGGTTAGCGGGCAAGTGACAGTCACCGCTGACTCAGCGGTGACTGTCACCCTGTCAGTGACCTGACAGGTCACCTCAGCGGCGCTGAGCTGAGTGCGAGGTCGTTCGGAGCCGTTGACTCAACTTTACGTTCAATCAAAAGAACGAAAGAATGATCCACTGGTATCGTCTACGTAATAAATATCCGACCATAGATTACAAGTGACGAATATGAGTGTCATTACGACGTCAATCCAGCGGAATTTTAATTTTGGTAGGGAAGTTGATAAGGTACGCATCCAACAAATACCTATACGTTACATAGTACTCAATAATGTGGACTGTATATAAACATAAACTCAACAACATAACTTAAATAACAACCCAGAAACAAAACTTAAACAATCTAGTGATTACAGATGACTTATAAAATAACTACTTATGTACTTAAATTTATTCACATACAGACACAACAACACTGCTGGGTACGGGATGTTTACATAACGAACCGTTACACTTGAGAATCACCACACGTGTGACATTGTCCAAACCAGAGTGCTTTTCTACTATTCTACCTAACAACTAACGAGCAGGAGGTAGGTACATTATCCGCTTTTACTGGTTCAGACCATCGCCGCCAGAATTCCTGCAACATACGTTGAGAAAGCTGCCACCGATTCAAACTACTCATGTTGCTATCTTCGCAATTGCGATCAGGCACCGTCATCCAAGGGCGGATCCAGCTTTAATGCCAGGGGGTGAGGGGGGGGGGGGGGTCACGTAGTCATGGTCAAGTTACAAGAAGTTATAATTTAATTTTTATAATCATAGATTAGATACAAGTAAAAAGTAGGTAAGTATTTTATTAATGTACGAGTACTTACATACTGTACTTAAAAATCATCATCATCATCATATTAGCCGTAAGACGTCCACTGCTGGACAAATTTTTGTATAAGATTTATATTTGGCCTCCGTAAATATGATCATGTGTGTCCCTTCCGTTCAAAGCTTAAGTGGCTTCCAATTCGTCTACGTCGGAATACGCATATCCTTTCTCTTCTCTATTCTTTTCAATCCCTTCTCTCCTCACTATCTGAAAGATAGATTTGAATTTCTCCATTCTTCAAATAACTATACTCTTAGGTCATCAGAAAATTAGATACTCAGAACTCCTTCGCACAGCACTTTCTTTTACAGCGCTTCTTTTACTATCCAGGCTGTTCGGCTGTGGAATGCTCTGCCCGAAGAAATAAGACGGTCATCCTCGTTACACACCTTCAAGTTGAAGGTGAAACGCCATTACCTGACGATGTCATCTTCCCAGCGTTATTTATTTCCTATTTATGTACTTTTTTTATTTGTTAGTATAGTTTGCTATATGTATATACCTATATATTAGTCTATTTTATAAGTATATTAAGTATTAGGATTAAAAACTAAATCATTTTTTTTATTATACCTTAGAATATATGTGTAAATGTATCCTCTACAGTACACCGCACTCCGTATCTTTGTAAATTTCGCTCCATCCAAAGGTTGTCTGGAAGAGATCGCTTTCAGCGATAAGGCCGCCCATTGTATTGCCTTATTATTTTAGCATAGTACTTATTTTTGTATTATTTCTGTTTGTGTGGTAAATCAATAAAGAGTTATCTATCTATCTTTATACGGTACTCGTTTATTACCCAAATTCACAATCTACAACAAATCAAACTTTCAAAAGTCAAGTAGGAGGAAGTAGGCCTGGAATAGATCACATGTAGCGATAAGACCGCCGATAGCATCTGTTACGCTACTATACGTTCTAAGCTTTTCGGCCAAACTATATTTATTTTTCGCAGGACTTATGCCCAGTTTTATTAACCAGCCAATATAACTTTAACACCTTAAATAATTTAAAATCCTTCAAAATAATATACAAACTGGATGCGTAATTTTTTCATAAATCAGTTCGCAAGGGATTGGAATGATGTTTTAAAGCAGAAAGAAAATCTAAATTTGCTCTTATCTTATTATCGTGTTTACTCAGGACCTTGATTTTTATACCCCTAATAGGGACTATAGACCTCATTCATCATCATCATCACCATCATATCAGCCGTAGGACGTCAACTGCTGGACAAAGGCCTCCCTCATTGATCTCCAGGAACTGCGGTTGGAAGCGGCCTGCATCCAACGCCGACCTGCGGTTCTTACCAAGTCGTCTTCCCATCTTGTAGGTGGACGTCCTACTCTGCGCTTGCCGGACCGTGGCCTCCATTCGAGAACTTTCCGGCCCCATCGGCCATCTGTTCTGCGCGCTATATGGCCTGCCCATTGCCACTTCAACGTGCTAATCCGTCGGGCTATATCGGTGACTTGAGTTCTCCTACGTATCTCCTCATTTCTGATTCGATCCCGTAGAGAAACCCCGAGCATAGCACCCTCCATAGCTCGTTGAGCGACTCTGAGCTTGTTCATAAGGCCAATAGTGAAGGACCACGTCTCGGTTCCATATGTCATCACTGGTAACACACACTGATTGAAGACTTTCGTCTTAAGACACTAAGGTATGTTGGACGAAAAGACGTTGCGAAGTTTCCCAAACGCTGCCCATCCGAGTTGGATTCGACGATTGACCTCTTTCTCGAAGTTGGACCTACCTAATTGGACTGTTTGTCCTAGGTATACATACGCGTCGACAACTTCAAGAGCAGAGTTCTCAACCATAACTGGGGCAGGGACGACATGGACATTCGACATGATTTTCGTCTTGTCCACGTTCATTTTAAGTCCTACCCGTTGGGAGACTCGATTGAGGCCTTCGAGCATCGTGCTGAGCTCTTCCATCGACTTTGCCATGACCACAATATCGTCGGCAAACCGAAGGTGAGTGATGTATTCGCCGTTAATATTGACGCCCAGTCCTTTCCATTCCAGAAGCTTGAAGGCATCTTCCAATGCGGTCGTTAACAGTTTCGGAGAGATGACATCTCCCTGTCTTACGTCTCTTTTTAAGGGAATCGCCTTCGAGCTCTGTTATTGTACTCGGACTGACATAGTGGCGTTTTTATACAAACACTTCAACACTTCGATGTACCGATAGTCAATTCGGCATCGTTGGAGAGACTCAAGCACTGCCCATGTTTCGATCGAATCGAAGGCTTTCTCATAATCCACAAACGCGAGACATAGCGGCAAGTTATACTCTTCGGTCTTCTGTATGACTTGCCGCAGCGTATGTATGTGGTTTATGGTACTGTAGCCTTTACGGAACCCGGCTTGTTCGGGAGGCTGGAAGTCATCAAACCTGCGTTCGAGACGGTTTGCGATGACCCTTGAAAACAGCTTATAAACATGGCTCAAAAGCAAGATGGGTCTGTAATTCTTAAGCAAGGTATTGTCACCTTTCTTGAAGAACAGAACCACCACGGCCCCGTTCCATGCTTTTGGCGTCGTACCCTCAAGCAAGGCGGAATTAAAGAGCTTCTGAAGGACTTAAGTTACCGGTGATCCACCAGCTTTCAGAAGCTCGGAAGTGATTCCGTCCTCACCCGGCGCCTTGTCGTTCTTGAGCTGCTTCAAGGCCATCCTGATCTCATACAGGCTGATGTCCGGAATATCTTCGGTATAATAATGTCGGGTCAGTTTGGCTCTTGGGTCGTTGGCCGCACTGCAAACAGGTTTAGTGACCGAATCGTAGAGCAGTCCATAGAACCTTTCGACTTTCCTTAACACTTCCGCTTTACTTGACGTTATGATGCCATCTTCCCTCTTCAGCTTCGTCATGCGGCTCTGCCCAATAGAATTATCTCTCACGAACACTTTGGAGCCTTTATTCCGCTCTATCGTATCTTTAATACGAAATGTATTAAAGGTACGAATATCGTGCCGCAAGGATTTCCAAATTTTTCTATTGAGCTGCCTATGTGACTGAGCATCATCGGGAGACTGCAGTCGCAAAGAACGTCGTTCAGCTATGAGTTTAAGGGTGTCATCAGAGAGTTTCTGAGGTCTATTGGTACGGGGGGTCTTAAAGAACTGGGACCCCACCGTATGGACGGTTTCTACGAACCTGTTATTGATCTCGTCTACTGATGCATCTACTTCTGGACAGTCAAAGCGATTTGCAAGTTCGAGTTGAAAGCTCTCGAAGTTTTGGATATGTGCGCGAGTGGGTCGGAACGTAGACTACATCAAACGGGACCTTTCAAGTTTAACGTTCATATTCAATGTGGCTCTAACAATTCGGTGATCACTGCCGGTTTTCACCCTGTGAATCACAAAGACATCATTGAATATTCGTTTCTTGTTGGTCAATATGAAATCAATCTCATTTCTCGTGGAACCGTTGGGACTCATCCAGGTCCATTTCGTGTGAGGCGGCTTCTGGAAAAAAGAATTCATCATAACGAGTCTTTCTTTCTCCAGAAAATCGGCCAGCCTCTGTCCCCTGAGGTTCCGTTGCCCATATCCAAATTGCCCCACTCTCAACTCATCATCGCTTCTCATGCCTAGCTTTGCATTGAATTCCCCCATAACAACAATAAAGTGAATTTTGTTCGTATGTATGGCTCTGCTGATGTCCTCATACATAGAATCTACTTCTTCATCTGGGTGGGAAGAGGTCGGCGCATATACCTGACCGACCTTCAGCGAATATCGCTTAGATATTCTGAGTGTCAGGTACGCGACCCTGCTCGACACACTGTCGATGGTGATAATGTTGTTGATGAGTGACTTGTGAACGAGAAACCCAACACCACCTTGGGACTGTTGGTCGCCCTCCCGGTAGTATAGTAGGTTACCAGACTTGAGGGATATCGTGTCCTCGCCCTCTCTACGGACTTCTGATAACCCTAAAATGTCCCAGTGTAATCTACTAATTTCTTCTTCCAGCTCAACAATCTTTTCGTCTGTAGGTCGTCGTAGGGTTTGGTAGCCGATCGTCTCCCGGGGATTCTTAGCACCCCTGGCTCCGCCGTTACCGTGACTGCTACCGTAGCCGGGATTAGCGGGGACTCGGGGCCTGGTTTTATGTTGCAAATCTATCATGACTTAAAAATACCTATATTTAAATAACAAAATCAATTTTTCAAATCAAAATATATTATTATATATTAATATTTAAATATCTTAATATTGAATGTACTTACATAAAATCTATATTGTGACAAAAAATATATAAATACATTATGTTTAACAATTTTAATTCATAGTCCACCAAGTTCCTGGACCTAGCCCGGGGGGGGGGGGGGGGTCATGACCCCCATAACCCTCCCCCTGGATCCGCCCTTGCCGTCATCAGAGGCTCGCCTATAAGAAAATAGCCAGGCTGTACTCGCTTGGCATTGGCATTATTGGTAAGAGTGCTGCTGTACTGTACAGCAGCACTCTTACCAACTAATGCCAATCTGGCTGGGAAGGAACAATGACTGGAGGACAATCTACCGGTACTGCACTGAATGGAAGGGGTTTCACGAAATGAAACACCTCTGGACAGATCTCAGATCACCTCTCTTATTAAAATATATTACAACAGATTTATCATTACAATAAATTTTATTGAATTGAATTAAGAGCTTCTGGCGGGAGCCCACCCAGAGTCCGGGGGGTTGGAAGAAAAAGTGATCTATGAAAACGTGGGGAGCAACATTTTCATAGACCACTTTTTCCTCCAAACCCCTGGACTCTGCCTTTTTTTCAATATAAAACAATTGTTTTTTTCATACTTAACCTCAAAATATTTTTTTTAATGTTCTCAAAAAATTTTTAGGTTTTTGTAAGTCCTCACACACTAGTGGGGGGGTTCAAGTCCCCCCCCCCCCTCCTCCTCCCCTCTTCCTCCATCCCTTTATCAAACCGTTCCTAAAGGAAAGCCCTTCCAAGAATTATTCTATTAGGTTGGGGAAAAGTTTCTTCGCATTTTTTAAGAAAATTCTAAACATTTTTAATGTAGTTTATTTACATTTAACTAAAGTATGTAGGTACCATTTTGTTCGATAACTTTTTGCCATCTTGTAAGTAGGGACATGATCCCATTTCTATAGAAATTTTGGGGCTTCTGATCAAAATACCGCGGACAAGTAGTTTTGGCAGTCCTCTCGTGATGTTAACCTGACACCGCCTAAAGAATTCTGAAGAGACCGAAACAGCTAGAAATCTGAAGGTGCAAGGTCAGGACTATACGGCGGATGCATTAACACCTCCCAGCCAAACTCTCTTAATTTTTGCTGAGTGGCTAAAGATGTGTGAGGTCTAGCGTTATCATGATGAAAAACCACACCCCTTCTGTTGATTAATTCCGGCCGCTTTCTCTCAACTTCTTGCTTTAATCTCATCAGTTGTTCGCAGTAGAGTTCAGAACCGATGGTCCTGCCTGGTGGTAACAGCTCATAATGAATAATGCTCTTCCAATCCCACCACACACACAGCATCACCTTATTGCGAGTTAACCCGGGTTTCGCCACAATCTGTGAAGCCTGACCGGCCTTTGACAACGACCTTTTTCGCACATTCGTGTCGTACGTGATCCACTTTTCATCACCAGTTATCAGCTTCTTCAAAAATGGTTCGGTTTCATTACGTCGTAATAAAGAATCACAAATGAGTACACGGTTCATTAGGTTTCTTTCAGTGAGCTCGTGGGGTACCCAAATATCGAGCTTTTTTGTGTACCCAGTTTTTTTAAAATGCGTCAAAATTGTTTGTGGTCAATTACCAGTTCTTCAGCTACGTCGTAACTACTGATATGCCGATCTTGCCCCACTTTTTAAAAAATGGCATCAATTTTATCCGTAATAGGGCGACCAGAGCGACGTGCATCTTTGACGTCAAAATTTCCGGATTGAAAACGCGTAAACCAAATTTGTGCTACTCTCTCAGACACTGCACTAGATCCATAAACATCGCAATTTTTTTTGCGGCTTGCGTTGCATTTTTACCTTTTTTGTAGTAAAATTTTAAAATGTATCGAATTTCTTCATTAGATTCACTTTACAATACGAAAAACAAATCAAAATCACACATTTTCCTAATTTGAATTATCTTTTTTAAAATTTAAACTTTGAATGATACCAAAACCAGCCAGATACAAATAGTATAGCTGTTCAGAAGATCAAATTGATTATGTAATAGCTAAGTGTAGTATGTAGTCAAAAAACAGAACTAGATGGCGCTGCTAAAAAGTGCACGTTTCTAGATCGCGCTATCGATGCGTTTTGCATTTTGGATAAATCTGTTGTAATATATTTTAATAAGAGAGGTGATCTGAGATCTGTCCGGAGGTGTTTCATTTCGTGAAACCCCTTCAATTCAGTGCAGTACCGGTGGATTGTCCTCCAGTCATTGTTCCTTCCCAGCCAGATTGGCATTAGTTGGTAAGAGTGTTGCTGTACAGTACAGCAATTTTTTGAGAACATTAAAAAAAATATTTTGAGGTTAAGTATGAAAAAAACAATTGTTTTATATTGAAAAAAAAGGCAGAGTCCAGGGGTTTGGAGGAAAAAGTGGTCTATGAAAATGTTGCTCCCCACGTTTTCATAGATCACTTTTTCTTCCAACCCCCCGGACTCTGGGTGGGCTCCCGCCAGAAGCTCTTAATTCAATTCAATAAAATTTATTTCAGACGTTATTATGTCCATATATGGTTAGCACTAAGTACATTTGTTTACCTATATCTATGTTAGTAATATAAATTTAAAGTAAATATGTAATGAAAAAGGACAAAATAAATTATAATCAAAACAAAATAAATTTTTTAAATCAAAAATAAAAATTGAATACTTATTTCCTACTAATACTTATTACTAACATGTAGCTGAACACCAGTGCCACAATATTGGGCAGTCAGCTTTATCAGCCAAAACGCGTAGGATAGTGTTAGTGCTGCCGCGGGCACGGCATAGCATCGAAGCGGCTCTCTTGCGTAGAATGGCATGAAATCCATCCGTGTGAGCATCTGCAAACATGCCTGATGCACTGCAATACCTCGGTAGCCCCAACAACATCCTAAACGCGTAGGGCATTGATTGTCTTCTGCGTATACGGTCCATAGACTGCATGTGTAAAAAGACAGGCAGAAGGCCTTAAAGAGAGTTTCCTTTACTGCTCCCGTGCATCGTGCAAATCTACGAGCCAACATGTTGCTTCGGACAGCAAACGCCCGGCGCTCCCTCTCAATGTCCTCATTGTCAGTGAGATCCTCCGTGACCCAGTGGCCTAGGTACTTGAAACGTGAAACTCGGGGTAAGGCGACACCATTAAGAGAGACGGGTGGTACATCGGTGATCTTGTGACCCCGCGATTGGAATACCAGCAGTTCACTTTTATTCACGTTGTACCTGAGCCCATGAGCCTCGGCGTACGCTTCACACCGCTGAAGGAGTTTTCTGACAGCACTTATCGAGGGACCCAGCAACACCATATCGTCAGCGTAGCTGATATTGTTTACAAATTTACCATCTATAGAACAGCCGACTCCGGTATTGCCGATTTCTTCGATAAGCCCGTTGATATACATGTTGAAAAGTCTGGGGGATGGGTATGGAAGTGGTATGGCTCCAAAAATATATAATAAAGTACCAAATAGAATAAAACAATTAAATTTGACTGAATTCAAGCATGAATTGTTTAAATTTTTGAGAATTAGATGTTATTATACTGTGGATGAGTTTCTTATGGACAAAGACATGCAAACTCGATAATAGCGTAATTTATTTAATTTTTAGAGATTTGACTGATTTTTTAACTTTGACTTTGATTGAATTCAATTCTAGAAATGTTTCTAATAGACTAAGGTATATTATATTGACTGCATTTGCATGCCAACTAATATGGTAAAACATGTCTGGAACCTATATATTGTATTTGTCATCTGTTTTTATACATATTTACCCATGTTTGCAAATGAATAAATGAATTAATTATTATGATGTTAATCCACCTTGTCTGACGCCACACTTCAACCAGTATTCATCAGAAACTGCTTCCGCCCATCGTACAACATTGATTTGGTTATTGTACCAATAGTCAAAAATACTAAAATTACGTCACTGGACAGGCTAGTTTCCGTTTCCATTTTTTGCCAGAGTACATCATAGGACACCAAATCGAAGGCCTTCGACAGGTCTAGGAAGCATGCGTAGACCGGAGTCTTCCTGTCGGTGTAGTACCGGACAGTTTGCTTGAGGCACAATATCGCAGTCTCCGTAGACATCCCCGGCCTAAAGCCAAACTGAGCTACATTCAACTTCAGATGACTGCATAGGACCTTATCAAGCAAGCCGTCCAGCACCTTTGCCACAGTTGTAGCTAGAGAGATGGGCCTATAATTACTCTGTCAGATGAAACGCCTGTCTTATTTTTGATTATTGGCACAACCACCGTTTTCATGCACTCACTCGGTATGTAAGCGTGTCTGACACAAAAAGTATAAAACATGGACAACACCCTCGGCAGATGAACACCCGCATGCTGGAGGTACTCAATACTAAGACCATCATGTCCTGGGGACTTACCCCTAGTCATGTTCTTAATAATAGAAGCCACTTCCTTAGCTGTAAATCCCCCAGGTGGTAACATAGAGTGCAGACGATTCTCAGTATCGAGCACCGGCGGCAGCGAGCCCATCAGACGCGAGGGCTCCACCTGGAAGTGAGTCCTGAACATGTTGGCGATCTCGTGTGGTTCTGTTTTACCATCAACATTGAGAGGGACATTAGGCTTAGGAAGCTTTTTCGTGCTCTTCCAAAAGTCCTTGAACTTCTTCTTAGCATGGTGTGAGGCTAGAATATCCATTTTTATTTGTTCAGCATTTTGATGACACCATTTAAGCTTAGATTTAAATATACGCCTTGACTCAGACATTTCATCATAAATCGGACCTTTTGAAGGTTTATAATGAAGCAGCCAGACTTGGAATTTAAGCCTGGCAGCGTCATGCGCACTCCGAACATGTTTATTCCAGCCCACAACAACCACGCGCTTTTGCTTTTTAACAGTTGATTTCAATCCCACACTAGTCACAGCCGCGTTACACAAAATGTCAATATTCTTATACAATTGGTCAATCGTTTTTCTATGGTATACATTATTGCAAGAACTATCACAGCAATCAGACAACTCTGATGGAAACTCAATCAATTTCAATCGATTATTGCACAGTTTATTAAAAATTTCAATTTGATTACAGTCCCTCTCCCCCCACAAAATATCATTACGCTTATTATAAATTTTCATATTTTGAGATTTAATTACTGATAAATTACATGTCAATTCTAGTGGGAAATGATCCGACCAATCACAGTCATAGTGCACTCTAACGCCTCCAACCGATTGCCACGCAGACTCTGTTACTATACAGTGGTCAAGCCAACTGGTGCTGCCGTGCGCATCGCTCAAAAACGTGAAGGTGCCCGACGACTCGCCCAGTTTTTTTATGTCTGCGCATATCCAACTTTGATCACTACAAAATTTTAGTAACTCTCTTCCGAACAGCTGATTAGGACTAAAGCATTAAAGTCACCTAACATAAATACGGCAGCAATTTCAGTGTTTTCAATAATAGCGCTTATCTCACTGAGACAGTCAGTAAACTCAATAAGATTCTCTGGTGAGTCCACTGGCATGTAAACAGAAAATATTAAGCACGAACGTTCCTGCACATTTGCTTTAATAGCAGTAAGACGCACACTTTTACACGATATAACTGCTACTGAATTCCCCAAAACAACGCGACACCAACATACGGTCGTCCTCTCACTATACCAGCGGATGTGTCGATGGCCGATTTCCCAGTGAAACCAAAGTCGTGGTCGACCGTGCCAAGCAACGGCAGGTCGTGCGGGAACAACCAGGTCTCCTGTAGGGCGATGACGTCCGCTCGCTGACATAGGGTTCTTACGTAATCCACAGACCGAGTAAGTGACTTACAGTTAAAGCTAACAAAACTGCTACACGGCGTTGTTATTGTTTGATTGTGATCCATCATAAAATTTATTAATGTGTCTTCTATTTCCAAAGTCTATAAAACGCCTAAAAGAAACTCCCTCCGGCCAGATGACACTGTCCATAAATAGAGACAACTTATGCCTCGGAACGAAAATCTTATATGCGTCATAATCCTTCTGTTGCTTCATACATATCTTCTCTAAAGTTACAGCTACTTGAGTCTTTTTCATGATATATTCCGTGATATCTGCAGAAGAGGCCCTCTTATCTACGTTATTTATAAATAAGGGGATTTTTATATCAGCGGCTCTAAACCTACATTCAGGTACAGTAGACGCACAACCTTTCTGACCTATAAATCTATTTTTATATCTTTTCTTCTGTACTTCTACCCATTCACTATTTCTCTCTGGTTGTTTCCATTCCCCCTCTGCGCGCACCAACTCTGCAAACGAGTTCTTTAAAATGTTACCTTGAGCCGCAGGCGCAGACGCTGACGCTGCGCAAGTCGGCTGCGCAGGTGCGATAGGTATAGAAGGCTCGCTCTTACCGTTACTCACTGCAGTAGGCATAACTGTGACATCACTGTGGGTCGAACGCTCGATGCACCGCTCCTTATCTTTTGTAGATGTAGACAAGACAGGAATAGCTGGCTCGACAACCTGCGCGTGCGAGTGAGACTGGTTATCACAGCTGATCTTATCAGTTCGTTGGTTGATATCACCACTTATTGCTCCTTCATCAGCTGATTTTGAGATTATTGTCAAGTTCGTTAGGCCCATAGGCCCGCTATCGTACTCAAAACTAGCCAGACAAGCACCTCTCTTAGTGTTTATATTCCTGTATGAAGTGTTTACAAAATTATTTTCTTCAATGAGGGTGTCACTAACCGTTACGCCGCTTGTGCTACTCTCATTTTTAGCTTTCGTGATCTCCTCCCTTGCTCGTAACAGCTGATCTGTTGTCACATATGTATCCTTGATCACCTTTATCTCGTTTTGTAAGATAAGGATATCTTTCAATAACTTACTGGCATCTAAGTGGTCAAAGTGAATAGCCGGAAGAGCATTTAAATTTTGAGCAACAAAAATAGGCTTCTTTTCAGGGTCCAACGTCTTAAATATTTCAATTACGTCAAATAAATCCTTATTGCATTTTCCTTCCTTCTTTAATTGGCGAATTTCTGTAGAAATAGATTGAAACAGCAACGACTTAGCTTTTTCGATGTCCTCTGCTGAGAAGGCGGTAACACAAATCCTCACAAGACTTTCAGAATCCATCTCTTCATGTTTATTTTGTACAAACGTTAATAGCTCATTCACCACGAGATTACAATTATTACATTTTAGCTTCATTCATTTCCGACGAAGACATTGTTTACAACAATCAAATTCAATTTGACGCGGAAACTCGTACGCACAGTGCGGGCGCGCAGCGCAGTCTGAAACTTAATATACACTCTAGGGGTGTCACGCACAAGACCACGTGGGGTCGGGGTGCTCCGTGTCGATTCTGTCACTCTTTTTGAACCTAACTTACTCAAGTTGGGGTGCCCCGTCTCGATTCAGTGTACCATTTTTCATAGTTAAAAGATAACTTATTAATAAAAAAATATTAATAATACCATTATTATAAATATCCATGCAACAGTGAACGAATCTAATGTAAACTTTACAAAAGAATGTCGAAATTCCCGCCAATATAAATGTAAAACTTATGTCACTGTCATTGCCAAATTCGAAAATTACGCCAATAAACATGTAAAACCTATGAAAAAAGCCATATTATCTGTCACTGTCAATTTAGTGTCGCAATAATCGATAGAACACAAACTGAAATGTCGGACACTGATTTCCGAGCGAATTTCGCAATCGATCACGGATTCTCAAAAATTAATATCTCAAAAACTATAAGGTTGCGCAAGTTGCCACTTCACATGTAGGCTTTTTTATGTATATACACATGAAAAAAATGAAAGTCCTAGCACAACTTTCCTAAAGGAAATTTCAGCCTAATTCTTTATTGTACACCAGGAATACTCAAAAAAACTTATTTATGTTAAATATAGTACAATGGGCGGCCTTATCGCTGAAAGCTATTTCTTCCAGGCAACTTACCTTACTTATGTACCTCTTTAGTAAGTCAATAATATATCGACAAAGGCATATTGCATTATAACTGACCCTTTTGCCATACCGGTCCATTCCGTGGAGGTCTAACTTCATTAAACGTCACTGTCAGACATTTCAGACCGTAGCAGACCACACAACGTCTTAAACGTCACTCACTCAGTAGAAGTTCTAGTTAGCAACTAGCAAGAAAGAACAGCGAAAAAGCATTGTCTGTGATTTTTCATATATGAAATAGCAATAGCAAGTGCGATGTGAATCCTAATGAAATATTATTGCCTGTGATTTATCACAGGTGAAATAGCAGTGAAAAAAATAATCATTTCATCATATGAATTAAAAATAGCAATCATTTCCATACGTTGCCTACTGACTTGCATGCAACGCGTTCCGAATCTTGACGGCACTCAACTGTCATCAGCGCGAGAACTGAATTGGTACGCAAAATAACTGCGTGCATGCTAGCAACGATTATGTCTTGATTCGGAATGCAGGGCTTATACACCATATGCCGAGCGGTTTTCGTCAGCGCGATGTAGGAATGGACACGTTTTAGTCGCGACATCTAGTTTAATTTTCAGAATTAAATATGGTATAAGACCTTTATGGCTGATGAATAATGCACATTATTACTAAATTGCGTACATAAATTAGACAGTTAGGATATCCTACTCGACCTGGTAACCCAATTATGAATTTTTTACGTCGACCATTTTGGCCATCGAAATTAAAATATTTAGGATGTTTTTTTACTTGCAATATAGAAATGTCAGTATTATTTATGACTATTCCAAATTTGAATCCGCTGAGATAATCAGCTGTGAGAGACAGACGGTCAAAGTTGCACCACAAAGGTTCCGTTTTTACCATTTTGGTCCGAAATCCTAATTACGAACCGCATGGGATTTGAACCTACAACCATCGTCATGATAATAGGATGCAATTTCGCCACGGGCCCACTACACCTCAGGCGCTTTAAGCCATAAATGAAACATCTGTAGTTAAGATTTATTTTTGTCAATATTCACGTCAGAACGTTAAGTTTTTTTAATTCTGTTCAGACCCCTCGCCTCAATAAAATGTAGACATAATTTATTCACTACATTAGCGCACAATATACAATACTGTTGTCTAGTTAGTAAGGATACTGTAATCTTAATCTCTATCCATTGACTTTGTGATCTGTTGCAGGGAAATTAACTGAAACTTTTTGAATTGTTTATTATATCTACGAGTACATGTTTAATCTAAACCAGTCTTTTGTTTATCCACCTGTACGCTACGTGTCAGTAGCGTGTTGACTCGTTCAGCGATCACTTGTTGACGTGGAACAGCACTTGCAGCTTCCGAGCCGCCACCAGCACCTGCAACATTCATATATTCATACATGATGCGCTAGTCCTCATCTTTGAGAAGAATGCGAATGTTCCTAACACCAGTAGTAAGTAGAATTTAAAAAAAAAATCAAAGATTTGGGAGAGTCTTTTAGCCAGCAGTGAAACAATAAAATTTACTATTTTTAATCGAGCGAAGCGAGATCTCCATACAACTTGGGCAAATCGGCGTTGTATGTATGTCTGTTTGTTTGTCCGAAGATAACATTCGAAGCGTTTATCTGATCATCGTAAAATTTGATACATAGGTAGTGATGGCACTACCTACCTATATATTGTTACGAGCTGAGGGTTCGGTATAAAATAATGAAAATCAATCTAACCAAAATAACACTTTTATTCAACACTAAAATGATAAACGATACACGATCTTAATCACAAGGATTCACAACACACCACTGTTACACAATAAACCACTAAAAGTCACCGAAATGTTCGCACGTATCGCCAAATCAAGACTGACTCTGCGGACGTTTTTACGCACTATTTATACCGCGCATTATTTCCAGAAACTTCTCAATGTTTCTACTAGTTACTAGAAAAGTGTAGGTATTTCGACTGACTACTATTTCTTAATCTGTGCAACTGTGGGTATATTCTATACCAAGTATTACCTATTCTGTGACATAGTAGGTATAACTTCGAGAAGCTGACTTTCTGTAACAGCCTCGGCGTAACAGTATCAATAATGGCATTCATTGAGCTAAAAATGTGGGGGGGGGGGGGGGGGGGGGTTGTGATAATGGGGTTCAAGAGGGGTAAAACAACCAAAATGGAGTCAAGTGGCATGTTTAATAAAATGAATGAATGAATGAAAATTCTTTATTATACCTTACAAGCTAGACACAACAGATTTATAGAAAAAAAAAACAAATAAAAGTAAGCATAATGGGCGGTCTTATCGCTTAACAAAGCGATCTCTTCCAGACAACAGATAAAAGGTCTTTGTGAGTACATTTCGACCCTGTTTTTATTTTTAGTTTAAACCTTGTAGTTTTTAAGTTATTATGAAAAGTATGTGTGAAGCTTTAGTAACACAAATATAAGCAAAAGCCCGAAATCCAGAATAACTGCTATTTGTTCCCCAAAAAAGAATAACCAAATACATGAACTCCCGTTACCCATAATTTGAATGAAAATGTAGGTAAGTTATTTGGTTATTTGTTTCGTGGTACTATTTTGATCACAGAACAGAAAAAACAATAGAAGTCGTAAGTAGGCGGGGCCCGCGTAACACCAAGTACGCGGAGTTCCGCGCACTACAAGCTTCGCTTACTTCAGTCGAGTTTCAATTACTGTGGGGTAAACGTACTTCAAAAAAATATAAAAATGCCATATTGTGCCGTTTTGGAGTGTAAATATTATAGCCGAACCAAAAATTTAACAAAAGGGGGCATATCCTATTACCGGTAAGCATTATTTTATTGTTTTTTGTTAGTTTTGTTTAACATGCAAAATCGTCAAACAAAATAGACTGTGAATCATATTCCTTAAGGTCGCGTTTCTCTTAAACCTCAACTGAAGCTACTCAATTAGGGATGTGACCCCAATATACTGATGAATGTGTTATCGATAGCTTTAATTAGTTACCCCCTATTAAAAGGTGTATAAGTTTTAAGCCGTTAATTCCTTGTTGTTTAATTGATGATTTTCTGAATGTATTTTAGACCTATGGTGTGAAATAATGTAATAACTTCTGTTTTCAGTTTCCCCAAGGCGCAAAACATAAAAAAATTAAAAAAAAACGTACAACTTATGAGTCATCCAGCATACAGAGTCATGACCTGGCACCGTGTGACTTTTGTCTGTTCCCAAAAATTAAGAACCAATTACCCGATCAACGGTTTTCATCACCAGAAGAGGCTGTCCAAGAGTATGAATAACATGTATCTGACGTCACCACCGGAGGAGTGGCACAAATGTTTTCAAAATTTGTTCAATCTTATGAAAAAATGCATTGGCGCAAAGGGAGAATATTTTGAGAAACAATAAATTCATTTTTGACCATTATTAGTATTTTTTTATTGATTCCGGAAACTTTTAGTGTGCCTCTCAAATAATAATTCAGTATATAATATTCCAGTAATATATTATTTTTTAAGTAAGTATTTATGAGTTAGATACCTGTGATTATGTTAAGAAAGAAAGAAAAGAAAAGCTTTTTATTTCGACCACCACAAATATAACCTGACGTATCTATTTCGTTACCCGTAGTAGGTAGGTGATAATCGATATCGATACATTCGTCTTGTATGCTCATAGGTACATCACTAAGTGAGTAGCGCTGTTATTTGAGCGTGCGGATAACAGCCATTGCATTATCAATCTTATTCTTTGCAGCTAGAGACTATAACAAAAATAGTTTACGACCGCTCCATCTGTTGTTGAGTGGCTTCGTTTTGTGGGTAATCAAGTAACAGCCATTGCATTATCAGTCTTATTTCTAATTAATAGAGACTAAAATAAAAATATTTTCTAAAGCGCCATCTTTTGCCGAGTAGAAGAAGTAAACTTTAATTTTTTGTTACTGTTTATTTTATTGAATTTTAAACCATGTTCCATAGTAGCTAAGGTTTTACATCCGTTAAATTGGTTTTAGGCCTCTTTGAACGTTCTCTTTCAACCAATTATAACTTTTATTTCTAAGTGTGCTAGTTTTTACATGTGTGAGTTTAGCTACACTGGTTTTCTTAGTAAAAAGTCATCATGCTAGTTCTATTGTTTTTTATGTTCTGTGATTTTGATAGTCAAAGATTACGAATAGGTAGCATTGTTTTGTGTTTATGGGAGACTCACGAAATCTCAGTTCGGGGCAAACCACTAGTCTACAAACCACTAGTAGATTTAGTAAACATTCCAAAAAAATTGTGAAAGTTGGAATCAGATTTTGTTAAAGTCTAGTAAGAGAGTTTAGGCCAAAAAGGCGGGCTCTCAATCCTCACATATGCAGAGGAGTGAGAGCCTGTAATGGATAAACTATGCACATTACAGAAAAAGTATTTACTTACGTCACACAAAAGTTAATTTATCGAATAGTATGAAATATATACAAATAGTATGAAAATAATACGACAAACCCACACTTCTGGACATACCAACATTCAAATCCCCGTTGGATTACATTGATAATATTTGGGCTTTCAATCTTCCACTTTTTTGTTTAATTCCTTTATTACAGTTAAAGTATAAAAAAATACAACAAATGTACAAAATTATACAACAATCTAAAAAATTGTGAAACCAAGAGGGAATAAAAATACCCATTTTTATATAAGAAAATTGAGTTTTATTAATATCCTCCTAATGTAGGAAATAGGGCGACCACAAATTGTCACAAAATAGTAATTGCATAGGTTAAAAAGCCGTTTTTAGCATTTTTAGTTTATTAATATTACCAGATAGATAGAGTACTCTGCATTGCTGTACTGTATACTTTGTATCGTAAATATAAACATTAAAAAAGTGTGCTTTAGACCAGACGACTGAAGTAAAACTTCTTTTTCAAGATATTAATTTAAAAAATTGTTCAATCAAGAAATTAAATTACGAAAAATATACAAACGAACTACTGACTGAGATACTCCGCAAAACGAAGTCAATTTAATCTGACTCCTACTTTCCGACATGTATCTCTATTATGGTATATCTGCTATTATGGCAATGCTGTGTTGTCAAGAAGAGCAGGCTCGGTTGCAGGAAGAACAGCGATGTCAGGATAAGGAAGAGCAGCGACGTTGGCAGGAAGAACAGCGATGTCAGGATAAGGAAGAGCAGCGACGTTGGCAGGAAGAACAGGCTCGGTTGCAGGAAGAACAGCGATGTCAGGATAAGGAAGAGCAGCGACGTTGGCAGGAAGAACAGGCTCGGTTGCAGGAAGAACAGCGATGTCAGGATAAGGAAGAGCAGCGACGTTGGCAGGAAGAACAGGCTCGGTTGCAGGAAGAACAGCGATGTCAGGATAAGGAAGAGCAGGCTCGGTTGCAGGAAGAACAGCGATGTCAGGATAAGGAAGAGCAGCGACGTTGGCAGGAAGAACAGGCTCGGTTGCAGGAAGAACAGCGATGTCAGGATAAGGAAGAGCAGCGACGTTGGCAGGAAGAACAGGCTCGGTTGCAGGAAGAACAGCGATGTCAGGATAAGGAAGAGCAGCGACGTTGGCAGGAAGAACAGGCTCGGTTGCAGGAAGAACAGCGATGTCAGGATAAGGAAGAGCAGCGACGTTGGCAGGAAGAGCAGGCTCGGTTG
The DNA here is from genome assembly GCA_918857605.2 of Philereme vetulata. Taxonomy (NCBI): domain Eukaryota; kingdom Metazoa; phylum Arthropoda; class Insecta; order Lepidoptera; family Geometridae; genus Philereme; species Philereme vetulata. The sequence continues at coordinate 6,887,618 of OU975477.1, forward strand.
CAGGAAGAACAGCGATGTCAGGATAAGGAAGAGCAGCGACGTTGGCAGAAAGAACAGGCTCGGTTGCAGGAAGAACAGCGATGTCAGGATAAGGAAGAGCAGCGACGTTGGCAGGAAGAGCAGGCTCGGTTGCAGGAAGAACAGCGATGTCAGGATAAGGAAGAGCAGCGACGTTGGCAGGAAGAACAGGCTCGGTTGCAGGAAGAACAGCGATGTCAGGATAAGGAAGAGCAGCGACGTTGGCAGGAAGAACAGGCTCGGTTGCAGGAAGAACAGCGATGTCAGGATAAGGAAGAGCAGCGACGTTGGCAGGAAGAGCAGGCTCGGTTGCAGGAAGAACAGCGATGTCAGGATAAGGAAGAGCAGCGACGTTGGCAGGAAGAACAGGCTCGGTTGCAGGAAGAACAGCGATGTCAGGATAAGGAAGAGCAGCGACGTTGGCAGGAAGAACAGGCTCGGTTGCAGGAAGAACAGCGATGTCAGGATAAGGAAGAGCAGCGACGTTGGCAGGAAGAGCAGGCTCGGTTGCAGGAAGAACAGCGATGTCAGGATAAGGAAGAGCAGCGACGTTGGCAGGAAGAACAGGCTCGGTTGCAGGAAGAACAGCGATGTCAGGATAAGGAAGAGCAGCGACGTTGGCAGGAAGAGCAGGCTCGGTTGCAGGAAGAACAGCGATGTCAGGATAAGGAAGAGCAGCGACGTTGGCAGGAAGAACAGGCTCGGTTGCAGGAAGAACAGCGATGTCAGGATAAGGAAGAGCAGCGACGTTGGCAGGAAGAACAGGCTCGGTTGCAGGAAGAACAGCGATGTCAGGATAAGGAAGAGCAGCGACGTTGGCAGGAAGAGCAGGCTCGGTTGCAGGAAGAACAGCGATGTCAGGATAAGGAAGAGCAGCGACGTTGGCAGGAAGAACAGGCTCGGTTGCAGGAAGAACAGCGATGTCAGGATAAGGAAGAGCAGCGACGTTGGCAGGAAGAACAGGCTCGGTTGCAGGAAGAACAGCGATGTCAGGATAAGGAAGAGCAGCGACGTTGGCAGGAAGAGCAGGCTCGGTTGCAGGAAGAACAGCGATGTCAGGATAAGGAAGAGCAGCGACGTTGGCAGGAAGAGCAGGCTCGGTTGCAGGAAGAACAGCGATGTCAGGATAAGGAAGAGCAGCGACGTTGGCAGGAAGAACAGGCTCGGTTGCAGGAAGAACAGCGATGTCAGGATAAGGAAGAGCAGCGACGTTGGCAGGAAGAACAGGCTCGGTTGCAGGAAGAACAGCGATGTCAGGATAAGGAAGAGCAGCGACGTTGGCAGGAAGAACAGGCTCGGTTGCAGGAAGAACAGCGATGTCAGGATAAGGAAGAGCAGCGACGTTGGCAGGAAGAGCAGGCTCGGTTGCAGGAAGAACAGCGATGTCAGGATAAGGAAGAGCAGCGACGTTGGCAGGAAGAGCAGGCTCGGTTGCAGGAAGAACAGCGATGTCAGGATAAGGAAGAGCAGCGACGTTGGCAGGAAGAACAGGCTCGGTTGCAGGAAGAACAGCGATGTCAGGATAAGGAAGAGCAGCGACGTTGGCAGGAAGAACAGGCTCGGTTGCAGGAAGAACAGCGATGTCAGGATAAGGAAGAGCAGCGACGTTGGCAGGAAGAACAGCGTCGTCAAAAAGAAGAGCAGGCTTGGTTGATGAAAGAATTGTTCAGTTCAATTGGAAAGGAATTCCAGGAAGTGAAAGAGCAGATAGAACATCATGAGAGCCGTATTTCGGAAGCTGAAATTCAGATCACTGATGTAAAAAAAGCTCTGGGTGTCCTCAAGTCTGGAGACAGCAATGTCGCTCCTCTAATTGCTACATCTTCAGCGCGAGGTTTTAAAACGCCACCATTTGATGGAAGTTCTTCGTGGTCAGCCTACAAGATTCAGTTTGATGCCTTTGTCAAGGCCAACGGATGGACGACGGCGCAGGCTATGACGGCTTTAACACTAGGCCTTCGTGACCAGGCACTTACGGTTATTTCTTTCAAAACCAAGCTTAATGACGATTTTTGGCCATGGAACAAACCACAATCACGTAAAGAAACAACAAGTTTTTTTAAGAGTTGGAATTTCTTTGCGCAAGTAATAGTCATATCACCGACCAATATAATTTAAATAGACTGACAGTCTCAAACAAGTTATTGTAACTCGATATTTGATTACCTGCTAGGACGCGAGATGTCGCTAAGAGTTACAAATCGTTAAATATATGCCAACCTTTAGCTTACTACCGCTCATAATGGTACGAAAAAAAATAGATGGCGCTATTTCCAATTACACGTGCGCGATATTATTGCGACGTTGTGACCTTTACGTTGTGCGAGGTTGCCGCTCTTCAGTTTCGTTAAAACTTTAGTCTAGCAATTTTTAGAGATTTGCGCACATTTTCTCAGAATTGCCAGAACATGAAAGTCAAAACAGGGATTTTTTAGGAAAGGATAGATATCTTTTATACATTACATACGTCTATGATCGTACCATTATCACTTAAATGCGGAAATACCTACATATTTGTAAAATAAGAATACATATTTATAGTGATGTACAGATAAGTAGAACACTTTTTGAAAGAAAATAAAATTAATTTGTAAGTACCCGGCAAATGCATACCTACTACAAGATAATACGTTCTATTAATTTGAACTGGAAACATAACTACTAAAATAATGAACTCAATACGTACACAATATGTACATACATTAAGTACAACAAAATATCGACTTACTAGTCGCGACTTTTGAGAAGTGAGGTTTGGCAACACAGCATGTAACAAAATTAGGTATAAAAAGCGTGACTTTGCTTGCTTCCCGGCTGTCAATGTCAGTCAGTTCGCGGTTCTCTTTCGTCACCTTTGTTTCGGACTTTGTGTTAATTTTGTGTTAAACGCCATCTAGGTAAAAACGATGTGCTACCTTCCCACGCCATTTGTGATTAAGCATATGAAAGTGGTAAATAATCAATATAAAATAAAATCGTTAAATCTTATTTTATGGACAATATTACTTATTCTAAAAAATATTATAATATTTTGGTGTGTTTTAGTGGAAGTTTATTTTTATTTGTTGGGTGCAATGGCCGCTATGAAAGTTTCCAGGCTATGAAACAGCGCCATCTACAAATAATACGGGATTTTGAGCTTTTTGCGGGCTACGATTTCTTATATGGACATTGACAGTCTATTGATATTACTAGTCTCTGGTCATATATATGACGGCGAATAGCGTCAGCGTCGAAGTTGTCAACCGATGTCACACGACGTGGTTGGCGTTTTTTCTTCGGCGTACGAAGCTTATTTTCATGCATGCCGCTTGTACCGTAAGCTTCGGTAGTAATTTTTGAAACAGTAGGTCCACTAATTCCTAATGCGGCCGCAACACGCTCTCGCACTTGAGACAGTGGTAATAGCGGGACACCATTTTGATACTCTGCTTCAAAGTAGTTACGAACCTTGATCACCAGTTCTCTCGCCTGCCTTTTCAGAACAGATCCTTTCGGCATTTTGATATTTGACAGCTGAGCAGCAATCAACACGGAGGAACACAAAATACACAACGTAACTTATGGATAATGTGAAAAAACTCAGCGAACATAAATGTAGTGACTAGCATGACCGTCTTGTTGCGAGTGACAGATTAAAACAAACAAAATGGCGGAGGGCCATTGAGTGTTCCCACCTAGAAAAAATATATTTGAATGTTTTTCTTGTATTTGTCTTTGTTCAGAATATAATAAATATATGCGATCGATATCATTACTTATTTAGTCACAACACTACAACTATCAAATTAGAACTGTCATCGAGATAAAGAAATGGAAATAGTATAATTATTGATTAAAACGGGTATTTATCGCGTATGTACCTTTTTATTTGTCATCCCGACGTTTCGGCTGTGTTGCAACAGTCATGGTCTCGAGCTGACAAATAAAAAAAGTACATACGCGATAAATACCCGTGTAGGCTACCTACTACACAATTAATCTTAATTATCCTACTTGGTATATTTTATTACTTACATATAACACAATATTTACAATAATATATATGTACCTAATTATCTATCTATTTATTCATTCTATTTGCAATACTTATACTTACACTATACGTTTATAATATTATGCACCAGTTGGTCCGGTCGATATCGATAAGTTTCGTAAGAGAGCTATCGACTTCACCCCATCACTTTTTGCGTCCCGGGGAATAACGTAGATATTAGAATGCGCGAGCGCCGGCCGCCGCCTGCAGAGGTCAAGCCAGTCATTGCCTAGTCACGACGCGAAGCGCACGTTCGCCGTCCTTGCACTTTACATACGCGATACCGTGTTTACTTGTTTGTTTGCTATAACATTCTTTTCTGCCCATTTATTATTGACTGTCTCCTGTTTACGAACTCTCCTACTGTGCCTGTGCTTGTGTGTTCTACTCTTTTGTGCCTTCTGAACTTTGGTATATGGATTTGTGTTGACGGACATTATATACAATCGAATGCCGTGAGTTGGTCTTATTTATTTACACTCCTGAGACATCCACCACACATACTCTTAATATACTATATTGGTGACCCCCTAAACGAACATGGAGAAGGGATTAAAAGATGCAAGCGGGCCAGGTACTTCGGCCGGAACTAGTGGTGGGACAATGTCGATGAATCAGAGCCACGTGTTTAAGGTCGGCGTAAGAGTTCCACCATTCTGGGCGGAAGAGCCTGAGATATGGTTTGCCCAAGTTGAAGGCCAATTCGCCATATCCGGAATTACCAGCGATTCCACAAAATTTAACTACGTGATCGCTCACCTGGACAATCAACACTCGCGGGAGGTAAAAGACATCATAGTCAGCCCCCCTGCGACAGAAAAGTATGAAAAGCTCAAGACCGAGCTTATTAAGAGACTTAGTGCGTCGAATGAAAAAAAGATTAAGCAGCTGTTAATGCACGAGGAGCTCGGAGACCGCAAACCTTCTCAGTTTCTCCGCCACCTCAAAGGACTTGCAGGCTCGGAAGTTCCAGATGATTTTTTGAAGACTATATGGATAAGTCGCCTGCCACACGCTTGCCAGATGGTGCTTGCAGGTCAATCAACAACAGATTCTCTTGAAGACTTGGCTGATTTAGCCGATAGAGTTAACGATCTCGCCTCTTCATCGCCGAAAGTCGCCTCCGTGAGCGACACAGTCCCAAGCTCCATCCTAAGTGACCTTACGAGAGAAATAGCTGAACTTCGGAAGCAGTTCCAGGAGATGACCTCGGGCAGAAACAGCAGATCCCAATCTCGCACATCCCAGAACAACCGAAACTCTTCGAGGCAGCGTTCCCAATCCAACTATCGCAAGTTTCCACTTTGTTGGTACCACAGCAGATACGGAGAGAAAGCTAGCAAGTGCATTCGCCCATGTGACTACAAATCGGAAAACTCCAAGGGCAGTCGGTAATGGCGGCTGACGATTGCCCTTCTACGTCTACTGGTCGCCTGTTTGTCACCGATCGATCTACGAAGACGCAATTCCTGGTTGATACTGGAAGCGACCTCTGTGTCTTTCCTCGGTCGGCGCTAAGTGATCGTCGTTCTCGGACTGAATATAGTTTGTGTGCTGCAAATGGTTCTAACATTGCTACCTACGGTTACATAGACTTTAATTTAGATTTTGGCCTACGCAGGTCCCTTTTATGGCGTTTTGTAGTTGCTGATGTTACAAAGCCAATAATTGGTGTAGACTTTCTAAATTTTTATAACCTGATTGTAGATTGTCGCAATAAGCGCCTAATAGATAATTTAACTTCTGTTACAGCTGTTGCTACTTTAGCCAATTGTAAAAATGTATCATCTGTAAAGGTTGTGACTGGTGAGACTCGATATCATAAAATTCTTAACGAGTTTCCTGAGATAACACGACCAGCTGGTATACACAACACAACACCACACAATACAGTCCATTTTATACGCACGACTCCAGGGCCCCCAGTTTCATTACCACCTCGCCGCTTAGCTCCCGATAAACTCAAAATCGCCCAAAAAGAATTCCAGTCTATGCTGGCCATTGGTACAGCTAGACCGTCTGAAAGCCCCTGGTCTTCGCCTTTACATTTAGCCCCGAAGAAAAATAATGGATGGCGCCCATGCGGTGATTATCGCAGTCTAAATGCCCGCACAGTGCCGGACAGATACCCGATAAAACATATCCATGATTTCACGCATAGTATAACAGGTTGTAAAGTTTTTAGTACCTTAGACTTAGAAAAAGCATATAATCAGATACCTGTCAATCCTGAAGACATTCCTAAAACAGCCATAACTACGCCATTCGGGCTATTTGAATTCCCATTTATGACGTTTGGTCTCCGCAACGCGAGCCAAACGTTTCAGCGATTTGTGGACGAGTTAACTAGAGGGCTAGATTTCGTCTACTCATATCTCGACGATTTTTTAATTTATTCCAGGAGCGAAACTGAGCACGAAGAGCATCTGCGTGAGGTATTTAATAGGCTTAAGAAGTATGGTATGTTGGTCAATACGTCCAAATGTGTCCTTGGGGCAAAAGAGGTAACCTTTTTAGGGTATCTCATCTCAGAGAGTGGATGCAGACCCCTAGATCAAAAGGTTCAGGCTGTTAAGGATTTCCCACCTCCCACGAATGTGCGGCAACTTAGAGGTTTTTTAGGTATGCTCAATTTTTATAGGAGATTTCTTCCACGAGCAGCCCTGATACAAGCCCCGTTGCACGCTCTATTGACGGGTTCGGTAAAAGGCTCACAGCCAATCAACCTTACGGGAGATACCCTTGCAGCTTTCCAAGCCTGTAAGAAAAGTTTGTCCAACGCAGCTTTATTAGTTCATCCCGACTGTTCTGCGAAACTTGCTGTAGTCACCGACGCATCCGACAAGGCTATCGGAGCGGTCCTGCAGCAATATAAAGATAATGCATGGGAGCCGTTGGCATTTTTCTCTCGCAAACTAAGCCCCTCACAGACAAAATATTCGCCCTACGATAGGGAGTTACTAGCCATTTATGAGGCAATAAAATATTTTAGGCATATGCTCGAGGCTCGTCATTTCGTTGTCTATACTGACCACAAGCCTATCAGTTTTGCATTCCACGAAAGGAAGAAAAACTGTAGTCCCAGGCAGTATAGACACCTCGACTTTATCTCCCAGTTCACAACTGATATCAGGCACATTTCTGGCAAGGACAATGTTGTTGCCGATGCTTTGTCACGGATCGAAGAACTGGGAGCACCAGTCGACCTCGAGTCTATAGCTCTAAACCAAGCTTCTGACCCTGAACTCGAAGAGCTTTTAAGTAAAGGCTCATCACTCCAACTGCGGAAACTTCATTTTCCTGGAAGTCGAATTCCCCTGTACTGCGACGTCAGCACACCGACCTCCAGGCCATATGTTCCAAAGTTTTTTCGAAAGCAGGTTTTTGACAGCCTGCATTCGTTAAGTCACCCTGGTTGTAATGCGTCGGCCAAACTGGTTGCTGAACGCTTTGTCTGGCCAGGTATGAGGAAAGACTGTAGGGAATGGGCGCGTTCATGTCTACCGTGCCAGCGGGCAAAAGTCAACCGTCACGTTACTTCCCCTCTTGGTACTTATCACCTCCCACGCAGTCGATTCAAACAGATCCATATCGATCTTGTCGGTCCTCTCCCTCTTTCACATGGCTATCGGTATTGTCTTACGGCAGTAGACCGATTTACGCGTTGGCCCGAAGCAATACCGATAGAAAATATAACAGCAGACACCGTGGCAAAGGCCTTGCTGTCGTCCTGGATAGCTCGGTTTGGTTGTCCATCAGACATTACGACAGACCGTGGTCGTCAATTTGAGTCGGCCTTGTTCCAATGTCTGTCTAAGATAGCCGGATTTACGCACAGAAGGACAACAGCCTACCACCCGGCTTGCAATGGGTTAGTTGAACGGTTCCACCGACAACTTAAAGCCGCGATAGTTTGCCATGCTAATGACCAATGGACAGAATCACTACCATGGGTCCTGCTAGGTATCCGCGCTTCTTTTAAAGAGGATTTACAAGCCTCCTCAGCAGAACTTGTTTACGGAGAACCGCTAAGACTACCCGGGGAGTTCTTTGACCCGACTGTTAGCGGTACAACGGACTTATCCGAATTTTCCGCTAGGCTCAGAAACTTCGCTGAGAAGTTGCGACCCATACCTGTTTCACGCCATTGTAAACCTAAAATATTTATTTACAAGGAACTTGAGACTTGTGATCACGTTTTCCTTAGAGATGACGCATTACGAGGTGCTCTTACCCCTGCGTACTCTGGGCCACATAAAGTTTTAAGTAGAGGTGATAAAGTGTTTAAAATACTTCTTAAAAATAAAGAGACGACGGTGTCTATAGATCGGCTCAAACCGGCCTTCACACTGTCCGTCCAGAATGAAGAACCTTCACCCGTAGTCCCACAGAATTATGTGACTCGTTCTGGCCGTCAAGTCAGATTTCCTGAATTTTATCGCCCTTGACGGGCTCTGGTGGGGGGGTGGTGTAGGCTACCTACTACACAATTAATCTTAATTATCCTACTTGGTATATTTTATTACTTACATATAACACAATATTTACAATAATATATATGTACCTAATTATCTATCTATTTATTCATTCTATTTGCAATACTTATACTTACACTATACGTTTATAATATTATGCACCAGTTGGTCCGGTCGATATCGATAAGTTTCGTAAGAGAGCTATCGACTTCACCCCATCACTTTTTGCGTCCCGGGGAATAACGTAGATATTAGAATGCGCGAGCGCCGGCCGCCGCCTGCAGAGGTCAAGCCAGTCATTGTCTAGTCACGACGCGAAGCGCACGTTCGCCGTCCTTGCACTTTACATACGCGATACCGTGTTTACTTGTTTGTTTGCTATAACATTCTTTTCTGCCCATTTATTATTGACTGTCTCCTGTTTACGAACTCTCCTACTGTGCCTGTGCTTGTGTGTTCTACTCTTTTGTGCCTTCTGAACTTTGGTATATGGATTTGTGTTGACGGACATTATATACAATCGAATGCCGTGAGTTGGTCTTATTTATTTACACTCCTGAGACATCCACCACACATACTCTTAATATACTATACCCGTTTTAATCAATAATTATGTACAGTGATCACGAAAGTTTAAAAATACTTTACATTTAGTTTTGATTAATTAAGTGCTTAAGTTTATTTTGTATTACTTTACATGTTTCATTTACTACTTTTACATTCATTTTATATACTGTATACTTTTCTCACTTTTTGGCTATTCTTGTAATATGTAATATGTACGGCTATGTACATCGATATAGTTGCGCATCCCTAAGATCAGCGTTTTAATTGATCGATCGAAGCGAGATCTCTAAATCAACTTGGGCAAATCGGCGTTGTATGTATGTATGTTTGTTACGTTGTTGTTTGTCCGAGGATAACTTTCGAAGCGTTGATCCGATCATCGTGAAATTTGATGCATAGGTAGGTAGTGTTGGCACAATTTTGGTGTGACTAAATGAGCTAAAAATCTTCGGGGGTTGTTGAGATATTGGGGTTCAAGAGGGGTAAAAAAAAATTGGACTATTAGGTCAAGTGGGACGTCAAATGAAAGGTATTTATTATTACATTTAGACTCCGTTTTTAATTTTAGTAAAGTCCTTACAGTTCTTGAGTTATTAGCCATAATTAAAACTGAACTTTGACAAAATTCACAGGGTACACACATGACCCCTCAGTGCAGTAATTTGGTATGCGTGTAGCTTATGTATCACAAATATAGGCTTAAGTCTGAAATCCAGAATAACTGCAATTTGAACCCAAAAAATTTAACCACAAAACATGAACTCTTATTACCTGTAATTTGAATGAAACTGTAGGTCAAGTTATTTGGTTATAATTTGATTTTGCTATTTTGATAGTCAAAGATTACAATAATATTTTTGATTGTTTTAGCCGGAGACTCGCGAGATCTCAGCTCGGGGCGAACCACTAGTTATTTTACAATGAGTGAGGATTAATCCGCCGCGCGACTAAGACGCTGTGCGAAGCGTGTTTAGCTGATATATTACCGTTGTCTTGCCGGCGCCGGCGGCACTCCAGAACATTACTTATGCTCGGTGTATTACTTATGTACCTACTGGGATCGTACATTATTGATGTGATCGTTTATCATTTTAGTGTTGAATAAAAGTGTTATTTTGGTTAAATTGATTTTAAATATTTTATCCCGAACCCTCAGCTCGTAACATTACAAGTAACTTTTTAAACGAAATATAGCCGACTTCAGATAACAGTAAAAACCAAACTACTCTACCAATAATGATAAAATTTCCACGAGGTCAATCTAAAAGTATATCCTTTCAAATAAGGAACTAATTTTCCAAATCGGTTGATACTTAACGGAGTTCTGAGCTAACAAACATAACATAAAAACTAAACAAATTTAAGACATATGGTTGGACAGGACATATGGACATATATTGACAGAACTGGACCAAATGGAAATGGGACCACACGGCAAGCACCAGCTTTCAAATAAAAAAAGAATCATCAAAATCGGTTCAACCCAGTCGAAAGTCCTGAGGTAACATAAAAAACAGTCGAATTGAGAACCTCCTCCTTTTTTGTAGTCTGTTAATAAATGTGAAAGTTTGGATATTTGTTTTATTTGTTTGTTACTCGCTCGGTAGCAATGAAGAGCCACAAAAGAAATTCAGCTACGGCAGCGTCTTCCAGTCCGCTTCCTTCAAGTACGATAAGGAAAGGAAAGGTTAGTGTGTCAGGCAATACAAAGTTTTCTATCTATCTGGTAATATCAATAAACTAACAAGTAACTTTTTAACAAAAATATAACCAGCTTTAGATAACAGAAAAAACAAACTCTGAACCGATTTCGATGAAATTTCTATGGGACCAATCTGAAAGTTTATCCTTTCAAATAATAAAAGAATTTTCCAAATCGGTTGATAAATGACGGAGTTATGAGGTAACAAACAAAACATTACACAAAAATTTAACAAATACACGGTGTCCTTTAAATCACTGTTTTCCTAGAACAAACGTTGATCAGCCCAAGGTCTACCAACTGTTCATAGCATCAAATAAGAAAATAACAAATTAAAATCTAGACCTTCTCAAATAAGTCTAACTTTATTTATACTAAAAACGGGATATTTACCATGATTTGTGAGTATTTGAGTATCCCGATATTTCGGCGCAGTTGCATGCGCCATGATCACGGGTAAATATATCGGTAAATATCGGGATACTCAAATACTCACAAATCATGGTAAATATCCCGTTTTTAGTATAAATAGTGTTCATAACCATGATAGTTTCAAAAGTTAAGTCTAACTTTGTTCAATAACTAACCGTGACATAAAGTTCATTGGCACGCTAGCCGCTAGCCGTAGCGGCTGTTATTTATTTTCTGGCGATACGGCGGCGGCATTCAAGGGGTGAACGACAGACGTCCTCTGCCCAGTCTATTATAGAGTATAGAGTACTTGTCATGTCAAAAATAGAATTTCGAATGGTCCGTAAAAATTGGAGTCAATGGCACACGCAGCAAATACTACGAGACCTAAGTTAGATACCTAGTAGCTACCGGTGCGCCGCAGGCGCGTGCGAGCGCGTTGACTATGTTGTAGGGCGTAACGTTAAAATAGACTTTTTAAATTCGCAACTTTTAATGTTTTGCAATGACCGAATTCGTTTTGTTTTTTTAATTTGATGTTATAAACTGTTAGTAGACCATGGTCTGAACAACGTTTGTTCTGGGAAAACAGTGATTTAAAGGACACCGAGTGTTGATGTGCCTAAGGTTCAGTTTAGCTTGAAGGACTTGATTTAAGGAAACCACTGTTATACGTGTGCGCTCAATGAGTTTTATTTGCGACTGACTTATCCTACCCTTGCGTATCTATATAAATGCGTTACAAAACAAAGAAATACTAAATATATATAAAACTACTCCTAACACCGAGTATAACACTTATATGGTTTTCTCATGGATGCCATTGACAGAACTCGACCAAATGGAAATGGGAGCACACGGCAAGCACCAGCTTTCAAATAAACCCAGTCGAAAGTTCTGAAGTAACAAAAATAAAAAAAACCGTCCAAGTGCGAGTCCAAGACTTGCACACGAAGGGTTCCGTACCATTTATCTATAAAAACGGCAAAAAATCATGTCTGTTGTATCCCACTTAAATATTTATTTTATTCAATAGCACAATTTTATTTATTTACCATAATCGAGGTTGGTGCCGATTAAGTCTAGTCCTCTAAATTGTATGAGCGTCCATACAACTCAGAGGACTATCTTAATTGGCGTCAATTAAATATGTATGGGGACACCCTACTTTTTTATTTTTTGGAATTTTTCCTTTATTTGTCTGTAAGACCTTGCTTTTTGCCAAATTTCGTGATTCTAGGTCAACGGGAACTACCATATAGGTTTTCGACACAAAACCTATAGGGTACTTCCGGTTGACATAAAGCAAGGTACTAGTAAGTAAAGGCAAAATTCCGTAAACTAAAAAAATATGAAAATTAGTTAAATTTCCCCGAAGTGTAATACCGTAGCGAATCCAAGCGTTGCCATACGTGTAATATACTGACAAGGACGTTTTTAAATCTGTAGCCTTCCTTAGTGCTCTAAGTGCGTACGAAAAGCTTGATAGTTTTGTTTTAATTTTTAAATCTGTAGCCTTCCTTAGTGCTCTAAGTGCGTACGAAAAGCTTGATAGTTTTGTTTTAATTTTTAAATCTGTAGCCTTCCTTAGTGCTCTAAGTGCGTACGAAAAGCTTGATAGTTTTGTTTTAATTTTTAAATCTGTAGCCTTCCTTAGTGCTCTAAGTGCGTACGAAAAGCTTGATAGTTTTGTTTTAATTTTTAAATCTGTAGCCTTCCTTAGTGCTCTAAGTGCGTACGAAAAGCTTGATAGTTTTGTTTTAATTTTTAAATCTGTAGCCTTCCTTAGTTCTCTAAGTGCGTACGAAAAGCTTGATAGTTTTGTTTTAATTTTTAAATCTGTAGCCTTCCTTAGTTCTCTAAGTGCGTACGAAAAGCTTGATAGTTTTGTTTTAATTTTTAAATCTGTAGCCTTCCTTAGTGCTCTAAGTGCGTACGAAAAGCTTGATAGTTTTGTTTTAATTTTTAAATCTGTAGCCTTCCTTAGTGCTCTAAGTGCGTACGAAAAGCTTGATAGTTTTGTTTTAATTTTTAAATCTGTAGCCTTCCTTAGTTCTCTAAGTGCGTACGAAAAGCTTGATAGTTTTGTTTTAATTTTTAAATCTGTAGCCTTCCTTAGTGCTCTAAGTGCGTACGAAAAGCTTGATAGTTTTGTTTTAATTTTTTGAACACGATTTTTCCAGTTTATATTTGAATCTATATTTAATCCTAATAATTTAAATGTATCTACGCATTCTAATTTAATATTATTAAATATATCTGATATTATAACCAGATCTTATTAAGGGTATTTAGCGACTAAACATTAAATTTTAGTGTTTGTATGATTTGACAACTGCTTAAATCATATTTAGCCACTAAATACGTTTACGCATCGTTGCGAGTCGCGTTAAAAATATATTTTTTTTGTTTTGAGAGACTCGCAAGATCTCAGTTCGGGGCGAACCACTAGTTGTACAAAAATGTTAATTGATAGAGCGAAGCGAGATCTCCAAATCAACTTGGGCAAATCGGCGTTGTATGTATGTATGTATGTTTGTTTGTCCGAGGATAACTTTAGAAGCGTTTATCCGATCATCATGAAATTTGGTATATAATAGTTATGGCACAATTTTAGTGTGAATGAATGAGCTAATAATGTGGGTTGTTGAGATGTTGGGGTTCAAGAGGGGTAAAAAATAACCAAAATGGGACTATCTGGTCAAGTGGCACATTTTATAAAAGGTCTTTGTGAGTACATTTACACCCCGTTTTTATTTTATGTTTAAGCCTTGTAGTTTTTAAGTTATTAGCCATAATAAAAACTGAACTTTGACAAAATTCACAGGGTACACCAGTGACCCCACAGTGCTGAAATTTTGTATGCGCGTGTAGCTTTAGTGACACAAATATAGAAAAAAGTCTGAAATCCAGAATAACTACAATTTCTACCCCAAACAAAACAACCAATTTACATGAACTCCCGTTACCTGTAATTTGAATGCAACTGTAGGATATGGATATATACTGGATATGCATTTCGTGGCACTATTTTTATAGTCGAAGATTACGAATAATATTTTTATGCGAGTCTCGCGAGATCTCAGTTCGGGGCGAACCACTAGTTTATTGTAGTTTTAGACCGCATCTTGTGTTTGTAGCGTACCTTCAGCGTGTCAGTGGTCTGCGTCCGCTGCTGCGGCTGCGCATGCGCCAGCGCGTCCAGCAGGCGCCTTGCCCCTCCCCCCTCCCCCGCCCCATCCATGCCCGCGGCCCCGCCCCCCTGCGGCGGTAGCAGACGCGACAGCAGCTGCAGCGCAAGGTACTGGCGCGCCGGCGGCAGGCGGCGCCACGCACCCAGCAGCGACGCCGCTATTCCGCTCATATGACGCTCCTGGAACAAACACAACATCCACCATTAGATGTTAGATCGCGCGCCTGCGCTGCGCAGGACGTCGCTCAGCTCCAGCGCAGCGCGGGCTTATGTGTATAGCAGCTGCGGATAGTGTACCTGAGTATCGACGATCTGCGCCAGCGCGCTCTCGGCGGTGGCCCGCACCAGCGCGTCTCCGAGCGCGCTGCCGCTGCGAAGGACGTCGCTCAGCTCCAGCGAGACGCGGGCTTGTATCGCAGCTGCGGATAGTGTACCTGAGTATCGGCGATCCGCGCCAGCACGTATCCGCGGAAGCTGCCACTGCGCAGGACGTCGCTCAGCTCCAGCGAGGCGCGGGCTTGTATCGCAGCTGCGGATAGTGTACCTGAGTATCGACGATCCGCGCCAGCGCGCTCTCGGCGGTGGCCCGCGCCAGCGCGTCTCCGCGCACGCTGCCTCTGCGCGGGACGTCGCTCAGCTCCAGCGCGGCGCTGGCTTGTATCGCAGCTGCGGATAGTGTACCTGAGTATTGGCGATCCGCGCCAGCGCGTATCCGCGCACGCTGCCGCTGCGCAGGACATCACTCAGCTCCAGCGAGGCGCGGGCTTGTATCGCAGCTGCGGATAGTGTACCTGAGTATTGGCGATCCGCGCCAGCGCGTATTCGCGCACGCTGCCGCTGCGCAGGTCGCTCAGCTCCAGCGAGGCGCGGGCTTGTATCGCAGCTGCGGATAGTGTACCTGAGTATCGGCGATCCGCGCCAGCGCGCTCTTGGCGGTGGCCCACGCCAGCGCGTCTCCGCGCGCGCTGCCGCTGCGCAGAACGTCTCTCAGCTCCAGCGCGGCGCTGGCTTGTATCGCAGCTGCGGATAGTGTACCTGAGTATCGGCGATCCGCGCCAGTGCGCTCTCGGCGATGGCCCGCGCCAGCGCATCTCCGCGCGCGCTGCCGCTGCGCAGGACGTCGCTCAGCTCCAGCGCGGCGCTGGCTTGTATCGCAGCTGCGGATAACAATCCCGATATCGCCTCGACCTGCAATTACGTTTTCCTGGTTGACAAGTTTCACAGTTTCTCTGGGGAAGAGCGCGAACCGATGTCTGTCGATAAGATGATGGCAACGATCGCTCTGCGGTTTGTAATACTATGGACATGGACAAGTCGGTAGGAACCCTCACCTGCTGTTCGGTAGCGACATCATCAATAAGCAGATGCAGCGTCCGTATCACCGCCCGGCGTGGCCTGCCCCCTGCCCCGCCGCCCGCCCCGGGGGGCGCGGCGCACGCCACGCCGCACAGCCACGCGGCGATGCACACCATCTCATCCGCGCCCCACATCTGGATTCAAGGATGGAACAAAGGTTTAGTTGATCCCGCTCCCGCATCACAATACGACAGTACTCGTACTTCACAATTTCAAGATTCACAACCTGCACGTCGTCTGAGCCGGCCGCCTCCACCACCATGTCAGCTATGCTGATGGCGATCTGAAATATATTCAAGTATCAGACCAATGTCATTTTCAACTTTAATTAAAGGTCTTCGATATAAAGGTGTCCCATAATTCACGAAAAATGTAATTTTAATAGAAAACACAGATTTTTAAATAGAAAGTTTATTTTTTTTATTGATTTATAGAGTATACAGATTGGGGTTATGTATGAAATAGCACATCGGGTAAATGGCCACCACGGCTTTGCAGGCAAGTATGCACTCTTTTATTGAAATTTTCTATGACCGTTTCGCATAAATGTGGGTCAATTTCATTAATACACCGCGCAATTTCCTCCTTCAAGTTGTTGGTAGTCGTGGGCTTGTTGGCATAGACCTTTCACTTCAAAAAGCACCAAAGGAAAAAGTCCAATGGCGTTAAATCTCAAGATCTGGATGGCCAATTCTGATCGCAAAAACGGCCAATTACACGATTAGGAAATGACTCACGAAGTAATTTTCTTGTTTCTCTGGCTGAATGGCATGTGCCATCATCCTGTTGAAACCACATGTTGGTCCATCCATATCTTGGAGTTTGGGCACTAAAAATTGGGTTTGTACGGTTATGTACATCGATAAGTTGCGAATCCCTGCATTTCATAACGGGAAGCCCTGCTATGACGCTCCCTATATCGAGCTATGAAGATGAACGCAACGTTAATTTTCGCCAGAGATTGCAACTCACAGAGCAAGTGATGAACCGATTCTGAAAACTATGGTCCAGTGACTATCTAACTCAATTACAATCAAGAAGTAAATGGCAGAAACCCACTAAAAACCTCGAAAAGGGTGACATCGTTCTTGTAAAGGAAAACAACCTATCGCCAGGAAAGTGGGTAATGGGAAAAATCATCGACGTACATCCCGGAGACGACGGCTACGTGAGGGTTACGACTGTAAAAACCCAAGCCGGTGTGATGAAAAGACCTGTGGCGAGCTCTGTCCTCTGTACCTGTAAACTTAAGCACATCACTAGTTGGCACAGCCCTGGTTATTCGACGCGCCTCGGTTACAACACTAGACGGCTCCCGCGCATGCGCTGTAATGCCGGCGCCCGCGCGCTGCCTGTCGACCGTTTCATGCGGCAGTGAGAAACTTATTACCGCACTGAACGCACGCTAGTTTACGACGCGCCGCGCCGCTCTATACCCGCGACAGTGAGCTTGACTATACCGAATTCTAGATTTTTTCTGTGTCGTGATATGTACCTAAAACTAACTAGAATTACCTATCATTTATTTGTCTCTGAATAAACTTTTAAAGTGTATCTTGAGGTTATTATTGGACTTTCTGCGGCTTACCTACCCACCTAGGCTAATCCTAGTAGACAATTAGTTCGACACAGCTACAGACCCATCAGTAAGCTAGCAAAACTACTGCCTGACGAAACAAAAACTATACTTAGCGATCAAAGTACAACTAACCAGAAACACTCCAACGAACAACGGCCTAACTCAACAAACACGCGCAACCAAACTAAGAACCGTAATGCCGTGGGGCGCCGGCAATAGAATGTTGCCCCTCTGCTCTTGCCCGTGGATGCAGTAGGAGTCTGCTAAGGGATACCTCCGAAAGATGGGCAGCAGCGTCTTTTCGTGTTTTCAATACCTATACTGCGCTCGCCAACCCGCCTGCCAAGCGTGGCGAGTATGGCAAAAACCCCTTTATGATACGACAACATAAAACCAGGCCCCGAGTCCCCGGCGGCCCCGCTAATCCTGGCTACGGTAGCAGTCACGGTAACGGCGGGGCCAGGGGTGCTAAGAATCTCCGGGAGACGATCGGCTACCAAACCCTACGACGACCACTGGCCCTGGTAACACACAACGTCCGCACTTTGAGGACAGACGAAAAGATTGTTGAGCTGGAAGAAGAAATTAGTAGATTACACTGGGACATTTAGGGGTTATCAGATGTCTGTAGAGAGGATGAGGACACGATATCCCTTAAGTCTGGTAACCTAATATACTACCGGGAGGGCGACCAACAGTCCGAAGGTGGTGTTGGGTTTCTCGTTCACAAGTCACTCATCAACAACATTATCACCATCGACAGTGTGTCGAGCAGGGTCGCGTACCTGACACTCAGAATATCTAAGCGATATTCGCTGAAGGTCGTTCTGGTATATGCGCCGACCTCTTCACACCCAGATGAAGAAGTAGAGTCTATGTATGAGGACATCAGTAGAGCCATACATACGAACAAAACTCACTTTATTGTTGTTATGGGGGACTTCAATGCAAAGCTAGGCATGAGAAGCGATGATGAGTTGAGAGTGAGGCAATTTGGATATGGGCAACGGAACCCCAGGGGACAGAGGCTGGCCCATTTTCTGGAGAAAGAAGGACTCTTTATGATGAATTCTTTTTTCCAGAAGCCGCCTCACAGGAAATGGACCTGGATTAGTCCCAACGGTTCCACGAGAAATGAGATTGATTTCATCTTGACCAACAAGAAACGGATATTCAATGATGTCTCTGTGATTCACAGGGTGAAAACCGGTAGTGATCACCGAATTGTTAGAGCCACATTGAATATGAACGTTAAACTTGAAAGGTCCCGTTTGATGAAATCTACGCTCCGACCCACTCGCACACATATCCAAAACCTCGAGAGCTTTCAACTCGAACTTGCAAATCGCTTTGACTGTCTAGAAGTGGATGCATCAGTGGACGAGATCAATAACAGGTTCGTAGAAACCGTCAATACGGTGGGGTCTCAGTTCTTTAAGACCCCCCGTACCAATAGACCTCAGAAACTCTCTGATGACACCCTTAACCTCATGGCTGAACGACGTTCTTTGCGACTGCAGTCTCCCGATGATGCTCAGTCACATAGGCAGCTCAATAGAAAGATTTGGAAAACCTTGCGGCACGATATTCGTACCTTTAATACATCTCGTATTAAAGATACGATAGAGCTGAATAAAGGCTCCGAAGTGTTCGCGAGAGATAATTCTATTGGGCAGAGCCGCATCACGAAGCTGAAGAGGGAAGATGACAGCATAACTTCAAGTAAAGCGGAAGTGTTAAGGGAAGTCGAAAGGTTCTATGGACGGCTCTACGATTCGGTCACTAAACCTGTTTGCAGTGCGGCCAACGACCCAAGAGCCTAACTGACCCGACATTATACTGAAGATATTCCGGACATTAGCCTGTATGAGATCAGGATGGCTTTGAAGCAGCTTAAGAACGACAAGGCGCCGGGTGAGGACGGAATCACTTCAGAGCTTCTGAAAGCGGGTGGATCACCGGTACTTAAAGTTCTTCAGAAGCTCTTTAATTCCGCCTTGCTTGAAGGTACGACGCCAAAAGCATGGAACGGGGGCGTGGTGGTTCTGTTTTTCAAGAAAGGTGACAACACCTTGCTTAAGAATTACAGACCCATCTCGCTTTTGAGCCATGTTTATAAGCTGTTTTCGAGGGTCATCGCGAACCGTCTCGAACGCAGGTTTGATGACTTCCAGCCTCCCGAACAAGCCGGGTTCCGTAAAGGCTACAGTACCATAGACCACATACATACGCTGCGGCAAGTCATACAGAAGACCGAAGAGTATAATTTGCCGCTATGTCTTGCGTTTGTGGACTATGAGAAAGCCTTCGATTCGATCGAAACATGGGCAGTGCTTGAGTCTCTCCAACGATGCCGTATTGACTATCGGTACATCGAAGTGTTGAAGTGTTTGTATAAAAACGCCAGTATGTCAGTCCGAGTACACGAACAGAGCTCGAAGGCGATTCCCTTAAAAAGAGGCGTAAGACAGGGAGATGTAATCTCTCCGAAACTATTTACGACCGCATTGAAAGATGCCTTCAAGCTTCTGGAATGGAAAGGACTGGGCATCAATATTAACGGCGAATACATCACTCACCTTCGGTTTGCCGACGATATTGTGGTCATGGCAAAGTCGATGGAAGAGCTCAGCACGATGCTCGAAGGCCTCAATCGAGTCTCCCAACGGGTAGGACTTAAAATGAACATGGTCAAGACGAAAATCATGTCGAATGTCCTTGTCGTCCCTGCCCCAGTTATGGTTGAGAACTCGGCTCTTGAAGTTGTCGACGCGTATGTATACCTAGGACAAACAGTCCAATTAGGTAGGTCCAACTTCGAGAAAGAGGTCAATCGTCGAATCCAACTCGGATGGGCAGCGTTTGGGAAACTTCGCAACGTCTTTTCGTCCAACATACCTCAGTGTCTTAAGACGAAAGTCTTCAATCAGTGTGTGTTACCAGTGATGACATATGGAACCGAGACGTGGTCCTTCACTATTGGCTCAGAGTCGCTCAACGAGCTATGGAGAGGGCTATTCAAATTTAAATTCAAATTCATTTTATTTCAGATAGTTACAATCCATATTACAATATATAAAAACAAATAATCACATAAACACATCAATAAAATAAAATATTTAAAAACTAAACTTAGAACTAATTAAAAACATACGGCGCCGGCGGTTTAAATCGCCCTCCGCACAAAACATTTCCAGATCGGAGAGGTGAACCTGTCCGATATAGTTTTCAGGATGCTGTTTTGACTGTCCCGCACTCTGCGAATCAGGGATGCAGATGTTTATATATATATTATATTTATACTATGCTCGGGGTTTCTCTACGGGATCGAATCAGAAATGAGGAGATACGTAGGAGAACTCAAGTCACCGACATAGCCCGACGGATTAGCACGTTGAAGTGGCAATGGGCAGGCCATATAGCGCGAAGGACAGATGGCCGATGGCAAGCGCAGCGTAGGACGTCCACCCACAAGATGGGCAGACGACTTGGTAAGAACCGCAGTTCGGCGTTGGATGCAGGCCGCTTCCAACCGCAGTTCCTGGATATCAATGAGGGAGGCCTTTGTCCAGCAGTGGACGTCCTACGGCTGATATGATGATGATGAAACTAAGAACAAATCTTACATGGCGATGTTTGTTTCCATTCTATCGATTTTGGCATTATTAACTGGATCGCACTGCGCTTCTACTGACGACGAAAGCATGATGCCGCGCGCATAGATTACCAACCTTGGCCGCGAGCGCCCGATCTATTACGATACGATTGGAAAAATACAGCTGATACACGATGAATGGATTCTACTTACCTACTACAACTTAACTAACTACTGGCAAGCAACTCAAGAATTTGAAAAGTACTTGGAAGAAATGAAAATCGTGTGTCAAAAACTAGACCCAAGATTTTGTGCAAGTACTATTATGAAACAAATTTTGCACGAAATGGAGTTACTGAAATACTATAACGGCATACTTTTATCGCCACACAAACTTCTTATCGTAAAAAGCGCGGTCTGGTAGATGGTGTTGGTTATCTTGCGAACAGCTTTATTTGGAGTCTTGGATCAGCAATTTGCGGTGAAATATAAAAAGACATTCAAGCCATACGAAATAATGAAAATCACTTACTGAACCTCATAAAGAATCAAACCTTCATAATTGAAATAGAAAATGAAATTATGAAGAACATCCATCATCAATTTGATATCATGAACAAGTTTATTAACGACACTATCTATAAAGTGTCGAAACTTGAGACGAATGTTATGGCAACTAACTACTTCAACTCTATGTCACTTACTGTACACCTACTGCTGGTAAACTTGAAAAATATCCAGGAGATGTTTCTTAACGCACTCCTAGATGTCTACAAAGGTCAGATCGATATCCACCTCTTGACTCCAGTCAATCTAATCAAACAACTGAATAATATCGCTGGGAAACTACCGAAAACATTCCAGTTTAACATTTCCAGTTGAAACACAAATAAAGGATATCTATAAACTACTCTATGTGAAGGCTCGAGTTACTTGCGACTACTTCATGTTCGAGATACACATTCCATTGACAAGCGACGAAGAGTTCACGCTATATAAACCTATTCCACTGCCAATGAAAACGACCGAAAACCAATCTGCTTTCGTATCTACATGGCATGAATACATAGCAGTCAACTTTAGAAAGAACACTTTTATAAACATGAATATAGAGGGATTGAAAAAATGCATGCAGAAAAGTACAGATAATTTTGTGTGCATTTTAAACCTTCCAATTAGAAACGTAGAAAGCAAAAATGCACCTTGCGAAGCTAAATTTCTAAGTCACGAAACGACTTCACTATGCGCTATGAAGAAAGGACGGTGCGATAATGACTGGATCGAGTTACATTCAACAAACACATGGTTAGGCCCATTCAGAACTATATGCGACGGGGAAGTCACTTCATATCAACTACACACATTGGGACTCATCACTTTAAAACAAGGTTGCGTAATGCAAAACAAAGACCATAGCATTTACGCACACAACCTGTACCATAGTTACTCTAAAGTCTATTTATACTTGGCGAAACCCCCACAACTGGAAAAATCCATAAATCATATCGTCCACTCTCAAGCTCCACAACTTGAACTTGCAGCGGAAGAGCAAAACCACTACAAGCTAGAACAATGGCTAGCGATACAGAAAATGGGGGAGAAACAGCTACCTCATGACATTCACCACTATGCCATTAGCTACACTTTAGTGGCGGTAGTCGTCATGGTGGCTGTAGTATGGATTTTAAAGAAACGATGTTTGAGAAGAAACACAAAATTTGTCCCAACTGCACTGACACTGGTGGAACGCGCGCCTAACGACGAGGTCCAGCCGACGCGACGCCAGCAGCGCGCGAGCGGGGTCAGCAGCCACAGCCAGGACAAGACGTTACATTTAGTTTTGATTAATTAAGTACTTAAGTTTATTTTGTATTACTTTACATGTTTAATTTACTACTTTTACATTCATTTTATATACTTACTGTATACTTGCATTATTTTGAACAACTTACTCACAGTACTTTTGTAAGAAACTTTTCTCACTTTTTGGCTGTTCTTGTTTTTAGGGTTAGTAATATGTAGATACGGTTATGGGTAGGTGTGGTGTATCCTAGTGTTTTGTGTGGCTAGATAGGTATCTGTCCGTAGCCGGAATAATAAGATAAAGTTCACAAGACACTGATTGTTTATTAACCACAAACACCACATATAAAAAATAGAAGGAGTATAACAGAAAGAAGAAGAAACAATAGTTTAAGCACAAGCATAAGCGTTCCTTGTCACTGAACAAAATATCTAAGCGCGTAATAAAACTTCGAGCGGAGCACAAAGTGACGCGGGCTTCGCGGCAAAAGGTAGATCGGGACTGGTGCGTCGAACGAAACTCAATTTGCGGCTGAGCAATGCACTGGCCGGGGCCGGCACAGATTAGGCGATAGTTATTATGGCCGCTGGAACCAGTTTGCGTTTCCATACTACATACTGATGGCGGGCGCTCGGTAACAATATAAAATTGAAATATTTTATATAATAAATAGATATATAGTATGTCGTGTTTTATTTATAAAGTAAGTAATATATTTGTTAAATATTATATAGCTGTATTATTATTTATGTAAGTGTAAACTGTAATAAAATATGTATTTATTTATGTATATAACTATTGATATATACAAATAAATAAATAATATGTAGGTTCGCCACACGGTTATGTATAGTTGCGAATCCCTAAGATAAGTATTTTATTATTATACAGTGAGTGAGCATCAACGCGCAGCGCGACTAAGACGCTAGCGCGAAAGCGTGTTTAATATCGTAAATAAACTGTTTACGTGAAATATTACCGTTTTCTTGCCGTCGGCACTCCAGAACATTACTAACTAACTAGATACTTCTTATGTACGGTGCTATACTGGGATCGTACAGGGTTATCATGTCACGATAACGAACACCATTAATTGTTACTGCCTGACCGGCCGCATTTTCAAAGAAGAATGGTCCGATAATGCCTCCAGCCCAAAATCCACACCAAACAGTCACGCGTTGTGGATGCATTTGTTTCTCAACAATTACTCGTGGATTTTCTGAACCCCAAATGCGACAATTTTGCCGATTAATGAAGCCATCAAGATGAAAATGAGCTTCGTCACTGAAGATGATTTTCTTCCCAAAATCAGCATCCACTTGTTGTTGTTCCAAAATCCATTCAACGAACTCTCTTCGCGCTGTGTGGTCAATAGGCTTCAGTACTTGAGTCAATTGAATTGATGTTCCTGGACTGTCAGCAATACTCTCGCGAACTGCTGCGATGTTTTCTGTTGAGCGACTTGCAACAGGACGCCCAGAGTGTCTAAGATCACTAATTGATCCAGTCTCTCTGAATTTTTCAGTAATTTCTCTTCACAGTTGATGGTTTTAAATCACTATGTCGGTCATATTTTGTGCGAAAATTGCGAACTGTGGCTGACAAACCCTCCTTATTTTTAAAATATTGCTCAACAATGAAAATACGTTGTTCTTTCGTATAGCTCTCCATTTTTACTAACCCCAAACTGTCAGCGGTCAATTTGTTTTGTTTTCAGGGTTGCCAACACTTTACTGCATAAATTGCGGCAAATTCAAATTTTGCGTGAATTATGGGACACCCTTTATTTAACTATTTATTTGTTTATAGACGAGCAGTTTTATATAGAGAGTGATAGCACAATCCTGGTGTGACTAAATGAGCTAAAAATATTAGGGGGTTGTTGGGATATTGGGGTTTAAGAGGGGTAAAAACAAAATTAGACAATTAAGTCAATTGAGATGTTTAATGGAATGTCATTATCTGTACATTTCGACCCCATTTTTAGGGTTCCGTGCCCCACGTTGGGTGCCACGGTGCCGTTTCGGCCACAGATAGGGTAGGTAGGTCCTACAGGATGCGAAATAAAATACTGTTTAACGTTTCACACCTGTAATATCCGTTAACATTGCACAGCCGTACAGATTCACACTCAATGTAGGTAGGTAGGGAACACTGAATCACTGGCCTGAGAAGCGACGGGTCCCGGTCCAGGGCGCGTCAGGGTAGGTGGCAGGCTCGTTACAGAAGGTAGGTGTGGGTCCCCCCGTAGTCGGAATCACCACTCGCCGATTCGGTGAAGGGTCACGGCCGCGCGTCGTCGCAATCTTGGCAACCCCACCGTCTAGTGTAGGTAGCTAATCGTTTACATGGATCCTGGAAGGAGCGAGCACAGCCTTAGAAGGCATCCAGAAATTAGCTGTCTGCCACGCCCTGAGCCATATGGGTAATTACAGCAACCGCTTCGGTGCAAGGACCAGCGATTCGAGTGGGTATTTGAAATGGAGGGTGGATAAATACAGTAAGTTTGGCTAGCAGACAGATTTTTATACACATAAAAGAAAGACTAGGCAGATACAGCAGTGGCAGTAGATATGATAGAAACTCACCCCAGCGGGATCCTAGAATAATCTAGCACAATTTGTAGTTAAATAAAGGCTCAACAGAGGCACGTCCAGTCGCCAGCGCGTCCCAAGGCGTGTGACGGGTCGGCCACTCAGCAAAATGGATGCGCTTGACATTCCAAGGTCGGTTAGCGTTCCGTGGCTGCGCGCGGTCGAAAGTAAAAACCTTTCTAGTATATTTTTAAATTATAAGGTTCCGTATAGCTGTGCTCGTTTTTATTCTAGTTTTAGCTAAAGTAACTAGGCGCAACCTTACAGTGCCCCGTCAAAAGGCGTAAGATTTTTCCTATAACGAAAAATCCCACTCACTACACTAAAGTTCCATAGTACTATCACTCATTCATAATGACATTCATTCCTCATCTCTCATAATTTAATTCATTCTGTCTGTGGTCACTGTAGATATGTCCAAAGACCAGTGACGTAGCGTAGTAGGGGCGGCAGGGGCGGTCCGCCCCGGGCGGCACCTTTAGGGAGCGGCAAAATTTAACAATAAATAATAATAATTTCGTATAAATATTTGAACCATTACATATTTTTGTCACATAAGCAATGCCAGCTGTGAGGGAAGATTATCAAAATTTAAATTGATCAAAAACTATTTAAGATCAACAATGAGTACTTTAAGACTAACCAATATGGCGATCCTGTCTATTGAGCAAGAGGTGTGTGTTGCTATAGAGTATAGACATTGCTAGTGAAATAAAATAATTTGCTCTTAAAAAAATTAGACGACTAAAGATTTAGTCAAAGCAGAAGTTATTATAGTCTATTAAATTAAAATACCTAAATAAGAGGGTGGTAATATTTTCTTCCGCCCCGGGCGGCTGACACCCACGCTACGCCACTGCCAAAGACCCTGACATTCGGATTCTACTAGTATAGAAAACATATAGACTCGACAGTATAGGAAAAGTTCGTTGTTTTAGAACGACGGCTCAATAGATAGTTGGTAGATAAATACAATAGCTTAGGTACTGAGCATGGTTGCTAGATGTAATATGAAATCAACCGTTACTAATATATTTATTAGTTACTGAATAGCTTAACTACACGACCACACGACCATAGGCTGTCGTGCAGGGTTAGGTAGTTTAAATTAAGTTTGTAAGTACTATAAAAAAATATTAAAGTATAGCCTAATATGGTAAAAAAAGTTAATATAGAATCAGTAATATACATTATTTTAGACTTTGTAATTTATTAGTATAAAATCTTTTATGTGCCATGAACCTAAAGCATTACCGTTCATGTCACTCAACTCATAGACTAAAGGAATTTTTTAGCTATAATCTTATAAGTTCCTTGACTTCATTAGGTACAACCTCGTAAAACGGCACCCTATTACTGAGGCTCCGCTGTCAGGATAGAAAAGCAGAATAAAATAAATATTTAAGGGGGGCTCCATACAACAAACGTGATTTTTTTCTCGTTTTTGTTCGATATTTATAACAGACGCTTGAAATATTCACAGAATATTTAGTTATATATTCACTTTAAAAATAAAAAAATAAATTAAAATAAAACAAATATTTAAGGACGGAATCACTTCAGAGCTTCTGAAAGCTGGTGGATCACCGGTACTTAAAGTCCTTCAGAAGCTCTTTAATTCCGCCTTGCTTGAAGGTACGACGCCAAAAGCATGGAACGAGGGCGTGGTGGTTCTGTTCTTCAAGAAAGGTGACAACACCTTGCTTAAGAATTACAGACCCATCTCGCTTTTGAGCCATGTTTATAAGCTGTTTTCAAGGGTCATCGCTAACCGTCTCGAACGCAAGTTTGATGACTTCCAGCCTCCCGAACAAGCCGGGTTCCGTAAAGGCTACAGTATCATAGACCACATACATACGCTGCGGCAAGTCATACAGAAGACCGATGAGTATAACTTGCCGCTATGTCTCGCGTTTGTGGACTAAGAGAAAGCCTTCGATTCGATCGAAACATGGGCAGTGCTTGAGTCTCTCCAACGATGCCGTATTGACTATAGGTACATCGAAGTGTTGAAGTGTTTGTATAAAAACGCCACTATGTCAGTCCGAGTACACGAACAGAGCTCGAAGGCGATTCCCTTAAAACGAGCCGTAAGACAGGGAGATGTCATCTCTCCGAAACTGTTTACGACCGCATTGGAAGATGCCTTCAAGCTTCTGGAATGGAAAGGATTGGGCGTCACGTCAATATTAACGGCGAATACATCACTCACCTTCGGTTTGCCGACGATATTGTGGCCATGGCAAAGTCGATGGAAGAGCTCAGCACGATGCTCGAAGGCCTCAATCGAGTCTCCCAACGGGTAGGACTTAAAATGAACATGGACAAGACGAAAATTATGTCGAATGTCCATGTCGTGCCTGCCCCAGTTATGGTTGAGAACTCGGATCTTGAAGTTGTCGACGCGTATGTATACCTAGGACAAACAGTTCAATTAGGTAGGTCCAACTTCGAGAAAGAGGTCAATCGACAAATCCAACTCGGATGGGCAGCGTTTGGGAAACTTCGCAACGTCTTTTCGTCCAACACACCTCAGTGCCTTAAGACGAAAGTCTTCAATCAGTGTGTGTTACCAGTGATGACATATGGAACCGAGACGTGGTCCTTCACTATTGGCCTTATGAATAAGCTCAGAGTCGCTCAACGAGCTATGGAGAGGGCTATGCTCGAGGTTTCTCTACGGGATCGAATCAGAAATGAGGAGATACGTAGGAGAACTCAAGTCACCGACATAGCCCGACGGATTAGCACGTTGAAGTGGCAATGGGCAGGCCATATAGCGCGCAGAACAGATGGCCGATGGGGCCGGAAGGTTCTCGAGTGGAAGCCACGGACCGGCAAGCGCAGCGTAGGACGTCCACCTACAAGATGGGCAGAACCACAGGTCGGCGTTGGATGCAGGCCGCTTCCAAACGCAGTTTCTGGAGATGAATGAGGGAGGCCTTTGTCCAGCAGTGGACGTCCTACGGCTGATATGATCCCATAGAACAAACGTGATTTTTTTGTCGTTTTTATAGATAATGGTACGGAACCCTTCGTGCGCGAGTCCAACTCACACTTGGCCGGTTTTGTTTATTTATTTAATACTTTCACACAAAAGGCGAAGTCCTTCGTGAAAGAGAAAGGTCTCAAGTATATCTGGGTAAAATATGGTAAAATTCACGTCCGCAAGAACGACACCTCTCCAGTACTTATTATAAGCCAGGAAAGTGATTTAAACAAATTAGCTTAAGCCGTCTCTATGCTAGTCCATTTTTCTTCTCTTACTCTATGATACATCGATGTGAAATATTCGTAACTATTACCATGTCATACTTTGTCGCCCTTTTTGTAAGGAGTTTAGCAATTCTATTATCTAAATCCATTACATACGCTTGCAATAATAAAATGTTTGTAATCTCTGCCTTCACCGCTGTCCGGCTCGCTCGCTTTTATTCATGCGCGCAGGTAGTTCATTTTAATTACCGGTTCTTGTATCGCGCTTGCGCTCACCAACTGAGCGCGTGCGGTTCATTCGCTTATTATTATGTTTTAAGTTCTGTTTTCGCTTCGAAATACTACTTGCTTACTTTGCTTAATCACCCGCTATGCAGAATAAATGTTATTTTAGTTATATTGTTGGTGTATGTGAAGTCGTGTATAAATGGTGTCTCTAGTTTAGGTATTAGAGAGTTTACTCTGTTGTTATGTGCCTGGACCGAATATGGGTAGTACTTTTTTCAATAGCTAGAATATCTATTATCAGAACGTCAGAGGGCTGCACTCAAAAAGATCTACTTTTTATCGTAACGTCTGTTTGTGCGCGTATGATGTTATCGTTCTGACTGAGACGTGGCTTGTGGATAGTTTAGTTAACTCCGAGCTTTTCGATGATAAATACGTGGTGTGGCGCAGAGACCGGGATTATGACTTGACATGCCAGACAAGAGGTATCCACGCTATCCCGCAGTTAGATTTTCAATCTTCTGCTGAAGAATTGTGGGTAACCATTTCAATTAAACATAAAAATAATAAGTCACTTACTAACGTTCACCTCTGGTTGTTTATATCTTTGCAAGCAAAACTTGGGCCTATCTTTTTCAGAGCAGTTGGAAAATTATTTAAATAAACTTAGCAACATAATCGTATCTAATCCAGCAGATACATTTCTTTTGATTGGTGACTTTAATCTAAGTAACATTCACTGGCTACCTACCTCAGATTTGCATTTGATGCCGTCTAACTATCTTAGCACCAATGAAACCCTACTAATTGATGAAATGAACACCCACGATCTACGTCAATTTAATAGTGTCAAGAACATTCAAGGAAAGATTCTAGACCTGGTTTTGTCAAGCGACGACGTCACTGTCACTGAATGTCATGATCCCTTGGTTCCACTTGAACCTCTTCACAAAGCTCTATTAGTTGGTGTCGTTTTTATTAATATAAAGTTTTTGAAAACCCAGTCTTTTCGAAAGTTTATTTATAATAAGGGCAATTACGATTCGAATCGGGGAAGTCGATTGGCGTACTGAATTTTCATCTAGATCTCTCGAGAAAGCCGTTGAATACATTTACTCCGTTCTCGATAAATTAAAAAATAAATATATCCCTACTAAAGTTATATCAAACAATTCCTTTCCTAAGTGGTATTCTCCTGCACTGATAAAGCTTGTAAAAGAAAACTTTAAATATCTTAATAAATTTAAAACGTACGGTATGAAATCAGATTTGGAAAACTTTAAAGTACTGAGGGACAGGGCTCATCGGATACAGAATGAATGCTTCCAATCTCACATGGAATCTATAGAACAATTGTATACAAGAGCAACCGACACACTTCTGGTTTTATATTAAAAATCAAACGGTACTCCTACTTCCCTTAAGTACCTAGAATCAACGGTAACCACTGGGGACTCAATCTGTGAGGTATTTTCTAAATATTTTTATTCAACTTTTCTAGAACCTGATTCGCAAGCTACTGATGCTGACCCGCCTAACCTATATAGCGATCACCTTGCCCATGACATTTGCAGTATAGAGATACGCGTTCATGAGGTTGAAAAACTGATACTACAGTAGGATACCTCTAAGCCAGCAGGGCCTGATAATGTAAGTTCATTGCTCCTGATCGGTTGTGCTAAAACTATTTCTGTCCCAATATCCTTGCTATTTCAAAAATCTATATCGGAATGTGCCGGCGGTGTGTGGTCCCGGCGGTGCCGTGTGGTCCCGGCGTAATAATAGGGCCACCCCTTCTCATCCCGCGGGAGCCGTGTGAGCCGGCAAAGGGAGTTGTTCCAGGGAATGGGCAGCAACATTCTTCTGTGTACTAAACACCAACCACTGCGATCACCAAGCCGCCTGCCAAGCGTGGTGATTATGGCAAAACCCCCCCTATGACAGACACAACACACAAACGGCCCCCAGTCCCCGGCGGCTCCGTCATCCCTGGAAGTGGTAGCAACCAGGGCAGTGGCGGAGCAGGGGGTGCTAAGAATCCCCGGCAGCGATCCAGCTACCACCACCGACGTCTGGACCTGGCAACGTACAACATACGAACGCTCAGGGCTGACGAGAAGATTGTCGAGCTGGAAGAAGAACTGAGCAAGCTACGTTGGGACATCCTAGGATTGTCGGAAGTCCAAAGACAGGGTCAGGACACGATGATCCTTAACTCCGGTAACTTGCTCTTCTACCGGGAGGGAGATCAACTATCCCAGGGTGGTGTCGGGTTTCTCGTCCGCAAGTCCCTCGTTAACAACGTGACAAAAGTCGACAGTGTGTCGAACAGGGTAGCATACCTTATACTCAGAGTTACCGAAAGGTATTCGTTGAAGGTCATACAGGTATATGCGCCGACCTCGACACACCCAGACGATGAAGTGGAAGCCATGTATGAGGAGATCTCCGAGGCCATACATACTTCCAAGACTCATTTCACGGTTGTAATGGGGGACTTCAACGCAAAGCTAGGCACAAGGAAAGACGATGAGCTGAGAGTGGGGCCATTTGGATTCGGGCGGCGGAACCGAAGGGGCCAGAGACTGGCCGACTTCATGGAGAAGGAGGGCCTCTTCATGATGAACTCCTATGAGAAGCGGCCAGCCAGAAAGTGGACGTGGATAAGCCCCGACGGTTTCACTAGAAATGAGATAGACTTCATTATGACGACCAAGAAGCAAATATTTAATGATGTCTCCGTGATCAGCAGGGTGAAAACCGGGAGCGATCACCGCATTGTTAGAGGCACATTGAATATCGATGTTAAGCTTGAAAGGGCACGTCTGATGAAGTCTGCGCTCCGTCCAAATCCTGCCCAAATCCAAAACCCCGAGAGCTTTCAGCTAGAACTGCACAATCGCTTCCAGTGCCTAGCCAGCTGCAATGATATTGACGAGATAAACAACGGGTTGGTGGAAACTGTCCAAGCGGTGGGATCTAAGTTCTTTAAGGCCCCCCGCCGAACTAAGCACCAGAAACTCTCAGATGAAACCATTAAGCTAATGGAGGACCGGGATGAAATGAGATTGCAGTCTTCAGCTGATATGTCGGCATACGGCGTGCTTAATAGACGAATCTCGAAATCTATGCGACACGATCTGCGTACCTTTAATACACCTCGTATTAAGGTCGCAATAGAAAGGAACAAAGGTTCAAAAGTGTTTGCAAAGCATTCGTCTATAGGGCAAAGCCAAATGACTAAGCTGAACACCGACAGCGGCACTATCATTTCGTCGAAACCGGAGATTCTGAGAGAGGTCGAAAAGTTCTATGGACAGTGTACACCTCAACACAAAACCCCGTTGGTCAGTTGGCTCAGGACACCAGAGCCAAACTAACCCGACACTATACCGAAGACATCCCAGACATCAGCCTGTACGAGATTAGGATCGCTCTGAAACAGCTTAAAAACAACAAGGCACCAGGTGAGGATGGAGTTACGACAGAACTTCTGAGAGCGGGTGGAAAACCGGTACTTCAAGTCCTCCAGAAGTTATTTAACTCCGTCGTCCTCGAAGGAACCACGCCAAAAGCGTGGGATAAGAGCGTGGTGGTGCTTTTCTTTAAAAAAGGTGATAAAACCTTATTAAAGAACTACAGGCCCATCTCGCTCTTGAGCCACGTTTACAAGCTGTTTTCGAGAGTGATTACGAACCGTCTCGCACGCAGGTTCGATGACTTCCAGCCTCCCGAACAAGCCGGTTTCCGAAAAGGCTTTAGTACCATAGACCACATCCACACGCTACGCCAGATTATACAGAAGACAGAGGAGTATAATCGGCCGTTATGTCTAGCGTTTGTGGACTATGAAAAAGCCTTCGATTCAATCGAGACTCTTCAGCGATGCCAAATCGACTATAGGTATATCGAAGTGTTGAAGTGTTTGTATAGTAACGCCACTATGTCAGTCCGTCTACAGGACCAGAGTACGGAACCAATCCAATTGCAGAGAGGCGTGAGACAGACGTAATTTCTCCGAAACTGTTCACGAACGCATTGGAGGACGTTTTCAAACTCTTGGTCTGGGACAGACTTGGCATCAATATCAATGGCGAATACATCACTCACCTTCGTTTTGTCGATGATATAGTCATTATGGCCGAATCGCTCGAGGAACTCGGTACCATGCTCAACGACCTCAGTAGGGTCTCCCAACAGGTGGGTCTTAAAATGAACATTGATAAGACGAAAATCATGTCAAATATCCATGTTGCGCCCGTACCGGTAGTTGTTGGGGGCGATACTCTCGAAGTTGTCGACGAATATGTATACCTAGGACAAACTGTCCAATTAGGTAAGTCCAACTTCGACAAAGAGGTCGCACGAAGAATCCAACTCGACTGGGCAGCGTTCGGGAAACTTCGCGATATCTTCTCGTCCAAAATTCCCCAGAGCCTGAAGACTAAAGTCTTCAACCAGTGTGTGTTGCCAGTGATGACCTATGGCACTGAAACGTGGTCCTTTACTCATGGCCTCATGACCAAGCTCAAGGTCGCTCAACGAGCTATGGAGAGGGCTATGCTCGGGGTTTCTTTGCGTGACAAAATCCGCAGAAGAACTAAAGTTGCCGACATAGCTCTCAAAATTAGCAAGTTGAAGTGGCAATGGGCAGGCCACATCGCTCGTAGAACCGATAACCGTTGGGGAAGAAAGGTTCTCGAGTGGAGACCACGGACTGGAAGACGCAGCGTAGACCGGCCCCCCACAAGGTGGACCGACGATCTAGTAAGAATCGCGGGGAGCCGTTGGGCGCAAACGGCTACCAACCGCTCGTTGTGGCGATCTAAGGGAGAGACCTATGTTCAGCAGTGGACGTCTTCCGGCTGATGATGATGATGATATCGGAATGTACATTTCCTAGTATTTGGAAATCCGCTTTTATTTCGCCTATTTATAAGAAAGGTTCCAAGAGTAAAGTTACTAATTATAGACCCATATCAAAATTATGTATTATTGCTAAAATATTCGAGCGAATCGTCTATAACCAAGTATATGCTGCTTTGCAGAACTCCCTCAATCCAACTCAACATGGCTTCCTCAAGGGCCGCTCGACGGTGTCCAATTTGATCCTCGTTAACGACTTCTTGACTGAAGCTATGGACAACGGCCACCAAGTCGACGTAGTCTATACCGACTACAGCAAAGCCTTCGACAGGATCGACCACAAGCTGCTTATGTCCAAACTTTGCTTCATTGGCATTCGAGGTGACTTGCTGAGATGGTTCTCATCTTACATCAATAACCGATCTCAAGCTATCGTTGTCAACAATTATATTTCTAGCTGGGTTTCAATCCCTAGCGGTGTGCTGCAAGGCTCACCGCGCAGGCTGCTTGGACCACTGCTCTTTTTGATTTTTATTAACGATATTTCTACCTGTTTTCGCTACAGTCACTTATTATGCTTTGCGGACGACATGAAAGTTTTCAAAATTATTGATTGTCTAGATCAGGGATCCCCAAACTATTTTGGACAAGTGACCCCTTTTCCAAAATGAACTGTTACCTCAGACCCCCATGGCCAAATTACCTACTTTTAAGATCAACCCCCTTATTCATAATGGTCCGCTAACTTAAAACAGCTGATACAGAGTGTTATTTTTCATTCTGACTTAGGTCAATAGAAGAAAACAGAGTGAGAATTAGCAATGCTTTAAATTAATTAGCAGACTATTATGAATAAGGGGCCTATCTTTCGTTTTTTCCTATTGATACAAAATACCTAGGTACTAAGGTACCAATTGGAAAACTTTGCACTTGGTTAAGTGAGTAAAGTTGACTTCATCAAAATTTAACAAAATAAAAAGACATACAATTCAGTAAATATCAAGTTTAATTTATAATGATTATTACAAATTTAGTACTTAAAGAATCTTAAGTAGGTAGGAAATTATATTTAAAAAAGTATTAATTCGCAAAGAGTAAATAAAACATTCAGTGTGATGGATGAACCTGGTGACTATCTACCAATCTAGCTACATCCAGTTCAATATTGGTGAGTTGTAGCCTTAAATCTCCACGTTCGTTGATTTTCAAACGGTTTCTTTGTTTCGTCAAAATGTTTGTTACCACACTAAAGCTTTTTTCAACTATGATGATGGAAAAGCGATAAGGTATTTTTCAGCAATGTTCCACAATGTAGGATACTGTGTTTCAATGTTGCGTTGCAACCAGAACTTCTGATAGCCTTGGTTGAACTTCTGCTTAAGCTCATCGTCTGTGTTGATGGTAATCAACTCTTCTTGCATTATCACATTTGCTTCTTCTATGGGTGTGGTATTGTACGGATTTATTATCCATTGAGGAATTTGTAAATTTAAAAGATCCTCAAACCTCTCCGTAAAATCCTTATGTAATGCGTCCAAGTGAGTAACATATAATAAAATGTCATCATCTTGAAGCATTTCTGGTTATTTTGACAAATGCGGAAACTGCACATACAACTGCAGAATATTCTTTTCTGCCTAAATTTTGTTTAAAAAGGATTAGTTTACCCACGAAGGCCGATATTATTGATTTTGTTTTAATCAAGTTAAGATCGTCACCCTGCAGCTGCAAATTAACTTTGTTGAATATTCCAAAGATATCAGTCAAGTAATAAATATCTGTTTTACAATTGTTCAGATTTTCTTTCAAATTCGAATCTTTTTCTTGTAAATACTCCAACACAGATTCAAAAATGCCTGAAAATCTTTCTAAGCAAGAGCCTCTTGATAGCCAGCGAACTTCAGTGTGCAGAAGTAATCGAGTAAAGGCTTCGTCGTTTTCCTCACATAGCTGAGCAAATAACCGAGAGTTCAAAGAATTGCTTCGAATCTTGTTGATAGCATTAATTACATATTGTAAAGACTTATGCAATCTAGGACTCAGCTTTTTTGCTACTAAATGCTGCCTGTGAATCACGCAGTGAATGACCAGTACATCAGACAGTTGTCGCTTTAAGCGAGCTATAAAACCACGATGACGACCAACCATAGACGGTGCACCATCAGTCGCAACAGAAACAATGTTTTTCCATGGAATAGCTTTCGTCAGTAAAAAAATGTTCCACGGCCTGAAAAATCGATTCTCGTCTGGTATCAGTCTCTAAATATGTAGCAAAAAGCAGTTCTTGGCACATATTTTCATCTTTGATATATCGAACATATCCTAACAACAGAGCTTCATTGCCGGGTAATGTAGACTCGTCCAAATGGAGAGAGAATCTGTTGGTCTGTAAGAACTTGCATAAAATGTTTTCCACATTCCGTCCCATCTCGTCTATGCGTCTCTGAACGGTGTTATTGCTCAAAGGTATTCTCTTTAAAATATTATGTGCGGGTTTGTGCAATACATTGTTAAGGACCTCCGCAATGGCTGGTAAGATAAGCTGCTCTCCAATTGTGTGGGGTTTCCCCGACTTCGCTATTAGTAAAGATATATTATAGGACGCTCGTAAACCATCATCGTCTTTAATAGATGATGACGCAAACATCGATCTTATGGATGGTCTTTTGTCTAGTTTTTCTTTAAGTGCTTGAAAAAATGACAAGGGCTTACTTTTTTTGTCAGCATGTACTCTTGATAAGTGGTCATCCATTTTTGAAGGCTTCATGGCATCGTTACTTAATACTTTTTCACATATGAGACACATCGGCAAGTGTTGATTTGATGGAGATGCAATAAATCCGAACTTCAAGTAGTCCAAACTGTATTGTCTGCATTTTTTTTTCGTGTACGCCATCATAAAACTCTCAGTAATCCTGCAAACAAAAAAATAAGAAACTACCTAAATAAAAAACAATAATAAACTGTTAAATTTACTGGTAATTTTTTACAATTGAAACAACTCAGGCAACTGCAAACTGTTGCAAACAATCTACACATAGCTCAACTGATCACTATCACACAATGGGGCAATGCAGACAGCGTCCCCAAGACGCTGGCTGCATTGCCCCATTGTATGACAATGCTGATGCGCTGTGCCGGATAAAAACTGTTTGGTACTTACCCTGTTAATTTTTCATAAACTGCAGATATTGTATGGTTACGCTATTAACTCGCGTAGGGAGCTCAGCATTTTGTAAATTCTTTTTCAATCACTTTACTTCACTTAATTTAGCTATGTTATAAGTTTGTAATCTCTTGAAATAAATGAGTACTTATATGAGTTATTATCGTTCAAGCTCCAACGAATTTCAAAACGCAAATGAACTTTCAACCTAAGTGCAAGCTCGTTAAATAGTAAAATATCGGGAACATGTTTATAGAGAGCAAGTGAAAACGCGCCTGAAAGACGTACGCTCGAACTCATTATCTTGCACAAACTTGTCCACACTGACTTGCCGAGTTTTTCATCTTGTACGAACTTGAGACTTTACATTACTACAACAATGCTATTTCCTACAAAAATATTAATTATTCTTAGTACACGTAACACAACATAAACAATACAGTACCTACCTACCTATCTTGAAAGATTTAAATAAGAACTTGTGTTAATTAAATAGGGGTCGATTTTTAGACCTCGTCGACCCCCAAAATCAGTTTTCGTTTATGTCGACCCCTAGGAAACCGATCGACCACTTTGGGAATCCCTGGTCTAGATGATGCCTCTAAATTGCAAGACGACTTATCACGGTTGGACACCTACTGCCTAATCAACAAACTGGATCTCAGCCCAACCAAGTGCTCAGTCGTCACCTTTACCCGTAAGAAGCTAATAACGTCATCTTCCTACCAACTGAAAAACCAGACCTTACAGAAACGGAGCACAACCAAAGATCTCGGAGTATTGCACGACTCGAAACTTCAGTTCGACGATCACATCGAATCCATAATTTCTAAAGGCTCCAAAGCCTTGGGTTTCATCATGAGGAGTGCAGCTGGATTTCAACGAGCTAAGACGTTCAAGATCCTCTATTGCACCTTTGTCAGAAGCATCCTCGAATATGCTTCACAAATTTGGAACCCGCATTATGATAAATATATTGACAGAATTGAACACATCCAAATTAAATTTATGAAATACCTCTGCTTTCGTCTGCACATTCATTATAGTTCTTCTAATTATATAAATTTATGTAAGAAATTCCATCTTCTTCATCTGGTTAAAAGGCGTGAAGTCGCCGATCTCTCATTGCTATTAAAAATAGTTTCGAACAATATTAACTGTGCCGATTTGTTAAGGAAAATTAAAATTAGTGTACCATTTAAGCCTAAGAGATTTAATCCTCCTATCCATGTCTCTGTAGTTGGTACCAACTACAGGCAAAATTCATTTTTGTGGCGAGCATGCAACAACTTTAATAAGCTGAGTAAGCGATTAGATATAGATCTATTCTGCACGAGTGTCAGTTCAGCCAGACTGCGGCTGAACAGATAATTTTTTGGCGATACAAGTATACTTTAAATATATTTATGTAGTATTAAGTAGCTTCTATGTAACTTATTATCCATATTTATTTGAAACCACTTTGTTTTGACTTTTTATTGTTCACTTCACATTTTGTTTTATTATGTTGTTTAGTCGTGAGAACCTATTATTGGCTTTCTTTTATCTACTGTGTTTTATATTATGTATAATTAGCTGTTGGTTTTCCAAATAAATAAATATAAAATAGAATAGTGCTAGGAGGACTTAATGTTAATAGCATTATCTACCAGTCATCCTATTCGTGCTAAAAGAAGGCAAGGCGTGACACAGGAAATATGGTATTTCAAAGCTATAAAAAATAATTAATACATACAGAAACTATAAATACAGACTCTAAATAACAATTAAGAAAATAATAATAAATGTCTAACACAATAATTATATATATATATACATTTATCTTACCTAAAATCCTATAAATAAGTTAGTTTGAAAAATAAAGTAATAATAATGTATTAGAAATGACAGTGCAAACCCAAGTGAAACGCAATGATGGTATCCATCGGTGACTACATCATCTTTAACTTCTCAAGGTAGCGCTGACGCACCAATCTCCTAAACCATTCTCGCGTTTCAGCCTTTTTAATGTTTAATGGCAAGTCATTCCAGAGGCGGACCGCCACAACCGAAAAGGAGTTGGAGAAATAAGAAGTTTTATGGGAAGGGGTGCTGAGAAGCAAAGTGTCAGCTGACCTAAGCTGTAGGTCATGCGCATCATTTAAAAACTGGAAGCGATCTTTTAGATAGGTGGGGGTAAATGGATCTCTAAGAATGGAAGAAAGTAAGCAAAGGAAACTCAAATTCCTACGTTCGCGGATGGGGAGCCACTTAAGCTGAGCCCGAAACTCACTAACATGATCGTACTTGCGCAGGTTGAAGATGAAACAGGTTGAGAAGGCCTTTTGTTAGTTTAAGCCTTCTAGTTTTTAAGTTAGGTATTAGCCATAATAAAAACTGAACTTTGACGTAAAACCTATGAAAAAAGCCGTATTATCTGTCACTGTCATGTCAATTTAGTGTCAAAATAATCGATAGAACGCAAACTGAAAGGTCGGACACTGAATTTCAAACGAATTTCGCAATCGATCACGGATTTTCAAAAATTAATATTTAAAAAACTATAAAGTTGCGCAAGTTGCCACTTTTTTTATGTATAATCTACACACGAAAAAAAAATGAAAGTCCTAGCACAACTTTCCTAAAGGAAATTTCAGCCCGGCGGGGTACCTCATCAGTGAGCGCGGCGAGGGCGGCTTCGCTGCCGTCTCTGGCAGCATCGAGGTAGCTCGCGATGAAGGAGGAGTCCGGCAGATGCGGCGCGAGCTGGTCGAGCAGGGCTGCGGCGCGCGATGGGGGGGCGGAGCGCGGGGCGGCCCCGGCGCGCGTTTGCACGCGCAGCGCGCTCACGGCGGCCGCGAGCGCCGCCTCGCCCTCCGACCCGCTCGAGTCCGAGTGCGCCAACGCCGCTACCATCGCGTCTGCGCACTGGAACTCACATCAATGAAAACTATGTTGAGTGTGTTGATAGTACACACGGCTACACATCAAGCTATACAATCCAGTATAAGCTGACCTCTTATTCTACGAAACGCCTACATAATGCGAGGTCAGCTTATACTAGAAATGTATAGCTTGATGTGTAGCCGTGTGTACCAGCGCACAGTAGTGCTGTTTCATTATATCGCATCAAAATAAAACACAATAGGTAGGTACCTAATAACTAACATTGGTTGTTACAACACATACTCGTAGCTAGGTAGGTTAGGTACATACATAGTTAACAAAATATTTTTTTTATAAATAGATGAAGCATAGACTAGCATTCAATCATTATAAAATTCTTGCATTGTGTAAAATACTTTTGATATTAGCCATTTTTCAAGACTTATCGTTAAACGTTATCAATATCGAGCTAACATGAGCAAAAAAATCAGGTTTGTTGTATGGGAGCTAACCAAAATACTAGACCTAAAGTTTCTTTCAAATTACAGGTAACGGGAGTTCATGTGTTGTGGTTACTTTTTTTTGGGTTACAAATTGCAGTTATTCTAGATTTCAGACTTTTGCCTATATTTGTGTCACTTAAGCTACACGTATACTAAAGTACAGCACTGTGGGGTCACTGGTATACCCTGTGAATTTTGAAACTCAAAAACTATAAAAACGGAGTCTAAATGTACTAATGAATACCTTTTATTTAACGACACTTTTACCTAATAGTCTCATTTTAATTTTTTTTACCCGTCTTGAACCCTAATATCTCAAGAACCCCCCAACATTTTTACCTCATTTAGTCACACCAAAATTATGCCATCACTACTTACCTACATATGTATCAAATTTCACGATGATCGGATCAACACTTCGAAAAGTTATCCTCGGACAAACAAACATACATACATACAACACCGATTTGCCCAAGTTGACTTAGAGATCTTGCTTTGCTCGATCAATAAAGACTATTGTAATCTATTATGCATTAAAGTAACGCGTATTAATCTAAATTCTTTATTTCTTACAGGCTAGATACCTACTAAGAAATGAGAAGCAAGAAAATGTATAACATTCTGTCTTATCACTGAACTGAAGAACGTTATCACTTCCAGACAATCTTTGGATGGCAAGGATTCCAGTTTTCCCTGTATAGTGGGTGTTGGGAACTACCTGCACGTGGGAGTGATCCTTTTGATTTTAATGAATAAAGATTAATGATTGCCTTTCATGACCACAGCATGAGATTGATATCGCCATAGCGTATATTTGTCAACATCCCCTGCTTTTTTCCTTTTGGCTTTATCTAAGACACATCTATGTAGGAGTAGGATGCGAATGAAAATGAACTAGGCAACTAATGATAGTATGAGTGCGCTAAGAGAGATCAGGCTGGGCACCTGTTTGTCGTGCGCGTCGTGTTCCTGGCGCAGGCGCAGCAGCTCCTGCTCGCACGCCTCCTCGCGCGCGCGCTGCGTCGCCAGCTCCTCCGCGCTTGGCATGCTGAATGAACTCTGTAAACTATAACTAGGTATACTGTCCTATACTAATACTGATAGGTAGAGAGTTATCTCCCTTCAGGATTCTAGCTTTACACATAATAACTAAGTAGCCGGCTTGTGCAGTAATATACCAACATCAGATGTTGTTTTAAATAACTGCAAACACCGGTCGAGTGGCTTCAAACAGTGACTCCAGGGGTAATGTAATTGGTCGGTATCGGTATTTCTAAGGTAAGGAAGGTTTTGACTGGGAATACAAACCACAGACAGCATCTTTAACACTAGAAGAAAAGATTTAAAAAATGACTTTGTTCCTAGACTGAGAATTGCAGAACATAGTGTTCATCACCAGGGTGTAAAGCTTTATCATAACTTACCTGTCGTCTTTAAAACTATCTACAGCACATTTGAATTCAAAACTAAACATAAGCAGTTTTTGGTTGAAAAAGTGTTTTTTACTCCATTGACGAATTTTATAAGGACATGTCTCTAATTACCTGACGCAAAACTTTTATTTATTATGTACTATTATTTGTAGCTAATGTAGGTATCATTTGACTTGGAATTTTTACATGTTATGATATTTATATTGTATTTTATATTTTTTTTTATCTTTTTATTTGACATTATTCATTATCAATTATCTTAAGATCTGACATTCTATTTAATTATCATGTAAATAATAACGTTCCATTGTTACCATTTTCAGTCATTCATCTTTTAGAATGAATTTCCTACATACCTACATATATTTTTTTTACTGTACCAAATATTCCGACACAATGTGTATTGTTTGCGAATAAGTGAAACAGAAACAAACTGATCTAATGACTTGTCTTTCCTACCGCAGTAGTTCCAAGCTTTAATTTTCAATGGATATCTACCCACACATATTTTGTTCGTACTTTACTTACCGATTCCTGGAAAGAGGAATTCACTGTTATTGATGGAAATTCATCAAAGTCTTCGTCGTCACTCATTATTAAGCTAGAATAAAATCACAAATAGCCCCACTTAAATAGGTACTTAGGCAAAACAATGAAATGAACGAAGTTCTATGATTGATTAACTGACATGACACAGTGTGTGTCAGTTAATCAGAGCTTCAGTCAGTGTCAGTGACAGACCAGACACTGTTGCCGAGTTGTAGGCATGGGTAAAAATATCGATATTTTTCCATACAATTATCGTTACATATCGTCGATATTTTTAATCGCGATATATCGATATTCGATATTAAATATAAAGTAACGAATTCGTATCTTTTTGACGTGATAACGTCTTTTATATCGATGAACGCCGGCTGCACGCACTAAAAAGTGTCACGTTCCGCCTGAGCCGAGCCTGCAAGTGAGAGCGCGGACCAAGCGATAGAGAGGCACGATCGGCCTAAGCGTTCAGCTTGTGACGCATCTATCTCTCTTCCAGTCTTTAACACCTAAAATTATCGTCCGTAAACTGACTTTACAGACGACCAATTTTTTTTAACGCAATTTTGGTGTCGTGTTTACTTAATATTACTAGATACCTACTCGTTGCATGCTCCTCGCGCATAAACCGGCCAAAAGCGTAGGTACCATTAATTAAAATCACGCTTGTTGTATGGGAGCCCCCTCCCCGTAAATACTAGTGGTTCGCCCCGAACTGATATCTCGCGAGTCTTCCAAAACACAAAAAAATATTCTTATGTCGACTGTCGCAGCAATG
Organism: Philereme vetulata; assembly: GCA_918857605.2. NCBI lineage: Eukaryota > Metazoa > Arthropoda > Insecta > Lepidoptera > Geometridae > Philereme > Philereme vetulata. The sequence goes on from OU975477.1 coordinate 6,930,546, forward strand.
CCTAAACGTATTTAGGGCTAATTAAGATCTATGGAGTTGTCAAATCATACAAATAGGTACGTAAAATTTAAACATGTTTAATCGTTAAATACATTTAAGGGTCATTGTGCAAGCCGGCCTTAATCTTGGACTAATAAAATTCAACATACTTGTCTATCTATTTATTTCTAACTAGCTGTTGCTCGCGTCTTCGTACGCGTTACACTACTAAATGTGTACTAATTTAACAGAAAATATCACATTCATTAATGTGACGATGTTTGTTTGTTACTCAATCACGTCGTAACGGCTAAACCGGTTTCGATGATAAATATAGGTAGTCGATATGATTAGTTACAAAAAATCCAGCTAGCGCAGCATCCCTCAGGCCACTCGTATTAAGATAAACAATCATAAAAAAACGCATCGTCTCCCATCCACTCAACCCATTACATGTTAAGTAGGGCTAAGAAAACGGATAATGATAATGTGGAGGAAGAGACTTCTCGAGCCTCATGGCTTCGGACTCAGACTGTGAGCCTGACGGAGTCTGAATCCGATGCCATGACCTGGGAGACTGTGTCATCTCGTGGCTCCGGGAGGAAGCTGCGCAAGCGGCACATTGAAGAGAGTAAAGAGGAGGAAGACCAGGTTGAATCCTCACCGTTACCAAAGGTCTCGAGCACGCTGAGTATTCGGCGTGGTAGAGGACGCCCGACCGCAACAGGGAAATACGTAGGTCTGGCGAAGGCCAAGGCCGAGCTGAACCGGGTGCGGGAAGAGGAGATGCGGCTCACAACCGAAAAGGAGCTCCAAGAGGAGATCCAGCATAGGAGCAAGGCGCAGTTCCTCAAGGCGCCAGCATTGGTGCCCGCGGAATGCGGCCTTCGGCTGAGCAACTGCGATGCCGCCGAGCTGGAGTGATGGACTCGGTAGACATATGCGGTGGCCACCAAGTCCAAAAACCTGAACGTCGGTGAGGGCCCTCAAGGAGGCCGCGGACAGCATAAGGGCATCCTTCAAGGAAACGCGAGCCCGCACAATGCCCGAGAAGATGGCCCTCCTACTAAAGGCCAATGAGCGGCTCTCGGCAGACCTGAAGGAGATGCGACAGGAGCTGGCGTAGATGAGGGCGACCCAAGCTTGCGTGGCTCCGATTTCGGTGCCCGCTGTGGCCCCAGCTCAAACCCCCTGCGCGGAGGATGTAATGCAGCAGATCATGGTGCAAGTGAGCACAATGGTGAACGCCCGCTTTGCCGGGATCAAGGAGAGACTGCTGCCCGAGCAGACCCTGAGGCCCTCTCTGGCCGCAGATCGGAGGCTGAGGTCCGTCCAGCTGAGACCCCCACTCAAAGGGACTCTCCAGCGCCAAAGCCTGGAACAAGAGCTGCTCCAAAACTGAAGCCCCCGGCCTTGCCAGCGCTATGGCTCCAGCTGAAGACTGGCAATTGGTGACGAAGCGTGGAAAGGCCAAGAGACGCGACAAGGTGCGTGAAGCGGAAGGGGTACGACCCACCGAAAAGAAGAGGCCTGCCCCTCCAACTTTGTCCCTAGGCCGAAGCCATAGCCCCCCAAGGCGGGTGCGGCCAAACTCCGCCCTCCAAGGACTGCAGTGGTGGTGATCACGCTGCAGGAGAGAGCGGTGGAAAAAGGCGTCACCTACGCCAAGGTGCTGGAGGCGGCTAAGGCGAAGATCAACCCGAGCGAGCTGGGGTTCTCGGCGCTGAAGATTAGGGCGGCGGCCACTGGAGCACGAGTGCTGGAGGTTTCCGGTGTGGACAACGCTGCCGAAGCGGACGTCCTTGCTGAGAAGCTCAGGGAGGTGGTCGGAGACGAGGAGTGCGTACGAGTCTCCAGGCCGACTATAAAAACAGACCTTCGGGTCAGCGGCCTAGACGATTCCGTTACCCCGCAGGAGCTGGCGGAGGCCTCATTATTTACATGAGAGGGAGTTAGAGTTGGATGGGGTTTGAGTGGTGGGAGGGGGGTTTGGTTGAAAAAGGGGTTTAGTTAGGAAGAAGGGCTGTTAGAGCCGTCTCCAGTGTGAGAGGCACTGCTGGTGCGGTGTTGTCTTGCCTGGTCTTTCGTGAGTCGGCTGTATGGGTCAGTTTCCTTGCGGGATTCCGGGCGGACCACTGCCAAGCGGGGCGAGCGTGCCCTTTTCAGGGCTCGCTGATAAGGGAGCTCACCCCTGAAAAAAGAGACGACGATGTGGAGCATTGGAGTTAGAAAACATGGATCAAAGCAGCTGTAAAAATGGTCCCCAGGTGAGTCCCCGAAAGGGGGAATCCCACTCCTCCACTTCAACCGGAGTGAAGGACTGCCCCTCGTACTCTGGGTGGGGGGCAGCAACTGCTTCGTAGGCCGGCGTTCCGCTGGTCTTCGTGAACACGACAAAGGCAAAATTGAACTGGACTCCGAGATCGCTCACGATTTGGATAATCGGTATGGAGTTGGAGGGCGAGGTAGAGAGTGGAAGCGCTGAGAAGGAGTGCCAGGGACCTTGCACTCGTTGCGGAATGCGAAGGGCAGGTTCATAAAGGGCATTTCTAAGGGCCGACCAAAAGGCCCTTCTCAGGGCCAACCGAAAGGCCCTTCTCAGGGCCAACCCGACAAAGGCACATCGTCGGCGTCGGGATCTGCGGCAGGCCATTATAGCAGGGCGGATGAATTGACGGACTCCGACGAGTCCGTCACGTCTGGGTCGGACGCTGGTTCGACGGCGACAGCCATTGGGCAATCGCGGAAGCGGGCCTTCCTGAAGGACGGGTCCGGCTCCTCAGACTCGCCAGTCAAGGGGAACAAAACCAAGCGGAAAGCAAAGGCCAAAAAGCGCTCCGCCGTTACAGCCCTTGTTGACACCCATGACGTGGGTCTGGTCGACGCGCAGCGCCAGCTGAACTTGGATCGGCAGACGCAGTTTCAGCAGAACCTAGAGGAGCAGGTCGCTGCTAAGGAACAGCGGGCGCGCGTTTTGCGGGCCAAGTCCGGGTACGGTGCGTTCTGCGTACTGTATGCGGACCATTCCCTAACCGAGCTGGAGCGCATGGCTCAGGAGGACGCGGAGGAAATAGTGGTGGTTGCCTCTAAGTTCTCGAACTTAAAGGGGACTCTCCAAAAGTCCCTGAAGTGCAGAGCCGCGAGCATGCGCAGTATCGTCCGAGAGCACGTGCGGTATCGTCCGAATGCACGTGCAGCGCACAGAAACGGAGGAGACGCGGCAACTGCAGGCAAAAGTCGACCGCCTACAATTGGAGGTCAGCCAGCTGCACAAGAAGCTGGCTGAAATCATGGCCCGGCCTGCTCAGGCCGACCCTGGACCGGCGGCTGAAGGCCCCTCCTCCAATCTGGAGGATACCAACCGCCCGCGATCGGAAATCGGCCAGCTGCGCAAGAAACCGGCTGAAGCCTTGGCCCGGCTTACTCAGGCTAACCCCAGATCGGCAGCTGAAAGCCCCTCCTCCAACCTTGAGGATATCATCCGCAAGGTGGTCATGGAGGAAAGGGCCTTTACGAGAGCCTGTATCGCTGGCATCGAGGACAGGCTCCTACCGGAGAAACGCCTCCGACCGCCACTTGCAGCGGACAAGAGGCTGAACAAGCCGGGGCATCCTCTCAAAAGGAGGACGCCCAATTACCTTCGACTACTCCGTCCAACCAGCCGTGGACGGAAGTGGTTAAAAAGGGAAAGGGCAAGGCTAAGAAGAAAACGAGAACGGCCGCCACCCCTGCTCCTCCCATCGCCACTCCTTCCGGACCGTCCCAGGCGACCGGCAAGGGAAAGGGGAAAGTGAAAAAGTCAGCCCCCAAGCCCGCCGCTGCTGCCCCCGCAGCCAAAAGGTCTTCAGCTGGTGGAAGGAAGCCTTTGGTTCCTCCCAAAACCGCGGCCGTCGTAGTGACACTCACTGCGGAGGCTGCGGGGCTGCGGGGCGCGGGGACGTCCTCAAGCGGGCTCGTACCAACGTCGATCCCACTAAACTAGGGATTGGAGCAGTCGCGTGCCGCCAGACCCAAGCCGGGGCTCGAATCTTCGAGTTCCCGGGGGCTCAGGGTGGCGCCAACACGGACCTCTTCGCTAGCAAATTGCGAGAGGTCATCGCGGACGCGGCTAAGGTCGTCAGGCCCGCTAGGTCTGTGGCTTTGGAAGTGACCGATCTGGATGACTCGGTCACCAAAGAGGAGGTGGTGGCGGCGATCGCAGCAACAGGGGGTTGTGGCGTCACAGAGGAGCAGAGTCGGGACATTAGGCCCGGCCGCGGCGGCATGGGCACTATCCGCCTTGAGTGCCCCGTCGCCGCAGCTAAAGCCGTCCTCGCCAAAGGGCGGCTTTCTGTAGGGTTTAGTTCCTGCAGAGTCCGGGCGCTTGAAGATCAGCCTCTACGCTGCTTCAAGTGCTTTGGAGTCGGGCACACGCGGGCCCTCTGTCCATCCAAGGTGGATAGGACGGACAGCTGCTACCGCTGCGGCAAGGAGGGGCACAAGTCCGCCTCCTGCAAGGTTGCCATGCCACACTGCGCAGTGTGCGCTGCCAGTGGCCGCCCAGCGGGTCACATAATGAAGGGTAGGAACTGCAATCCTCCCCCTAAGAAGGGCAAAGCGCAGGCACCAAGTCCGCCTGCCGCTGCAACCGCCACCCCTGAAGCGGAAACCCCGGCGGCCGATGAGGGGGGTGTGATGTCCGATTGATGGATAGGGTCGAGCATCGCATCCTCCAGGCGAACACCAACCACTGCAAGGCAGCCCAGGACCTGCTGATTCAGGCCATGGCTGAGTGGTTGGTGGACGTGGTGGTTGTCTCCGAGCCGTACTCGGTTCCCGCACGTTGGCTGGGTGATCGGGAAGGCCTGGTGGCATTGTTGTCGCGGTCTTCCACAGACTCCCCTCCCCTCTCATTCTTAGAGAGGGGACCGGGATAACTGGCCGCTGCGTGGGGGGATATAGCCCTTGTGGGGGTCTATTTCTCCCCAAATTTCGAGAAAATTCTTTCGAGAATTTTCTCGAATTTCTCACCGCAGTCGTCGGTAGGGCGGCACCACGCCAGGTCGCCGTATTGGGCGACCTGAACGCTAAGTCGGCGGCCTGGGGCAACCCGGCCGCCACTTGTAACGTTCGTGGACGAGCCGTCGAGTTTTGGGCGGCCTCGTCTGGCGTGTCCCTTCTAAATAGAGGGACAGTTCACACGTGTGTGCGGCAGCGGGGAGGGTCGGTGGTTGATGTCTCGTTTGCCACCCCTGCACTTGCCGCCCGAGTTGTTGACTGGCGGGTCGAAATGGTGGAGACCTTGTCGGACCACCGATATGTGCGGTTCCACATCTCCACCCAGAGCCACCGGGGGATGGTCTGCTCGGGCCAATCTCCCTTTCCGCGATGGGCTCTCACTCACCTGGACCGGGGGGCGGCCAGGGAGGCGGCGTTCATCCAGGACTGGCTCGCGCCTCCAATCAATGTCCGGGACGTGGACGCCGCCGCGGTCCAACTGCGAGAGTCCCTGACCCCGTCGCGCCGTCTATTGGTGGTCGGAGGAACTGGCGGGGCTCCGGGCTGCCTGTGTGGCGGCCAGGAGGGCCTACACGCGGAGCCGACGGCGCAGCTTGCGAGACCCGGAGAGCGAGGACCTTCTCAACGCCTCATAAATAGAGGCAAAGAAGGTCCTCAAGGTGGCAATGTTTGCCGCCGAAGACGCGGCGAGAGCCGAGATGCTGGAGGGTCTCGACAGAGACCCGTATGGGAGACCTTATAAGATGGCGTGGAACAAACTGCGTCCCTTCGGTCCCCCACTTGCGGAGACCCTCGAGCCGTCATTGCTGGATGGGGTGGTTCGGTCTTTGTTCCCGACTGAGGCCAGCTTCGCCCCGCCAGTGATGGACCCCCACGGGAGGCGGCTCCGCCGCAAGAAGAGGTCCCTCCGGTCACGGAAGTGGAATTTGGGGTGGCGGCGCTCCGTCTTCGCGCCAAGAAGACGGCCCCCAGCCCGGACGGCGTCCCAGCACGAGTGGTGGCTATCGCCGCCTCCCAAATGGAGGAGAGGTTTCGGGACCTCTTCAGCGCGTGTTTCGCGGCTGGAAGGTTTCCGAAACCCTGGAAGGAGGGGCAACTTTGCCTTCTCCTTAAGGAGGGACGTACGGTGGACTCCCCCTCGGCATACCGTCCCATCGTTCTGCTCGATGAGGCTGGTAAATTATTCGAGGGGATCGTTGCCGCTCGGCTGAATGGCCACCTGAGGGCGGTAGGGCCGAACCTGTCGGACGCCCAATTTGTTTTCCGAGTGGGGCGTTCGACGGTGGACGCGTTGGCCCGACTGAAGGGTCAAGTAAAGGAGGCCGTGGGGTCTGGGGACGGAGTGTTGGCTGTGTCATTTGACATAGCAAACGCCTTCAACTCCGTACCTCACTCGACGATCTTGGAGGCACTCCGGTACCACGGAGTGCCTTGTACTTGCACCTAGTACTTGCAGGATCTATTGGCCAGCTACTTGGAGGAACGAGCCGTCCTCTTCGTAGACAAAACTGGCCAAGTACATAGGTACGGCGCAGAGTCTGGTGTTCCACAGGGGTCGGTCCTAGGACCACTTTTGTGGAACATCGGCTTCGACTGGCTCCTGCGAGGAACCCTCCTCCGTGGCACGAGTGTCATCTGCTATGCGGATGACACTCTCCTCACTGCCCGGGGGAGAAATTTTAGAGAGGCGGCCAGTTTGGCATCGGCTGGCGGATCTTTGGTCGCGGGAAGGATCCGCCGCTTAGGTTTGAGGGTCGCGCTGCACAAGACCGAGGCCGTGTTCTTCCATGGGCCTCGGCAGCGCACCCCTCCTGATGCTCACATTGTTGTGGAGGGCGTCAGGGTCGAGATGAAGACCCAGATGAAATACCTGGATCTCATCCTAGATAGCCGGTGGCGCTTTGGCCCACACTTCAGCTGGCTATCAGCACGGCTGCTGAGAACAGCGAACGCCCTCTCGTGGCTCATTCCAAACCTGGGAGGGCCCAAGGCGCGATGCCGGCATACTTAAGAGTATGGCCATTTACGGGGCACCCATCTGGGCGGACTGTCTCCACAGGAGGGAGAACGCGACCGCAATCCGCAGGCCTCAAAGGCCATTGCTCAGCGGGTAGCGAGGGCCTACCGCTCGGTTAGTTTCGCGGCGGCGTGCGCTCTGGCCGGCACCCCTCCTTGGGAGCTGGAGGCGTGGGTGCTCGCCAGAGTATATAAGTGGACGGCGGGGCGTATGGCGCTCGGGGAGCAACCCGCCCCGGAAGAGCGGGAGGCCGTCCGTCGTGAGGCGAAGGCCGCAATCGTCCACCATTGGACGGAGGATCTCGCCTCTGCCGCCTATGGCCGCCGAACGCTGGACGCGCTTAGGCCGGTTTTGCAAGACTGGCTCGGGCGGTCCCACGGCTTCCTCTCCTTCCGTCTGGTGCAGGTGTTGTCCGGGCATGGTTGCTTCGGATCATGCCTGCACCGAATAGGAAGAGAGGTGAACCCGTCGTGCCACGATTGCGGTGCGGTGGAGGATACGGCGCAGCATACCCTCGAAGTGTGCCCGTCGTGGTCCGAGCTGTGTCGCGATTTAGTGGTGGCAGTCGGGCCGGACCTCTCGCTGCCCGGCGTGGTCATATCCATGCTGGGAAGCGAGGAAGCTTGGGCAGCCGTAGCCTCCTTTTGCGAGGACGTAATGTCCCAGAAGGAGGCAGCGGAGCGCGCGCGGGAGGATGATCCCCTCGCTGCACCGCTTCGCAAGCAAAGAAGGGGTAGGAGAAGGCAATTGTACGAAAATTGCCTTCCCCCTCCTAGTGGAGAATAGCGGGAGACAGGCGCGGGGGTGCCTTCTCCTGCATTGCACTTTTTCACACTTTTCACATTGCAAATTAACGATATGGGCAAGAAGATACAGTTATTTTGGATCAAGGCGCACGCGGGGTTGGAGGGGAACGAAAGAGCGGATGAATTGGCAAAGGACGCGGCAATACACCGGAAAACCAAGCCGGATTACGACAAGTGCCCGGTCTCATTCGTCAAGCGACAAATCCGATTGGAGTCGCTTGAAGAATGGAACAGGAGATACAAAACAGAGAATAAAGCCGCTGTGACAAAGTTATTCCTTCCCGACGCAATAGATGCATACAAACTAGTTAGAGAGATAGAAATATCTGGTGTTTTGACGCAGGTATTAACAGGGCACGGCGGGTTCTCAGAATACTTGAACCGGTTCAGGTGTACGGAGAGCCCATCGTGCCTATGTGAGCCGGAAAAAGACGAAACGATCCAACATGTCCTATTGGAATGCCCCATGTATGGCCTAGCAAGGTATGAACTGGAACAAAAACTAAACATTACCCTAATGAAAGAAAACATATATTTGATAATAAGAGATAAAGCAAGTAGAAACACTTTTATAGATTATTGTATTAATATAGCTAAACAAGTTATACGTAGAAATAAGACTAGATAAGTAAGTAATAAGTAAGTACCTATATACATTTATATATAATAAGTATTAAAGGAACATTATAAGAATAAGAAATGTAAATAAACAAAAAACTTTATATTTGTAAACATTGATAAGATAACATAAGTAAGATAAGTATGAATAAGTCCAGGGAAAATCCCTTTGTAAAATATTATGTAATTTAGTTACAGTATCTAAGATTATAAATAAGAAAAGGATAGATAAACTACTTTGAATATATAAACAAGAATATTATATAAGAACAGCATAAATGTAATAAATGAATAAAAACAATAATACAATAGATACATAAGATATACTGTAAAATGACAAAAATACTGCTGTAAGTGATAATGTAAGAAATAAATAATTTTCTGTATAATCATAGTAAGTAAGAATAAAAATGTAGTAATTAAGAAATTGAATAAAGACCCCTAACAAATAAAACACAAATAAAAAACAAGTAATATAGCCGAGCACTGCATCCCGCAGTGCACATGTATGAAAGAAAGATATAGCACTATAGCTGAGCACTGCATCCCGCAGTGCACATGTATGAAAGAAAGATATAGCACTATAGCTGAGCACTGCATCTCACAGTGCACATGTATGAAAGAAAGATATAGCACTATAGCTGAGCACTGCATCTCACAGTGCACATGTATGAAAGAAAGATATAGCACTATAGCTGAGCACTGCATCTCACAGTGCACATGTATGAAAGAAAGATATAGCACTATAGCTGAGCACTGCATCCCGCAGTGCACATGTATGAAAGAAAGATATAGCACTATAGCTGAGCACTGCATCTCACAGTGCACATGTTAGGTTAGGTTAGGTTAGGTTAGGTTAGGTTTGCCGTAATCGCGGAGCCCTATTGCCGTAGTCGCGGAGCCCTATTTTGTCCCTCCCCGTCCAAACTGGATGGGTGACCGGGACGGCTCCGTGGCAGTCGTCGGCTCCACGGCGGCTCATTCCCCGCCCTTGTCTCTTAGAGACAAGGGTACTGGATATGTTGCCGCCGATTGGGGGGGAATCACCATTTATGGTGTATATTTCTCCCCCAACCGGAGTTTGAACGACTTCGAGGTCTTCCTTAACAACTTGGAGGCCTCGATGCGGCGACTAGTGTCTGGGCACGTCCTCGTGCTGGGGGACTTCAACGCAAAGTCCATTGCGTGGGGTTCCCCTGCGACGGACGCCAGGGGCGAAGCCGTCGAGGAGTGGGCGGCGTCGGTGGGCCTTTGTTTGCTGAACAGGGGCTCCACCAACACGTGCGTGCGACAGCAGGGGGGTCGATAGTGGACCTTTCGTTCGCTACCCCTGCAGTCGCCGCACGAGTAAGGAACTGGTGTGTCCTGGAAGAGGTCGTGACGCTCTCGGATCATTTGTACATCCGATTCGAGCTCTCCCGGTTCCAGGACCCTAGTAGGGGTCACGCGGCGCGGCGCCCTACCCGCTTTCCGCGGTGGGCTGTCGCCAAGCTCGACAGGGACCTACTAGAGGAGGCGGCCATTATTCACTCTTGGCTGTCTCCGCAGGCCCCGACCGAGGAGGTCGACATGGGGGCTGGTCGCTTCTGCGATGCGATTACGCAGATTTGCGATGCGGCCATGCCCCGCCTTCGTGGTTGTCGGCCTCCAAGGAAGGAGTTCTACTGGTGGTCCCAGGAGTTGGCGGACCTCCATGCGGCCTGTGTACGTGCCCGGAGGTCCCTCACCCGTAGTCGGCGACGTCACCGCGGGGTTGGTGAGGAGGTGGAACGGCTTCATGAGGAGTACCATGAAGCTCGGAAAACTCTGCGGCTGGCCATCTGCCGCGCCAAGGATGTGAGCAGAGAGGAGATGCTGGAGAGTCTTGAGCGTGACCCCTGGGGTCGCCCTTATCGTGCGGTGCGTCAAAAGCTCCGCACGTCGGGCCCCCCCCTTACGGAGACTCTCCAGCCCAGCTTCCTGCAGGAAGTGGTCGAGGGCCTATTCCCGCAGCGGGTGGAGCACACACCCCCGTCGATGGCTGCATCAGCCGGAGACGACGGGGGCAGCGAGGTTGATGTTCCGCCCGTCAGGGAATCGGAGTTGGGGGCGGCTGTTCTACGGATTCGATCCAAGAATACCGCCCCCGGGCCGGACGGGGTTCCAGCCCGAGTGATGGCCCGAGCCCTCGACTACATGTCGGACCACCTCAGGGAAGTGTTAGACGCTAGCCTGGCGTCCGGACGCTTCCCTGAGCGCTGGAAATGCGGGAAGCTGGTCCTGCTGCAGAAGCCGGGACGGCCTACCGAATCGGTCACGGCCTATAGGCCTATCGTGTTGCTGGACGAGGCGGGTAAACTTTTTGAGAGGGTGCTCTCTGCCCGCATCGTCCGGCACCTCTGCGAGGTTGGCCCCGATCTGTCGGACGCCCAATTCGGTTTCCGAGAAGGGCGTTCGACGATCGATGCCGTAATGCGCCTTAGGGCCGTGACCGAGGAGGCCGTGAGCTGCGGCAGAGTGGTGTTGGCGGTGTCCTTGGACATCGCCAACGCCTTCAATAGTCTGCCATTCAGCTGCATCAGGGAAGCGCTCCGCTACCACGGAGTGCCGGAGTACCTGAAGCGGCTGGTGGCGGACTATCTTGAGGAGCGAACCGTCATGTACGAGGACCGAGATGGCGTCTTGAGACGCAGGGCCATGTCGTGCGGTGTTCCGCAGGGGTCTGTCCTAGGACCTCTCCTGTGGAACATCGGGTACGACTGGGCCCTACGAGGGCGTCTCCCCCCCGGGCTGGGTGTAATCTGCTACGCGGATGACACCTTACTCACGGCCCGGGGGGCTAACTTCCAGGAGGCGGCGCGCCTGGCCGCCACGGGAGTTTCCCAGGTGGTCGGGCGCATTGAGGCGTTGGGATTACGGGTGGCCCTGGATAAGACGGAGGCCCTATTATTTCATGGGCCCCGTCGTGGTCCACCCGCCGGCGCCTCAATCGAGGTCGGCTCGGTCCTCGTACCGGTCCGGGCCCAGATGAGGTACCTGGGTCTGGTCCTAGACGGTAGGTGGCTCTTCGACGAGCACTTCCGACAGCTTGGTCCGAAGCTGGTGGACACTGCCTCCGCCCTAGGGCGACTTTTGCCCAATTTGGGCGGGGCCAGTGTTCCCACGAGGCGGCTGTATGCGGGGGTTGTCCGGTCCATGGCGCTGTATGGTGCACCGGTGTGGGTGGCGGCTCTGACTGCTCCGAATAGGGCACGCCTCTGGCGCCCCCAGAGGATATTGGCGGTCAGAGCCATACGCGGATACCGCACGGTGTCCACCGAGGCGGCTTGCGCCTTGGCCGGAACACCCCCGTGGGATTTGGAGGCGGAAGTGCTCGCCGAAGTTTATCGGCGAGTGGCTGACTTCCGGGCAGAGAGCGGATTTCGCCCTCCGCCCGAAGACGTGCGCGAGTGGCGCGAAGCCGCTCGCCGAGCCACCATGGTCAGATGGTCGTTCCGGCTGGAGACTCCACGCGCTGGCTTCGCTGCCGTGGATGCTCTCCAGCCAGTCATCGCCGAGTGGGCAGGGCGGCAGCACGGGACTCTTTCCTTCCGGCTGACGCAGGTGCTTTCCGGGCACGGTTGCTTCGGAAAGTACCTGTACTCGGTCGCTAGGAGGAAATCGAGTCCCGCCTGCCACCACTGCGACTGCAGTGAGGATTCGGCCCAGCACACGCTGGCGGTCTGCCCCGCATGGGCGACGCAGCGCCGGGCCCTCACTGCAGTCATCGGAGCGGATCTCTCGCTACCGGCCGTAGTTCGCTCCATGGCCGGTAGCGACAGTTGTTTTACCGCGGTCGCTTCCTTCTGCGAGGAAGTAATCTCGCAGAAGGAGGCGGCGGAGAAGGCCCGGGAGGACGACCTCCACTCGGACCCGATCCGCCGCCGGCGAACCGGACGGCGGAGGCGCGCTTTCCTGCGCCTCATGCCGCCCTGAGTGTGGCCGCGGGTGGACGGGATGGGTTCTCCCCTCCACCCGCATTAGTTTGGCCAACCGCGAGGGGGCGGCGTCCGCGTGTGCCGGACGTCGCCTAAGAGAGGTCCTTGAGACGGAGCCCGCGCCAGGAGCGGGCCGGCGCTGGGAGGGGTCCAGAAGGCGATAACTACCTGGACCCCTCCTAAACTGGAAGCGCAAAGAGGGCACACCGTGTGGTTTTGGTCGGTTCGAGTCCGACACACCGCCCCGCCAAACGAGAGCCCCGGCGGGGTGACGGTCCGAGGGGATTTCCACACGCTAAAAAAAAAAAAAAAAAAAAAAAGGTTAGGTTAGGTTAGGTTAGGTTAGGTTGGGGACCGCGGACCTGCTGGGTAGTCCCAGTGGGTGGGGAGGTGTACCCCAACGCGGCGCGTCCCCGGGTGGCGGATAGGGGAACGACTCCCAGAAATGGGAGTTACCGGTTTACCGGCGCGGACCAAACACTGGGGTGGGATGGGGGGGGGGGGGGATTTAGAGCGGGGATGCCGTCCATCTTGGTTCCCGTGAGTCGGCTGTATGGGTCAGTTTCCTCGCGGGATGCCGAGTGGTCAGGTGCTTGGCTTGAGTTCAAGCTTGAGCTTGAGCGGAGGATAGCCTTCTTAGGCTTGCGGAGAGGTGTCGGGCCTTGGCGTGCACTTACCCTGCCGCCGGGCAGGCAGTGGGAGTTTTCTTCCCTGCCACCGCCCCAAAATCGTAACCCCGCAACATGGTCGCAGTCATGTTTTGCGATCTGAGCGGGACCGATAGGCCTTGGCTTGGTCGCCCGGGCTGCGAGGAAGACAACCTCTATAAAAAATTACCCGAGGATAAGCGGCGGCGCGGCGTAAGGTCTGGAAGGCTGAACGGAGTTTCAGTCGCTACCGCGTCCCCCGCCAGGGAAGTGTCGCTCCCCTGAGCGGGTTACGTTAGACTTCCCCGGTTACAGTGGGCACTGTCCGGGGTGACCCACCCTTCCCACTTACTCGTGGGATCTGATTATGAATAACTCTATAAACAAATCTAGGTTAGGTGAGACGGTAGGGAGCGGTGAGGAGGTTGTATGCGCGTCTGCGCATAGCAACAGTGGTAGGGCGCTAGAGCTTGAGGAGGCGACGACGCCTCAATTGCGGGACGCCTTCGGGCGTTTCAAAAAAGGCCCTTCTAAGGGCCAACCAAACGGCCCTTCTCAGGGCCAACCAAAAGGCCCTTCTCAGGGCCAACCAAAAGGCCCTTCTCAGGGCCAACCAAAAGGCCCTTCTCAGGGCCAACCAAAAGGCCCTTCTCAGGGCCAAACCAAAGGCTCTTCTCAGGGCCAAACCAAAGGCCCTTCTCAGGGCCACGCCGGCGATGCCAGTATGGCGTCGGAGGTTTGCCGCCCATCACCGGGTAGCATGTTCCGCAGGCTGTCGGTCGACGTGTTGTCGGACTCCGACAACGAGTCGCTCGTTCCAGAGTCGGACGGAAGTTCGGCGATGGAAGCCGAAAGTCGCTTACAAAAGCGGAAGCGATCCTTCCTGAAGGACGGTGGCGAAGGCTCCTCGGACTCCACGAGGAGTGCTAAGCCAAAAAAGAAGGCGAAGGCCAAAAAGCCTTCCACTGTGGTGGACACCCACGACGTGGGTCTGGCGGACGCCCAACGTCAGTTGGACCTCGCACGAAGGGCTCAGTTCCAGGAAGACCTGGAAGAGAGGGTCGCCGCGAAGGAGATGCAGGCGCAGGCCGCCCGGGCTAAGTCCGGGTACGGTGCGTCTAGCGTCTTATACGCGGACCACTCGCTGGCCGAGCTGGAGCGCATGGCGCAGGAGGACGAAGAGGAGATCAGGGTGGTCGCCTCTAAGTCCTCCAATCTAAAAGGGACATTCCAAAAGTCCCTTAAATGCAGGGCCGCCAGCATGGGTGGCATCGTCCGGGAGCTGGTGCAACGCACAGCCACCGACGAGACGCGGCAACTGCAGGCGAAGTTAGATCGCCTGCAGTCGGAGGTCAGCCAGCTGCATAAGAAGCTGGCTGAGGTTACGGCCCAGCCAACCCAAGCTGAGCCGAGACCTGCGGTGGAGGGCCCTTCCTCCTCTTCCAACCTTGAGGATGTCATCCGCAAGGTTGTGATGGAGGAAAGGGCATTTACGAGAGCCTGCCTCGCTGGCATCGAGGACAGGCTCTTGCCCGAAAAGCGGCTCCGACCGCCCCTCGCGGCGGACAAGAGGCCGTGCGAGCCTGGGCCATCCTCCCAAAGGGAGGACGCCCTTCTCCCTTCCACCACCCCGTCCACCCAGCCGTGGACGAAGGTGGTCAAAAAGGGGAAGGGCAAGGCCAAGAAGGCGAGAGCGACCGCCGCCCCTGCCTCCCCAGCCAACATCTCCCCTCCCTGCCCGTCCCAGACGACCGGCAAGGGGAAGGGGAAGGGGAAAAGGCAAAAGTCGGCCCCTAAGCCCGCCACCGCTGCTCCGGCAGCTAAAAGGGCCCCTGCCGGTGGGAGAAAAACCCTAGTTTCTCCCAAAACCGCGGCCGTCGTGGTGACGCTCACCCCGGAGGCTGCGGAGCGTGGTGAGACGTACGAGTCCGTGCTGAAACGGGCTCGTACCAACGCCGATCCCACCAAGTTGGGAATCGGCGCCATCACGTGCCGCCAGACCCAAGCCGGGGCTCGTATTTTCGAGTTCCCGGGGGCCCAGGGCGGCACCAACGCTGACCTCTTCGCAACGAAGTTGCAAGAGGTCATCGCGGACGCGGCCAAAGTGGTAAGGCCCGTCAAGTCGGCGGCCCTCGAGGTGACCAATCTGGACGATTCGGTCACCAAAGAGGAGGTCGTGGCGGCGCTCGCAGCAATAGGGGGCTGTATGCACAATCCGCCTGGAGTGCCCGGTCACCGCAGCTAAGGCCGTCCTTGCCAAGGGACGGCTTGCCGTCGGGTTTGGGTCGTGTGTGGTCCGAGCACTTGGTGAGCAGCCTTTGCGCTGCTACAAGTGCTTCGGAATCGGCCACACACGGGCCCTCTGTCCATCCAAGGTCGACAGGTCGGACGCCTGTTACCGCTGCGGTAAGGAGGGGCACATGTCCGCCTACTGCACGGCCGCCAAGCCGCACTGCGCGGTGTGCGCCGCCAGTGGCCGCCCGGCGGACCACGTGATGAGGGGGAGGAACTGCAATCCTCCCCCAAAGAAGGGCAAAGCGCAGGCGCCGTCCCAGCCTGCCGCTACCACCGTCGTCCCTGAGGCTGGGACCTCGGTGACCGACGAGGGGGGTGCGATGTCCAAATGATGGATAGGTCCGGACATCGCATCCTACAGGCGAATACTAACCACTGTAAAGCAGCCCAGGACCTGCTGATGCAGGCCCTGGCTGAGTGGTTAGTAGACGTTGCGGTGGTCGCCGAGCCGTACTCTGTCCCTGGCCGTTGGCTGGGTGATCGGGACGGCTCGGTGGCGTTGGTGTCGCGGTCTTCCACGGACTCCCCTCCCCTCTCGCTCTTAGAGAGGGGACCGGGATACGTGGCCGCCGCGTGGGGAGAAATAGCCCTGGTGGGGGTCTATTTCTCCCCTAACCGCCCTTTACAGGACTTCGAGGATTTTCTCGAAGTCCTGACCGCAGTAGTCGGTAGGGCGGCGCCGCGCCAGGTCGCCGTATTGGGCGACCTGAACGCCAAGTCGGCGGCCTGGGGCAACCGGGCCGCCTCTTGCAACGTCCGCGGGCGGGCCGTCGAATTTTGGGCGGCCTCGTCGGGCGTGTCCCTCCTAAATAGAGGGACGGCCCACACGTGTGTGCGGCAACGGGGAGGGACGGTGGTGGACGTGTCGTTCGCCACCCCCGCACTTGCCGCCCGCGTCGTCGGCTGGCGGGTGGAAACGGTGGAGACCTTGTCAGACCACCGATACGTGCGGTTCGACATCGTCTCCACCCAGAGCCCCCGGGGGATGGCCCGCTCGGGCCAGTCCCCCTTTCCACGGTGGGCTCAGATCCACCTGGACCGAGGGGCGGCCAAGGAGGCGGCGTTCGTCCAGGACTGGCTCACGCCTCCTATCAATGTCCTGGACGTCGACGCCTCGGCGGTCCGACTGCGGGAGTCCCTGACCGAGGTGTGCAACTCCAGCATGCCTCGGTCTCGCCGCCCACCTCCCCGACGCGCCGTCTATTGGTGGTCGGAGGAGCTGGCGGGGCTCCGGGCCGCCTGCGTGGTGGCCAGGAGGGCCTACACGCGGAGTCGACGGCGGAACGTGCGGGACGCGTCGAACGAGGACCTTCTCTACGCCTCGTACGTAGAGGCAAAGAAGGTCCTCAAGGCGGCTATGTTCGCCGCCGACGACGCGGCGAGGGCCGAAATGCTAGAGGGTCTCGACAGAGACCCGTACGGGAGACCGTATAAGGCGGCGCGGAATAAACTGCGCCCCTTCGGTCCCCCGCTAGCAGAGACCCTCGAGCCGGCGTTGCTGGATGGGGTGGTTCGGTCCTTGTTTCCAACAGGGACCAACTTCACCCCTCCAGTGATGGACCCCCCGCGGGAGGCGGCTCCGCCGGCGGAGGAGGTCCCTCCGGTCACGGGGGCGGAGTTTGGCGCGGCGACGCTTCGCCTCCGCGCCAAGAAAACCGCCCCCGGGCCGGACGGCGTCCCCGCAAGGGTGGTGGCCATTGCGGCCACCCAAATGGCGGACAGGTTTCGGGACCTCTTCAGCGCGTGTTTCACGGCTGGGAGGTTCCCGAAAGCCTGGAAGGAGGGGCAACTGTGCCTCCTCCGTAAGGAGAGACGACCGGCAGACTCCCCCTCGGCATACCGACCCATCGTTCTGCTCGATGAGGTCGGTAAACTGTTCGAGGGGATCGTCGCCGGTCGGCTGAATGGCGGGTTGGGCCGAACCTGTCGGACGCCCAATTCGGTTTCCGAGTTGGGCGTTCGACAGTGGACGCGCTGGCCCGGCTGAAGGGCCAGGTGAGGGAGGCCGTGGAGTCTGGGGACGGAGTGTTGGCTGTGTCATTTGACATAGCCAACGCGTTCAATTCCGTCCCCCACTCCACGATCTTGGAGGCACTCCGGTACCACGGAGTGCCTTCATACTTGCGGGCCCTCTTGGCCAGCTACTTGGAGGACCGAGCGGTCCTCCTCGTAGACAAGGCTGGCCAAGTCCGGAGGTACGGCGCGGAGTCTGGTGTTCCACAGGGGTCGGTCCTAGGACCACTCCTGTGGAACATCGGCTTCGACTGGCTCCTGCGGGGATCCCTCCTCCCGGACACGAGTGTCATCTGCTACGCGGATGACACTCTCCTCACTGCCCGGGGGAGGGATTTTAGGGAGGCGGCCAGTTTGGCCTCGGCTGGCGGATCCTTGGTCGCGGGAAGGATCCGCCGCCTCGGGTTGGGGGTTGCGCTGCACAAGACCGAGGCCGTGTTCTTCCACGGGCCTCGGCAGCGCATCCCTCTTGACGCCCACATCGTCGTGGAGGGCGTCAGGATCGGGGTGAGGACCCAGATGAAATATCTGGGCCTCACCCTGGACAGCAGGTGGCGCTTCGGCCCGCACTTCAGCGGGTTGTCAGCGCGCCTGCTGAAGGCGGCGAACGCCCTCTCGTGGATCCTCCCAAACCTGGGAGGGCCGAAGGCGAGATGCCGGCATTTGTATGCCGGCATCTTGAAGAGCATGGCCCTTTACGGGGCCCCCATCTGGGCGGACTCCCTCCACAGGAGGGAGAATGCGACCGCCATCCGCAGGCCCCAAAGGGCCATTGCACTGCGGGTGGCGAGAGCCTACCGCTCGGTGGGCTTTGCGGTAGCGTGCGCTCTGGCCGGCACCCCACCTTGGGAACTCGAGGCGTGGGTGCTCGCCAGAGTGTACGAGTGGACGGCGGAGCGCAGGGCGCTCGGGGAGTGCCCTGCCCCAGAAGAGCGGGAGGCCGTCCGCAGAGAGGCGAGGGACGCAACCGTCCAACATTGGACGGAGGCCCTCGCCACCGCAGCCTTTGGCCGCAGAACGTTGGACGCGCTCAGGCCAGTCCTGCAGGACTGGCTCGGGCGGTCCCACGGTTTCCTTTCTTTCCGTCTGGTGCAGGTGCTATCCGGGCATGGCGTCTTCGGATCGTGCCTGCATCGGATCGGAAGAGAGGAGACCCCGGCCTGCCACGATTGTGGCGCGGCGGTGGACACGGCGCAGCACACCCTGGAGGTGTGTGCGTCGTGGTCTGGGCCGCGCCGCCAATTGATGGCGGTGGTCGGGCAGGACCTCTCGCTGCCCAGCGTGGTTTTAGCCATGCTGGGAAGCGAGGAGTCCTGGGCTGCGGTGGCCTCCTTTTGCGAGGAAGTAATTTCGCAAAAGGAGGCGACGGAGCGGGCGCGGGAGGAAGACCCTCTCGCAGCGCCACTCCGCAGGCGACGAACGGGTCGGAGAAGGCGATTGCACGACAATCGTCTTCCCCCTCCTGGTGGAGGATAGCGGGAGACAGGCGCGGGGGCGTCTTCTCCCGCATTGCACGTATCCTCCACTTCCGCCGGGTGGGAATGACCGCGAGCACTCGCGGCTATTCTCGGGCCCCTCTCCCAGGGTGGGGAGGGGGGTGAAGGGCTCGCCGTAAAGGCGGGCGGTCGTCGGCGGGGGGCTGGATGGAAAGGCTGTGCCGGATTCCCAGTTCCCCTCCATATAGGCGATGCGGGAGTGCCGCTGGGTCGTTTAGTGGGTATACCGGTGGGGAGCACCGGGAGTCCCACATAACCCTTCCGTCCCCCGACGGGAGGGTATGCATAAAGCATTTTTCCCAGCGTCAAAAAAAAAAAAAAAAAAAAAAAAGGTTAGGTTAGGTTACCGCCCTTTACAGGACTTCGAGGATTTTCTCGAAGTCCTGACCGCAGTAGTCGGTAGGGCGGCGCCGCGCCAGGTCGCCGTATTGGGCGACCTGAACGCCAAGTCGGCGGCCTGGGGCAACCGGGCCGCCTCTTGCAACGTCCGCGGGCGGGCCGTCGAATTTTGGGCGGCCTCGTCGGGCGTGTCCCTCCTAAATAGAGGGACGGCCCACACGTGTGTGCGGCAACGGGGAGGGACGGTGGTGGATGTGTCGTTCGCCACCCCCGCACTTGCCGCCCGCGTCGTCGGCTGGCGGGTGGAAACGGTGGAGACCTTGTCGGACCACCGATACGTGCGGTTCGACATCGTCTCCACCCAGAGCCCCCGGGGGATGGCCCGCTCGGGCCAGTCCCCCTTTCCACGGTGGGCTCAGATCCACCTGGACCGAGGGGCGGCCAAGGAGGCGGCGTTCGTCCAGGACTGGCTCACGCCTCCTATCAATGTCCTGGACGTCGACGCCTCGGCGGTCCGACTGCGGGAGTCCCTGACCGAGGTGTGCAACTCCAGCATGCCTCGGTCTCGCCGCCCACCTCCCCGACGCGCCGTCTATTGGTGGTCGGAGGAGCTGGCGGAGCTCCGGGCCGCCTGCGTGGTGGCCAGGAGGGCCTACACGCGGAGTCGACGGCGGAACGTGCGGGACGCGTCGAACGAGGACCTTCTCTACGCCTCGTACGTAGAGGCAAAGAAGGTCCTCAAGGCGGCTATGTTCGCCGCCGACGACGCGGCGAGGGCCGAAATGCTAGAGGGTCTCGACAGAGACCCGTACGGGAGACCATATAAGGCGGCGCGGAATAAACTGCGCCCCTTCGGTCCCCCGCTAGCAGAGACCCTCGAGCCGGCGTTGCTGGATGGGGTGGTTCGGTCCTTGTTTCCAACAGGGACCAACTTCACCCCTCCAGTGATGGACCCCCCGCGGGAGGCGGCTCCGCCGGCGGAGGAGGTCCCTCCGGTCACGGGGGCGGAGTTTGGCGCGGCGACGCTTCGCCTCCGCGCCAAGAAAACCGCCCCCGGGCCGGACGGCGTCCCCGCAAGGGTGGTGGCCATTGCGGCTATCCAAATGGCGGACAGGTTTCGGGACCTCTTCAGCGCGTGTTTCACGGCTGGGAGGTTCCCGAAAGCCTGGAAGGAGGGGCAACTGTGCCTCCTCCGTAAGGAGAGACGACCGGCAGACTCCCCCTCGGCATACCGACCCATCGTTCTGCTCGATGAGGTCGGTAAACTGTTCGAGGGGATCGTCGCCGGTCGGCTGAATGGCCTCCTGCGGGGGGTTGGGCCGAACCTGTCGGACGCCCAATTCGGTTTCCGAGTTGAGCGTTCGACAGTGGACGCGCTGGCCCGGCTGAAGGGCCAGGTGAGGGAGGCCGTGGAGTCTGGGGACGGAGTGTTGGCTGTGTCATTTGACATAGCCAACGCGTTCAATTCCGTCCCCCACTCCACGATCTTGGAGGCACTCCGATACCACGGAGTGCCTTCATACTTGCGGGCCCTCTTGGCCAGCTACTTGGAGGACCGAGCGGTCCTCCTCGTAGACAAGGCTGGCCAAGTCCGGAGGTACGGCGCGGAGTCTGGTGTTCCACAGGGGTCGGTCCTAGGACCACTCCTGTGGAACATCGGCTTCGACTGGCTCCTGCGGGGATCCCTCCTCCCGGGCACGAGTGTCATCTGCTACGCGGATGACACTCTCCTCACTGCCCGGGGGAGGGATTTTAGGGAGGCGGCCAGTTTGGCCTCGGCTGGCGGATCCTTGGTCGCGGGAAGGATCCGCCGCCTCGGGTTGGGGGTTGCGCTGCACAAGACCGAGGCCGTGTTCTTCCACGGGCCTCGGCAGCGCATCCCTCTTGACGCCCACATCGTCGTGGAGGGCGTCAGGATCGGGGTGAGGACCCAGATGAAATATCTGGGCCTCACCCTGGACAGCAGGTGGCGCTTCGGCCCGCACTTCAGCGGGTTGTCAGCGCGCCTGCTGAAGGTGGCGAACGCCCTCTCGTGGCTCCTCCCAAACCTGGGAGGGCCGAAGGCGAGATGCCGGCATTTGTATGCCGGCATCTTGAAGAGCATGGCCCTTTACGGGGCCCCCATCTGGGCGGACTCCCTCCACAGGAGGGAGAATGCGACCGCCATCCGCAGGCCCCAAAGGGCCATTGCACTGCGGGTGGCGAGAGCCTACCGCTCGGTGGGCTTTGCGGTAGCGTGCGCTCTGGCCGGCACCCCGCCTTGGGAACTCAAGGCGTGGGTGCTCGCCAGAGTGTACGAGTGGACGGCGGGGCGCAGGGCGCTCGGAGAGTGCCCTGCCCCAGAAGAGCGGGAGGCCGTCCGCAGAGAGGCGAGGGACGCAACCGTCCAACATTGGACGGAGGCCCTCGCCACCGCAGCCTTTGGCCGCAGAACGTTGGACGCGCTCGGGCCAGTCCTGCAGGACTGGCTCGGGCGGTCCCACGGTTTCCTTTCTTTCCGTCTGGTGCAGGTGCTATCCGGGCATGGCGTCTTCGGATCGTGCCTGCATCGGATCGGAAGAGAGTAGACCCCGGCCTGCCACGATTGTGGCGCGGCGGTGGACACGGCGCAGCACACCCTGGAGGTGTGTGCGTCGTGGTCTGGGCCGCGCCGCCAATTGATGGCGGTGGTCGGGCAGGACCTCTCGCTGCCCAGCGTGGTTTTAGCCATGCTGGGAAGCGAGGAGTCCTGGGCTGCGGTGGCCTCCTTTTGCGAGGAAGTAATTTCGCAAAAGGAGGCGACGGAGCGGGTGCGGGAGGAAGACCCTCTCGCAGCGCCACTCCGCAGGCGACGAACGGGTCGGAGAAGGCGATTGCACGACAATCGTCTTCCCCCTCCTGGTGGAGGATAGCGGGAGACAGGCGCGGGGGCGTCTTCTCCCGCATTGCACGTATCCTCCACTTCCGCCGGGTGGGAATGACCGCGAGCACTCGCGGCTATTCTCGGGCCCCTCTCCCAGGGTGGGGAGGGGGGTGAAGGGCTCGCCGTAAAGGCGGGCGATCGTCGGCGGGGGGCTGGATGGAAAGGCTGTGCCGGATTCCCAGTTCCCCTCCATATAGGCGATGCGGGAGTGCCGCTGGGTCGTTTAGTGGGTATACCGGTGGGGAGCACCGGGAGTCCCACATAACCCTTCCGTCCCCCGACGGGAGGGTATGCATAAAGCATTTTTCCCAGCGTCAAAAAAAAAAAAAAAAAAAAAAAAAAAGGTTAGGTTAGGTTAGGTTAGGTTAGGTTAGGTTAGGTTAGGTTAGGTTAGGTTAGGTTAAGTTAGGCCACCGTCTCACCGTCAGCGTACCGACCTATCGTGCTGCTGGACGAGATGAGCAAACTCTTCGAGCGAGTACTTGCTGCCCGTCTCGTCAAACACTTGGGGAGTGTAGGGCCAGATCTGCATAATCGACAGTACGGCTTCCGCTGTGGGCGTTCGACCATCGATGCCATTGCTCAGGTGCGAGACCTGGCTGTGAATGCGGTTGCGGAGGGCGATGTCGTGTTGGCAATGTCGCTGGATATTGCGAATGCTTTTAACACCTTGCCCTGGGAGACAATCAAGGAGGCACTAAGGTATCATGGCGTACCTCGATACATAAGAAGAGTGATAGCGGACTACTTTGTTGACCGGGCCATCATATACCCGACTGAAAACGGGTGGTCCAGGAGAGTCATGTCGTGCGGTGTCCCACAGGGGTCGGTCCTTGGACCACTCCTGTGGAACATCGGGTACGATTGGGTAATCCGTGGTGAAAACCTTCGAGGGGTCAACATTACGTGCTACGCCGACGACACCCTTGTCACGGCTCGTGGTGGCACCCACAGGGAAGCAGCGGTCATTGCGACAGCGGGCGTCGCCCAGGTGGTACGGAGAATCCGGGCCCTAGGATTGGAGGTGGCTCTTAACAAGTCTGAGGCACTATTCTTTCACGGCCCTCGAAATACACCCCCACAGGGGATGACTATTGTGGTTGGCGGTACATCGATTGCTGTCGAGCCCACAATTCGATACTTAGGTATCGTTCTGGATGGTCAGTGGCGGTTTACGGAGCATTTTCGGCGACTAGCACCAAAGCTCATATCTTTTGCTGGAGTGCTTGGAAAACTGCTTCCAAATTTAAGTGGTCCAAGCGTAGCATGTCGCCGGTTAAACATAGGCGTAGTCCGCTCTAAGTGGCCTAACCTAACCTAACCTAACCTAACCTAACCTAACCTAACCTAACCTTTTTTTTTTTTTTTTTTTTTTTTTTTTTTTTTTTTTTTTTTTTTTTTTTTTACCAGGGGAAATCCTTTATGGATTCCTTCCCGCCAGGGGGCGGAAAGGATATGTCGGACTCAGCTAAAGACGCCATACCGACTAAAACCACCTGGGTGTTCCTGCTCCCTCGCGTTGGTGGGGTCACGGGAAAGCTATAGCTCTTACCGCGGCACCATCAGCGTTTGGTTCGCCCCGTCGGGCCCGTCTCCAAGTGGGCTCAAAGCCTCCTCCCTCTCCGCTTAAGGCGCCTCAGAACACAAAAGGCGCCTTCCAGCTCGGGACTTAGTTGTGCAGGCGACAGACCCCCCGATCCATCGCCCACAGGTCCCCGTTATGGCGGCATTCGCGCTATGAAAGCCAAGCGCCGCCGGCCGTGCCGCGTGCGACGAATCGGAAGAGAGCTTGGGTCTTGTTCCCGCTCCCGTTCCGCCGCTTCCTTCTGCGTCATGATGGTAGCGCAGAAGGTTTCGACCGCACTCCACGCCTCTTCGCTCTCAGCCATGATCTGAACCAGGGCCGGCAGCGAGAGGTCCCTTCCCACAATTGCTGTTACGGCAGCGCGAGGCTCCGCCCAGGCTGGGCACTCTTCGCGCGTATGCTGTGCCGTATCTGCAACCCCCCTTCCACAGTGGTGGCACGCCGTCGACGGCTACCTTCCCACCACCTGGCACAGATACTTGCCGAAGCACCCGTGTCCGGTCAGCATCTGCGCAAGGTGATAGGTGATCGCACCGTGCTTGCGTTCGACCCAAATCCTAAGGATTGGCCGAACTGCCTCCACTAGTTCCCGGCTAGCCCCCGGGATCTCCAATCTCGCCGTCCACTTCTGGAAGAGATCGTCGCGTGCCTCGACTTCCCACTGCGCAATCTCTCGTGGATGCGGACGGTCCCCTGCCTCTTGCGCCTCCACGCCTCGCCAATATCTTGCCGCGAGCACCTGCGCTTCCATCTCCCACGGCGGGCTTCCGGCGAGCAGACACGCCCCGGTATGCGATACCGTGCAGTACGCTCGTGCTGTTTTGAGTGCCATAGCACGCTGCGGGCGCCGCAGCAGTGGCACGTTTCGGGCGCACAGAGCATCCGCCCAAATCGGAGCACCGTAAAGCGCCATTGAGCGCACTACGCCAGCGTATAAGCGGCGGCACGCACCTCCCGGACCCCCCAAATTTGGGAGAATCCTGCCCAGCGCTCCGGCAACAGCCACCAGCCTCGGGGCTAAACGCCGGAAGTGTTCATCGAACTTCCATCTGCTGTCGAGGACGATTCCTAAATACTTCATCGTCGACCCGACAGCTATGGAAGTTCCACCCACTATTATCGCCGCCCCGGGCAGTGGCGCATTCCGAGGGCCATGAAATGCTAGGACCTCGGATTTGCTCAGGGCCACCTCTAGCCCCAGAGCCCGGATTCTGTGTATCATCTGGGCAACACTCGCCGTTGCGAGGTGAGCCGCCTCCCGATGAGTACCTCCGCGGGCCGTCACGAGCGTGTCGTCCGCGTAACACGTTACGCTCACTCCGGGTAACGTAGCTCCGCGCAACACCCAGTCGTAGCCGATGTTCCACAAGAGCGGTCCGAGGACCGAACCTTGTGGAACACCGCACGACATTGCTCTCCTCCCCCAGCCGTGCTTGGTTGGGAATTCGACCACCCTACCTGCGAAGTAGTCGGACACGACTGATTGTAGGTATCCCGGCACGTTGTGGAACTGT
Organism: Philereme vetulata; assembly: GCA_918857605.2. Classification (NCBI taxonomy): domain Eukaryota; kingdom Metazoa; phylum Arthropoda; class Insecta; order Lepidoptera; family Geometridae; genus Philereme; species Philereme vetulata. The sequence continues at coordinate 6,955,711 of OU975477.1, forward strand.
AACGCAGCCTTCACAGTTTCCCAAGGCAGAGTGTTGAAGGCGTTGGAGATGTCTAGCGACACCGCCCACAGCACTCCGCCGCGAGAGACTTCTTCCTCGGCAAGGTCTCTGACCCGCGCGATTGCGCTCAGCGTCGATCGGCCCCGGCGGAAGCCAAATTGCGCGTCGTGCAGCCCCGGCTCCATGCTCTCGACTAAGCGAGAAGCAAGCACACGCTCAAAGAGCTTGCTCACCTCGTCGAGCAGCACAATGGGGCGATAGGCTGACGGCGAATCAGCCGGGCGCCCTTCCTTCCGAAGAAGTACGAGTTTCCCCGTCTTCCACGCCTGCGGAAACCGACCCTGCTCCAGGCACGCGGTGAAAAGGGCCCTCACCCACTCACCCATCTCTTCCAGTGCAAGCACCAAAGCTCGCCCCGGCACCCCATCTGGGCCTGGGGCGGTATTCTTCGACCGAAGTTTTAGAATAGCCACCCCAAATTCTACCTCGGTCACTGGAGGAACTGAGTCCATCTCTGTCTCCTGAGCAAACTGTGAATTGCCCATCAATGGTGGCACCCACATATCTCGTTGGGGAAACAGAGTGCCCACCACTTGATCCAGAAGCAGCGGTTGGAGAGTGCTCGTCAGCGGAGGGGCCCACGGTCGAAGTTTTTGCCGTACTACGCGATATGGCCTCCCCCAGGGGTCCCTGTCAAGCGTCCCCAACCATTCCTCCCACGCTGCCTCCTTGGATTGTGCAATGCCCACCTGCAGAGATTTGCATTTAGCCCTATAAACATTATAGAGAGCTTCCTCCTGGCTCTGGACGCGGACCCTCCTCCTCCTGTAACGGGTGTATTGACGGCGTGCAGCCACGCAAGCCCTCCGCAAATCGCCCAGCTCTGGGCGCCACCAGTGCACTGCCCGCCGAGGCGGGAATGGCTTAGCCCTCGGCATCGCCGCATCGCAAATGCGGGTCAAAGCGGCTCGCAGCTGCTCAGCCGCACCGTCCACCTCCTCGACCGGGTCAGAAACGGCATTCCAGGCCTCCACAATAGCGGCCTCTATGGCTAGGTCTCTCTCGAGACGTCCCAGCACCCAGCGTGGGCCACACCCAATAGGGGAGCGGAAGTCATCTCTTCTCGGAGTGGTGGGGAACGCAGAGACATCATACCGTATATAACGGTGATCCGACAGCGTCTCCACGTCCTCCAGCACTTTCCAACCCTGGACACAATGCACCAGGCTAGGGGACGCGAACGTAATGTCCACGATCGACCCGCCCTGTTGTCGCACGCACGTGTCTACCGATCCCCTATTGAGTACGGCCAGCCCCATGGACACCGCCCATTCCTCTAACGCCTCTCCCTTTACATCTGTTGCTGGAGATCCCCACGCCGTTGATTTGGCGTTGAAATCCCCAGCAACAAGCACAGGGTTGGAGGCTACCTGCCCAATCAGGGCCCCGACCTCTACGAGCATTTGCTCGAAGTTGGCAAGGCTCCGATTGGGCGAAAAGTACACCCCTATTACCGTAATGCCACCCAAAACGGCCGACACGTACCCTCGACCCTTCGACACCTTATCAATAGGTGGGGACCCTGCGGCGGCCGGTGCAATTATAGCCACCAAGTCGTCGCGGTCACCAACCCAGTCAGCCCGGGGAGGGACCACATATGGCTCGGCGACTACAGCTACCTTTATCATGCACTCTGCCATGCTCTGAACCAGAAGGTCTTGAGCCCTGGCAGAGTGCATGATGTTCGCCTGCAGAAATGGTAGCGCCATCTAAATACAGGTGTCCATTTGCTCCTCCCTCGCTTTGCGCTGGGTCGGCTGAGTAGCTTTAGGGCCCTCTTTAGACTTCCCCCTTCTTTTTTTTCTGGCCTCTGCGATTCCTTCGAGTCCCCTTTTGGGGACTGATTTTGGTATCGGGGCACTCCTTCCCACCAATCGGATGCGCCGCAGGCTTGCCGGCTGCTGTGCATATAGCACAGTGTGGCTCCGCTTTGCAATCCCTCGCTTTATGGCCAGGCTTACCACAGCGATAGCAGAGGCTGCTGCGGTCTACCCCAGCCGTACATTTGCTACCGACGTGGCCAGTCTCGAGGCACCGGAAACACCTTAAAGGCAGGCGGTCGAGTAGCACTACGCGTGCTGAGATCCAGCCCACTTTTAGCCGACCAACACCCACTACTTTCTTAGCAGTCGCAACTGGGCAGCTTAGCCATAGTGAGCCATGGGGCGATACCACACCGGCCTTGATGGTGTCGGCAGAGCACCCACCCTGTGCTGCAACAGCTGACACGACTTCGTCTGATGTTGCGGAGTCATCGAGTTCCGTGACTCGTATGTCGGCGCGCATCACCGGCCGCTGCACGCGTACCTCGTCTGCACTCAAGACCTCCCGGAGCTTCTCCGCCAGGGAGTCGGCCTGCTCAGCACCCTTGGCACCGGTTAATTCTAGCACCCGAGCTCCTGTTGCTGCCGTCCTGAAGCGCAACCCGTCAATGCCAAGGCTCTCAACCTCAGGGTGCTGCTTAGCCTTCCTAAGAAGAGATTCGTACGACACGCCATTTTCCTCGGCCCCGGGCTGCAGGGTGAGCGTGACGGCCGCCGAGCGAGGAGGGCGAAGTTTAACCTTGGGAGCAGACTTGGAAACGCTAGCCGCCCCTTTGCCAGCCCTTTTGGCCTTCTCCTTCTTGCTCTTTCGGGCCACAGTACTCCATGCCTCGCCTGGAATCAGGGGCGCAGTGCGGTCTAAACGCGGCTCAACTGCCGCGGCAGCCTCCTTGGCAGCTAAGCTAACCTTCTTCCCCTTCTTCTGGGCTGAGGTGGTGGCTTTCGGCGTTGAGACCACAGCCGGCACCTCACGCTCAGGGATAGTTTCCGGCCTCAATTGCCGGGCTTTGTCCGCAGCTAGCGGTGGCCGCAGACGCGTTTCCGGCAGAAGCCTCCCCTCTAGGGCCTCTAGCCTGGCATTCATCATGGTCCCTACTTGGACCATGATAGCACGCGACAGCCCCTCAACGTCTAGCTGTTGGGCTCGGGCCTGAGGTTCCGTTGCAGGACGGGCCTGCAGCAACTCCGTCCTGAACTCTGCGAACTCCTTACGGAGTGCAGTGAGCTCTGCCTGCAGGCGTATATTGGCGGCCTGCAGCTTTGCTGTCTCCTCGGAGCTGGAGCGCTTGCTCAGCACCTCCACTGCCTCCACGATAAACTTAGTCGCCTCGTTGAGGGACTTTTGGAACGGCCCGCTCAGGTGGCTGGACTTGCGTGACACCGTCTTTATCACGTCTACGCAGTCCAGCACCTGCTTGTTTAGGGCCGACGCAAGCTCGTCATCCACCTCACACGTCAATAATTGCGCCATCTTTGATGGGCACGTGACTCGCTTTTGACGGGTCCTTTCCAACGCCTGGGTCACCTCTTCTGAAGCGTCTAAGAGGAATTCCTCACGCCTGGCGGCCTTCGCCTTCGCCCTCTCCACGAACTTCCCAGAAGTGAGCGGGCGGCCGCTGCCTCTCCCTGTCGCTGACTTCGTTACCTTAGGCAACGAAGTTCCTTCCGTAACCGTCACGTCCGTGTCTGAATCAGAGCTTACGGCACTCAGTGGACCAGGCCTCTTACGCCAGAATCGGCGGGCAGTGTCTGATCCGTTCCCGGACGACACGGTAACCATGCTCCTGTCGGTGTCAGAGTCCGACAGGCGCGTCACCACTACTCTTAAATCCTTCTTCTTGCCAAGGTCGTTGGCTTCAGCGCACACCTTCGGGGTGCACGTTTCCACCTCAGTGTCCTTATTCAGGCCAGGGTCAATGGTGTCAGCACACGCCTTCGGGGCGCATGCCTTCACCTCCATCTCAACGTTGTCCAAATCACAAGCTAAATCGGTGTCCAGTTTTTGGGTGCATAGGTCGTGTTCACGAAGTCGGGCGGAACGCCTGACTACGGAGCATTGCTTGCCCCCCCCAGAATACGAGGGGCAGCCCTCCACTCCGTCAGAAGTAGAGGAGTGGGATTCCCCCTTTCGGGGACCCACCTGGGGATCCTTTTTCACAATGCTTGAATCCATTTTTTCCATACTCCGATGCTCCACATCGTCGTCTCTTTTTTCAGGGGCGAGCTCCCCTGTCAGCGCGCCCTGAAAAGGGCACACCCACTCACGCGCCCTGAAAAGGGCACGCCCACCAACAACACCGCCAGCGAGACATCGATCAACTCGGGATCCCGCAAGGAAGCTGACCCATACAACCGACTCGCAGGAAACCCAAGCGGAAAGACGCCGCACCAACAGCCTCCCTACTCATGGACGGCTCCACGAGCCCATCCCAGCCTCGTCCACTGCGCCCTCTGCGTTCAGAGGGACGCGAGGAGAAGCTTCCCCTTCCCCATCCTACCCCACCGACAAAGTGCCGGCGCCTGGTGGTTTCAGTTACGTCTATTTCAGATGGAAATAGACCAATAACGGGCAGCAACCGCGAGAAGGACGACCCCACCAGACTTGCTTTGAGGATCTACACGACCTGCGCTCTCCCTCAAGACCAAACACCTCCCTACTCGCTCCCAGAGCCGAGTAAGGAAGGCCTGGACTTATCCAATACAAGCGGCCGAAGCGCGCAAGCTAGGCATAGCAACTACTAATGGATAAACCCAGACCCGCCCAACCTAACCTTTTTTTTTTTTTTTTTTTTTTTTTTTTTTTTTTTTTTTTTTTTTTTTTTTTTGACGCTGGGAAAAATGCTTTATGCATACCCTCCCGTCGGGGGACAGAAGGGTTATGTGGGACTCCCGGTGCTTCCCACCGGTATACCCACTAAACGACCCAGCGGCACTCCCGCATCGCCTATATGGAGGGGAACTGGGAATCCGGCACAGCCTTTCCATCCAGCCCCCCGCCGACGACCGCCCGCCTTTACGGCGAGCCCTTCACCCCCCTCCCCACCCTGGGAGAGGGGCCCGAGAATAACCGCGAGTGCTCGCGGTCATTCCCACCCGGCGGAAGTGGAGGATACGTGCAATGCGGGAGAAGACGCCCCCGCGCCTGTCTCCCGCTATCCTCCACCAGGAGGGGGAAGACGATTGTCGTGCAATCGCCTTCTCCGACCCGTTCGTCGCCTGCGGAGTGGCGCTGCGAGAGGGTCTTCCTCCCGCGCCCGCTCCGTCGCCTCCTTTTGCGAAATTACTTCCTCGCAAAAGGAGGCCACCGCAGCCCAGGACTCCTCGCTTCCCAGCATGGCTAAAACCACGCTGGGCAGCGAGAGGTCCTGCCCGACCACCGCCATCAATTGGCGGCGCGGCCCAGACCACGACGCACACACCTCCAGGGTGTGCTGCGCCGTGTCCACCGCCGCGCCACAATCGTGGCAGGCCGGGGTCTCCTCTCTTCCGATCCGATGCAGGCACGATCCGAAGACGCCATGCCCGGATAGCACCTGCACCAGACGGAAAGAAAGGAAACCGTGGGACCGCCCGAGCCAGTCCTGCAGGACTGGCCCGAGCGCGTCCAACGTTCTGCGGCCAAAGGCTGCGGTGGCGAGGGCCTCCGTCCAATGTTGGACGGTTGCGTCCCTCGCCTCTCTGCGGACGGCCTCCCGCTCTTCTGGGGCAGGGCACTCCCCGAGCGCCCTGCGCCCCGCCGTCCACTCGTACACTCTGGCGAGCACCCACGCCTCGAGTTCCCAAGGCGGGGTGCCGGCCAGAGCGCACGCTACCGCAAAGCCCACCGAGCGGTAGGCTCTCGCCACCCGCAGTGCAATGGCCCTTTGGGGCCTGCGGATGGCGGTCGCATTCTCCCTCCTGTGGAGGGAGTCCGCCCAGATGGGGGCCCCGTAAAGGGCCATGCTCTTCAAGATGCCGGCATACAAATGCCGGCATCTCGCCTTCGGCCCTCCCAGGTTTGGGAGGAGCCACGAGAGGGCGTTCGCCGCCTTCAGCAGGCGCGCTGACAACCCGCTGAAGTGCGGGCCGAAGCGCCACCTGCTGTCCAGGGTGAGGCCCAGATATTTCATCTGGGTCCTCACCCCGATCCTGACGCCCTCCACGACGATGTGGGCGTCAAGAGGGATGCGCTGCCGAGGCCCGTGGAAGAACACGGCCTCGGTCTTGTGCAGCGCAACCCCCAACCCGAGGCGGCGGATCCTTCCCGCGACCAAGGATCCGCCAGCCGAGGCCAAACTGGCCGCCTCCCTAAAATCCCTCCCCCGGGCAGTGAGGAGAGTGTCATCCGCGTAGCAGATGACACTCGTGCCCGGGAGGAGGGATCCCCGCAGGAGCCAGTCGAAGCCGATGTTCCACAGGAGTGGTCCTAGGACCGACCCCTGTGGAACACCAGACTCCGCGCCGTACCTCCGGACTTGGCCAGCCTTGTCTACGAGGAGGACCGCTCGGTCCTCCAAGTAGCTGGCCAAGAGGGCCCGCAAGTATGAAGGCACTCCGTGGTATCGGAGTGCCTCCAAGATCGTGGAGTGGGGGACGGAATTGAACGCGTTGGCTATGTCAAATGACACAGCCAACACTCCGTCCCCAGACTCCACGGCCTCCCTCACCTGGCCCTTCAGCCGGGCCAGCGCGTCCACTGTCGAACGCTCAACTCGGAAACCGAATTGGGCGTCCGACAGGTTCGGCCCAACCCCCCGCAGGAGGCCATTCAGCCGACCGGCGACGATCCCCTCGAACAGTTTACCGACCTCATCGAGCAGAACGATGGGTCGGTATGCCGAGGGGGAGTCTGCCGGTCGTCTCTCCTTACGGAGGAGGCACAGTTGCCCCTCCTTCCAGGCTTTCGGGAACCTCCCAGCCGTGAAACACGCGCTGAAGAGGTCCCGAAACCTGTCCGCCATTTGGATAGCCGCAATGGCCACCACCCTTGCGGGGACGCCGTCCGGCCCGGGGGCGGTTTTCTTGGCGCGGAGGCGAAGCGTCGCCGCGCCAAACTCCGCCCCCGTGACCGGAGGGACCTCCTCCGCCGGCAGAGCCGCCTCCCGCGGGGGGTCCATCACTGGAGGGGTGAAGTTGGTCCCTGTTGGAAACAAGGACCGAACCACCCCATCCAGCAACGCCGGCTCGAGGGTCTCTGCTAGCGGGGGACCGAAGGGGCGCAGTTTATTCCGCGCCGCCTTATATGGTCTCCCGTACGGGTCTCTGTCGAGACCCTCTAGCATTTCGGCCCTCGCCGCGTCGTCGGCGGCGAACATAGCCGCCTTGAGGACCTTCTTTGCCTCTACGTACGAGGCGTAGAGAAGGTCCTCGTTCGACGCGTCCCGCACGTTCCGCCGTCGACTCCGCGTGTAGGCCCTCCTGGCCACCACGCAGGTGGCCCGGAGCCCCGCCAGCTCCTCCGACCACCAATAGACGGCGCGTCGGGGAGGTGGGCGGCGAGACCGAGGCATGCTGGAGTTGCACACCTCGGTCAGGGACTCCCGCAGTCGGACCGCCGAGGCGTCGACGTCCAGGACATTGATAGGAGGCGTGAGCCAGTCCTGGACGAACGCCGCCTCCTTGGCCGCCTCTCGGTCCAGGTGGATCTGAGACCACCGTGGAAAGGGGGACTGGCCCGAGCGGGCCATCCCCCGGGGGCTCTGGGTGGAGACGATGTCGAACCGCACGTATCGGTGGTCCGACAAGGTCTCCACCGTTTCCACCCGCCAGCCGACGACGCGGGCGGCAAGTGCGGGGGTGGCGAACGACACGTCCACCACCGTCCCTCCCCGTTGCCGCACACACGTGTGTCCCTCTATTTAGGAGGGACACGCCCGACGAGGCCGCCCAAAATTCGACGGCCCGCCCGCGGACGTTGCAAGAGGCGGCCCGGTTGCCCCAGGCCGCCGACTTGGCGTTCAGGTCGCCCAATACGGCGACCTGGCGCGGCGCCGCCCTACCGACTACTGCGGTCAGGACTTCGAGAAAATCCTCGAAGTCCTGTAAAGAACCTTTTTTTTTTTTTTTTTTTTTTTTTTTTTTTTTTTTTTTGACGCTGGGAAAAATGCTTTATGCATACCCTCCCGTCGGGGGACGGAAGGGTTATGTGGGACTCCCGGTGCTCCCCACCGGTATACCCACTAAACGACCCAGCGGCACTCCCGCATCGCCTATATGGAGGGGAACTGGGAATCCGGCACAGCCTTTCCATCCAGCCCCCCGCCGACGACCGCCCGCCTTTACGGCGAGCCCTTCACCCTCCTCCCCACCCTGGGAGAGGGGCCCGAGAATAGCCGCGAGTGCTCGCGGTCATTCCCACCCGGCGGAAGTGGAGGATACGTGCAATGCGGGAGAAGACGCCCCCGCGCCTGTCTCCCGCTATCCTCCACAAGGAGGGGGAAGACGATTGAGGTTAGGTTAGGTTAGGTTAGGTTAGGTTAGGTTAGGTTAGGTTAGGTTAGGTTCCGTGGACCTGCTGGGTTGTCCCGTGGACCTGCTGGGTTGTCCCAGAGGGTGGGGAGGTGTACCCCAACGCGGCGCGTCCCCGGGTGGCGGATAGGGGAACGGCTCCCAGAAATGGGAGTTACCGGTTTACCGGCGCGGACCAAACACTGGGGTGGGATGGGGGGGGGGGGGGGATTTAGAGCGGGGATGCCGTCCATCTTGGTTCCCGTGAGTCGGCTGTATGGGTCAGTTTCCTCGCGGGATGCCGAGTGGACAGGTGCTTGGCTTGAGTTCAAGCTTGAGCTTGAGCGGAGGATAGCCTTCTTAGGCTTGCGGAGAGGTGTCGGGCCTTGGCGTGCACTTACCCTGCCGCCGGGCAGGCAGTGGGAGTTTTCTTCCCTGCCACCGCCCCAAAATCGTAACCCCGCAACACGGTCGCAGTCATGTTTTGCGATCTGAGCGGGACCGATAGGCCTTGGCTTGGTCGCCCGGGCTGCGAGGAAGACAACCTCTATAAAAAATTACCCGAGGATAAGCGGCGGCGCGGCGTAAGGTCTGGAAGGCTGAACGGAGTTTCAGTCGCTACCGCGTCCCCCGCCAGGGAAGTGTCGCTCCCCTGAGCGGGTTACGTTAGACTTCCCCGGTTACAGTGGGCACTGTCCGGGGTGACCCACCCTTCCCACTTACTCGTGGGATCTGATTATGAATAACTTTTTAAACAAATCTAGGTTAGGTGAGACGGTAGGGAGCGGTGAGGAGGTTGTATGCGCGTCTGCGCATAGCAACAGTGGTAGGGCGCTAGAGCCTGAGGAGGCGACGACGCCTCAATTGCGGGACGCCTTCGGGCGTTTCAAAAAAGGCCCTTCTAAGGGCCAACCAAAAGGCCCTTCTCAGGGCCAACCAAAAGGCCCTTCTCAGGGCCAACCAAAAGGCCCTTCTCAGGGCCAACCAAAAAGCCCTTCTCAGGGCTCCGCGGACGATGCCACTTTGGCGTCAGATGCTAGCCGCGCACCATCTGCGGCTAGCTTTTATTGCAGGGCTGACGTGTTGTCAGAGTCCGACAACGCGTTTGAGTCGGACTCAAGTTCGGCGATGGAGGTCGAAGATTGCCTCCAAAAACGCAAGCGGGCCTTCTTAAAGGATGGCAGTGAAGGTTCGTCGGACTCGACGAAGAGCATCAAGTCAAAGAAGGTGAAGGCCAAAAAGCCGAATCCGTCTTCGACTGTAGCGGACACCCACGACGTGGGTTTAGCGGATGCCCAACGGCAGCTAGATTTATCTCGGCGGAAACAACTCCAACAGGATCTGGAGGAGAAGGTTGCCGCCAAGGAGCAGCAGGCACGCGCCGCCCGGGCCAAGACTGGGTACGGCGCGTCCAGCGTCCTCTACGCGGACCACTCACTGGCCGAGCTAGAGCGGATGGCGCAAGAGGATGAAGAGGAAATTAAGGAGGTCGCCTCTAAGTCCTCTAATCTTAAAGGGACTCTACAGAAGTCCCTTAAGTGCAGGGCCGCCAGCATGGCCAGCATTGTCCGGGAGCTGGTGCAGCGCACAGCGACCGAGGAAACAAGGCAGCTGCAGGCGAAGGTAGATCGCCTGCAGTCGGAGGTCAGCCAGCTGCATAAGAAGCTGGCTGAAGTCATGGCCCGGCCATCTCAAGCCGAGCCGAGACCTGCGGCCGAAGGTCCTTCCTCCTCCAACCTTGAGGATATTATCCGCAAGGTAGTCATGGAGGAAAGGGCCTTCACGAGAGCCTGCTTCGCCGGTATAGAGGACAGGCTCTTGCCGGAAAAACGCCTCCGGCCGCCTCTCGCGGCGGACAAGAGGCCGTCCAAGCCGGGGCCATCCTCCCAGGAGCAGGACGCTCTGCTCCTCTCGACCACCCAGTCCAATCAGCCGTGGACGAAAGTGGTCAAGAAGGGGAAGGACAAGGGCAGGAAAAAGAAGACAGGAACGGGCGCCGACCCTGCCTCCCACGCCAACAACCCTCCTCCCTGCTCGTCCCAGGCGAATGGCAAGGGGAAGGGGAATGGTAAAGGGCAGGGGAAAACGTCGGCCCCTAAGCCCAGCACCGCTGCTCCCGCAGCTAAAAGGGCCTCTGCCGGTGGGAGGAAGCCTCTTGTTGCTCCCAAGACCGCGGCCGTCGTGGTGACGCTGACCGCGGAGGCTGCACAGCGAGGGGAAACGTACGAGTCAGTGCTGAGACGGGCTCGTACCAACGCCGATCCCACCCACCTGGGAATCGGCGCAATGACGTGCCGTCAGACCCAAGCCGGGGCTCGGATTTTCGAGTTCCCGGGGGCTCAGGGCGGCGCCAACGCGGACCTCTTCGCAACCAAGTTGCAAGAGGTCATTGCGGATGCGGCCAAAGTGGTCAGGCCCGTCAAGTCCGCCGCATTGGAGGTGTCCAATCTGGACGATTCGGTCACCAAAGAGGAGGTGGTGACGGCGGTCGCAGCCATGGGGGGCTGCAGCGTCGCAGCGGTACTGGGTCGGGACATCAGGCCCGGTCGCGGTGGCATGGGCACCATTCGCCTTGAGTGCCCAGTCATCGCGGCCAAGGCCGTCCTCGCCAAGGGACGGCTCACCGTCGGGTTTAGCTCGAGTGTGGTCCGGGCACTTGAAGAGCAGCCTCTGCGCTGCTTCAAGTGCTTTGGCATTGGACACACTCGGGCCCTCTGCACGTCCAAGGTGGACAGATCAAACTGTTGCTATCGCTGCGGCAAGGAGGGACACAGATCCGTCTCCTGCAAGGCCGCCACGCCACACTGTGCGGTGTGCGCCGCTAGTGGCCGCCCAGCGGGCCACGTCATGAAGGGGAGGAATTGCAATCCTCCCCCAAAGAAGGGCAAAGCACAGGCTCCGACTCAGCCTGCCGCCCCCGCCGTCGTCCCTGTATCTGGGACCTCGGTGGCCGACGAGGAGGGTGCGATGTCCGAATGATGAATGGGACCGGTCATCGCATCCTCCAGGCGAACACCAACCACTGCAAAGCAGCGCAGGACCTGCTGATGCAGGCCATAGCTGAGTGGTTGGTGGACGTGGCAGTGGTTGCCGAGCCGTACTCGGTCCCTGGCCGTTGGCTAGGCGATCCGGATGGCTTGGTGGCGTTGGTTTCGCGGCCTTCCACGGACTCCCCTCCCCTCTCGCTCTTAGAGAGGGGACCGGGATACGTTGCCGCCGCGTGGGGGAATATTGCTCTGGTGGGTGTATATTTCTCCCCAAACCGCCCTCTATCGGATTTCGAGAATTTTCTCGAAATCCTCACCGCAGTCGTCGGGAGGGCGGCGCCGCGCCAAGTCGTCGTATTGGGCGACCTAAATGCCAAGTCGGCGGCCTGGGGCAACCCGGCCACCACCTGCAACGTTCGCGGACGAGCCGTCGAGTTTTGGGCGACCTCGTCCGGCTTGTCCCTCCTTAACAGAGGGACAGTCCACACGTGTGTGCGGCAACTGGGAGGGTCGGTGGTCGATGTCTCGTTTGCCACCCCCGCACTTGCCGCCCGCGTCGTTGACTGGCGGGTGGAGATGGTGGAGACCTTGTCGGACCACCGATATGTGCGGTTCGACATCTCCACCCAGAGCCCCCGGGGGGTGGCCCCCTCGGGCCGATCCCCCTTTTCACGGTGGGCCCTCACTCACCTGGACCGGGGAGCGGCCAGGGAGGCGGCGTTCTTCCAGGACTGGCTCACGCCTCCCACCAATGTCCAAGACGTGGACGCCGCAGCGGTCCAGCTGCGAAAGTCCCTGACCGAGGTGTGCAACTCCAGCATGCCTCGGTCTCGCCGACCACCTCCCTGTCGCGCCGTCTATTGGTGGTCGGAGGAACTAGCGGGGCTCCGGGCCGCCTGCGTGAGGGCCAGGAGGGCCTACACGCGGAGCCGACGACGCAGTTTGCGGAACCCGGAGAACGAGGACCTTCTATACGCCTCATATGTAGAGGCAAAGAAGGTCCTCAAGGTGGCGATGTTTGCCGCCGAAGACGCGGCTAGAGCGGAGATGCTCGAGGGTCTCGACAGTGACCCGTACGGGAGACCGTATAAGGCGGCGCGGAATAAACTGGGCCCTTTTGGTCCCCCAATTGCGGAGACCCTCGAGCCGTCATTGCTGGATGGGGTGGTTCGGTCCTTGTTTCCAACTGGGACCAGATTCACCCCACCAGTGATGGACCCCCCGCAGGAGGCGGTTCCGCCGCAGGCAGAGGTCCCTCCGGTAACGGAGGTGGAGTTTGGAGTGGCGGCGCTCCGCCTCCGCGCCAAGAAGACGGCCCCCGGGCCGGACGGCGTCCCCGCACGGGTGGTGGCCATCGCCACCACCGAAATGGAGGAAAGGTTTCGGGACATCTTCAGCGCGTGCTTCGCGGCTGGGAGGTTCCCGAAACCTTGGAAGGAGGGGCAGCTGTGCCTCCTCCGGAAGGAGGAACGCCCGGCGGACTCCCCCTCGGCATACCGGCCCATCGTTCTGCTCGATGAGGCTGGTAAATTATTCGAGGGGATCGTCGCCGCTCGGCTTAATGGCCACTTGGGGGGGATAGGGCCGAACCTGTCGGACGCCCAATTCGGTTTCCGAAGAAGGCGTTCGACGGTTGACGCGCTGTCCCGGCTGAAGGGTCAGGTGAGGGAGGCTGTGGAGGCAGGGGACGCAGTTTTGGCTGTGTCATTTGACATAGCCAACGCCTTCAACTCCATTCCCCACCCGACAATACTCGAGGCGCTCCGCTACCATGGAGTGCCTCAGTATCTACGGAGCCTCCTGGCCGACTACCTGGAGGACCGAGCAGTCCTCCTTGTAGACAAAGCGGGCCAGCTTCGGCGGTACAGCGCAGAGTCCGGTGTTCCACAGGGGTCCGTCCTAGGACCACTCCTGTGGAACATCGGGTTTGACTGGCTCCTGCGGGGAACTCTCCTCCGCGGCACGAGTGTCATCTGCTACGCGGATGACACTCTTCTCACTGCTCGGGGGAGAGACTTCAGAGAGGCGGCGAGCCTGGCCTCGGCCGGTGGATCCTTAGTCGCGGGAAGGATCCGCCGCCTAGGATTGGGGGTGGCGCTGCATAAGACCGGGGCCGTGTTCTTCCACGGGCCCCGGCAGTGCACCCCTACTGACGCCCACATTGTCGTAGAGGGCGTCAGGGTCGAGGTGAAGGCCCAGATGAAATATCTGGGCCTAGTCCTCGATAGCAGGTGGCGCTTTGGCCCGCACTTCAGCGGGCTATCGACGCGCCTGCTAAAGGCCGCGGGCGCGCTCGCTTGGCTCCTCCCAAATCTGGGGGGGCCCAAAGCGCGATGCCGGCAATTATACGCCGGCATCTTGAAGAGCATGGCCCTATACGGGGCCCCCATCTGGGCGGACTCCCTCCAAAGGAGGGAGAACGCAACCGCGATCCGCAGGCCCCAGAGGGCTATCGCGCAGCGGGTGGCGAGGGCCTACCGCTCGGTGGGCTTCGCGGCGGCGTGCGCTCTGGCGGGTACCCCTCCTTGGGAGCTCGAGGCGTGGGTGCTCGCCAGAGTGTACGAGTGGACGGCGGGACGCAGGGCGCTCGGAGAGCACCCTACCCGAGAAGAGCGGGAAGCCGTCCGGCGAGAGGCGAGGGACGCGATCGTCCACCATTGGACGGAGGACCTCGCCTCCGCCACCTTCGGCCGCCGAACGCTGGACGCTCTAGGTCCAGTCCTGCAAGACTGGCTGGGGCGGTCCCGTGGTGCCCTCTCTTTCCGTCTGGTGCAGGTTTTGTCCGGGCATGGTTGCTTCGGATCATGCCTGCACCGGATAGGAAGAGAGGAGACCCCGTCGTGCCAAGAATGTGGCGCGGCAGAGGACACGGCGCAGCACACCCTCGAAGTGTGTCCGTCGTGGTCCGAACCGCGCCGCGACATGGTAGCGGTGGTTGGTCAGGACCTCTCGCTTCCAGGCGTGGTCTTATCCATGCTGGGAAGCGAGGAGGCCTGGACAGCCGTAGCCTCCTTTTGTGAGGACGTAATGTCCCAAAAGGAGGCAGCGGAGCGCGCGCGGGCGGATGACCCCCTCGCAGCACCGCTCCGCAGGCGAAGAAGGGGTGGGAGAAGGCGTTTGTACGACAACCGCCTTCCCCCTCCTGGTAGAGGATAGCGGGAGACAGGCGCGGGGGCGTCTTCTCCTGCATTGCAGATCCTCCATCTCCGCCGGGCGGGGATGGCCGAGCATTCACGGTCATTCCCGGGCCTCTCCCTTTAGGGAGGGGCGTGTGGGCCCCGCTGTAAAGGCGGGCGGTCGTCGGCGGGGGACTGGAAGAAAGCCAGTTTCCCAGTCCTCCTCCACGCAGACGATGCTGGAATGCCGCTGGGTTGTTTAGTGGGTATACCGGTCCTTTATAGACCGGGGAGTCCCACATACCCCCCCATCCCCCAATGGGGGGGCATGCGTAACGCATTTTTCCCAGCGCAAAAAAAAAAAAAAAAAAAAAAAAAAAAAAAAAAAAAAAAAAAAAAAAAAAGGTTAGGTTAGGTTAGGTAAGGTTAGGTTAGGTTAGGTTAGGTTAGGTTAGGTTAGGTTAGGTTAGGTTCCGCGGACCTGCTGGGTAGTCCCAGTGGGTGGGGAGGTGTACCCCAACGCGGCGCGTCCCCGGGTGGCGGATAGGGGAACGACTCCCAGAAATGGGAGTTACCGGTTTTCCGGCGCGGACCAAACACTGGGGTGGGATGGGGGGGGGGGGGGGGGGGGGATTTAGAGCGGGGATGCCGTCCATCTTGGTTCCCGTGAGTCGGCTGTATGGGTCAGTTTCCTCGCGGGATGCCGAGTGGTCAGGTGCTTGGCTTGAGTTCAAGCTTGAGCTTGAGCGGAGGATAGCCTTCTTAGGCTTGCGGAGAGGTGTCGGGCCTTGGCGTGCACTTACCCTGCCGCCGGGCAGGCAGTGGGAGTTTTCTTCCC
Organism: Philereme vetulata; assembly: GCA_918857605.2. Classification (NCBI taxonomy): domain Eukaryota; kingdom Metazoa; phylum Arthropoda; class Insecta; order Lepidoptera; family Geometridae; genus Philereme; species Philereme vetulata. Next base: position 6,970,961 of record OU975477.1, read on the forward strand.
TGCCACCGCCCCAAAATCGTAACCCCGCAACATGGTCGCAGTCATGTTTTGCGATCTGAGCGGGACCGATAGGCCTTGGCTTGGTCGCCCGGGCTGCGAGGAAGACAACCTCTATAAAAAATTACCCGAGGATAAGCGGCGGCGCGGCGTAAGGTCTGGAAGGCTGAACGGAGTTTCAGTCGCTACCGCGTCCCCCGCCAGGGAAGTGTCGCTCCCCTGAGCGGGTTACGTTAGACTTCCCCGGTTACAGTGGGCACTGTCCGGGGTGACCCACCCTTCCCACTTACTCGTGGGATCTGAATATGAATGACTCTATAAACAAATCTAGGTTAGGTGAGACGGTAGGGAGCGGTGAGGAGGTTGTATGCGCGTCTGCGCATAGCAACAGTGGTAGGGCGCTAGAGCCTGAGGAGGCGACGACGCCTCAATTGCGGGACGCCTTCGGGCGTTTCAAAAAAGGCCCTTCTAAGGGCCAACCAAACGGCCCTTCTCAGGGCCAACCAAAAGGCCCTTCTCAGGGCCAACCAAAAGGCCCTTCTCAGGGCCAACCAAAAGGCCCTTCTCAGGGCCAACCAAAAGGCCCTTCTCAGGGCCAAACCAAAGGCCCTTCTCAGGGCCAAACCAAAGGCCATTCTCAGGGCCACGCCGGCGATGCCAGTATGGCGTCGGAGGTTTGACGCCCATCACCGGGTAGCATGTTCCGCAGGCTGTCGGTCGACGTGTTGTCGGACTCCGACAACGAGTCGCTCGTTCCAGAGTTGGACGGAAGTTCGGCGATGGAAGCCGAAAGTCGCTTACAAAAGCGGAAGCGATCCTTCCTGAAGGACGGCGGCGAAGGCTCCTCGGACTCCACGAGGAGTGCTAAGCCAAAAAAGAAGGCGAAGGCCAAAAAGCCTTCCACTGTGGTGGACACCCACGACGTGGGTCTGGCGGACGCCCAACGTCAGTTGGACCTCGCACGAAGGGCTCAGTTCCAGGAAGACCTGGAAGAGAGGGTCGCCGCGAAGGAGATGCAGGCGCAGGCCGCCCGGGCTAAGTCCGGGTACGGTGCGTCTAGCGTCTTATACGCGGACCACTCGCTGGCCGAGCTGGAGCGCATGGCGCAGGAGGACGAAGAGGAGATCAGGGTGGTCGCCTCTAAGTCCTCCAATCTAAAAGGGACATTCCAAAAGTCCCTTAAATGGGGCCGCCAGCATGGGTGGCATCGTCCGGGAGCTGGTGCAACGCACAGCCACCGACGAGACGCGGCAACTGCAGGCGAAGTTAGATCGCCTGCAGTCGGAGGTCAGCCAGCTGCATAAGAAGCTGGCTGAGGTCACGGCCCAGCCAACCCAAGCTGAGCCGAGACCTGCGGTGGAGGGCCCTTCCTCCTCTTCCAACCTTGAGGATGTCATCCGCAAGGTTGTGATGGAGGAAAGGGCATTTACGAGAGCCTGCCTCGCTGGCATCGAGGACAGGCTCTTGCCCGAAAAGCGCCTCCGACCGCCCCTCGCGGCGGACAAGAGGCCGTGCGAGCCTGGGCCATCCTCCCAAAGGGAGGACGCCCTTCTCCCTTCCACCACCCCGTCCACCCAGCCGTGGACGAAGGTGGTCAAAAAGGGGAAGGGCAAGGCCAAGAAGGCGAGAGCGGCCGCCGCCCCTGCCTCCCCAGCCAACATCTCCCCTCCCTGCCCGTCCCAGACGACCGGCAAGGGGAAGGGGAAGGGGAAGGGGCAAAAGTCGGCCCCTAAGCCCGCCACCGCTGCTCCGGCAGCTAAAAGGGCCCCTGCCGGTGGGAGAAAAACCCTAGTTTCTCCCAAAACCGCGGCCGTCGTGGTGACGCTCACCGCGGAGGCTGCGGAGCGTGGTGAGACGTACGAGTCCGTGCTGAAACGGGCTCGTACCAACGCCGATCCCACCAAGCTGGGAATCGGTGCCATCACGTGCCGCCAGACCCAAGCCGGGGCTCGTATTTTCGAGTTCCCGGGGGCCCAGGGCGGCACCAACGCTGACCTCTTCGCAACGAAGTTGCAAGAGGTCATCGCGGACGCGGCCAAGGTGGTAAGGCCCGTCAAGTCGGCGGCCCTCGAGGTGACCAATCTGGACGATTCGGTCACCAAAGAGGAGGTCGTGGCGGCGCTCGCAGCAATAGGGGGCTGCAACACCGCAGCGGTACAGGGTCGGGCTATCAGGCCCGGCCGCGGCGGCATGGGCACAATCCGCCTGGAGTGCCCGGTCACCGCAGCTAAGGCCGTCCTTGCCAAGGGACGGCTTGCCGTCGGGTTTGGGTCGTGTGTGGTCCGAGCACTTGGTGAGCAGCCTTTGCGCTGCTACAAGTGCTTCGGAATCGGCCACACACGGGCCCTCTGTCCGTCCAAGGTGGACAGGTCGGACGCCTGTTACCGCTGCGGTAAGGAGGGGCACATGTCCGCCTCCTGCACGGCCGCCAAGCCGCACTGCGCGGTGTGCGCCGCCAGTGGCCGCCCGGCGGACCACGTGATGAGGGGGAGGAACTGCAATCCTCCCCCAAAGAAGGGCAAAGCGCAGGCGCCGTCCCAGCCTGCCGCTACCACCGTCGTCCCTGAGGCTGGGACCTCGGTGGCCGACGAGGGGGGTGCGATGTCCAAATGATGGATAGGTCCGGACATCGCATCCTACAGGCGAATACTAACCACTGTAAAGCAGCCCAGGACCTGCTGATGCACGCCCTGGCTGAGTGGTTAGTAGACGTTGCGGTGGTCGCCGAGCCGTACTCTGTCCCTGGCCGTTGGCTGGGTGATCGGGACGGCTCGGTGGCGTTGGTGTCGCGGTCTTCCACGGACTCCCCTCCCCTCTCGCTCTTAGAGAGGGGACCGGGATACGTGGCCGCCGCGTGGGGAGAAATAGCCCTGGTGGGGGTCTATTTCTCCCCTAACCGCCCTTTACAGGACTTCGAGGATTTTCTCGAAGTCCTGACCGCAGTAGTCGGTAGGGCGGCGCCGCGCCAGGTCGCCGTATTGGGCGACCTGAACGCCAAGTCGGCGGCCTGGGGCAACCGGGCCGCCTCTTGCAACGTCCGCGGGCGGGCCGTCGAATTTTGGGCGGCCTCGTCGGGCGTGTCCCTCCTAAATAGAGGGACGGCCCACACGTGTGTGCGGCAACGGGGAGGGACGGTGGTGGACGTGTCGTTCGCCACCCCCCGCACTTGCCGCCCGCGTCGTCGGCTGGCGGGTGGAAACGGTGGAGACCTTGTCGGACCACCGATACGTGCGGTTCGACATCGTCTCCACCCAGAGCCCCCGGGGGATGGCCCGCTCGGGCCAGTCCCCCTTTCCACGGTGGGCTCAGATCCACCTGGACCGAGGGGCGGCCAAGGAGGCGGCGTTCGTCCAGGACTGGCTCACGCCTCCTATCAATGTCCTGGACGTCGACGCCTCGGCGGTCCGACTGCGGGAGTCCCTGACCGAGGTGTGCAACTCCAGCATGCCTCGGTCTCGCCGCCCACCTCCCCGACGCGCCGTCTATTGGTGGTCGGAGGAGCTGGCGGGGCTCCGGGCCGCCTGCGTGGTGGCCAGGAGGGCCTACACGCGGAGTCGACGGCGGAACGTGCGGGACGCGTCGAACGAGGACCTTCTCTACGCCTCGTACGTAGAGGCAAAGAAGGTCCTCAAGGCGGCTATGTTCGCCGCCGACGACGCGGCGAGGGCCGAAATGCTAGAGGGTCTCGACAGAGACCCGTACGGGAGATCGTATAAGGCGGCGCGGAATAAACTGCGCCCCTTCGGTCCCCCGCTAGCAGAGACCCTCGAGCCGGCGTTTCTGGATGGGGTGGTTCGGTCCTTGTTTCCAACAGGGACCAACTTCACCCCTCCAGTGATGGACCCCCCGCGGGAGGCGGCTCCGCCGGCGGAGGAGGTCCCTCCGGTCACGGGGGCGGAGTTTGGCGCGGCGACGCTTCGCCTCCGCGCCAAGAAAACCGCCCCCGGGCCGGACGGCGTCCCCGCAAGGGTGGTGGCCATTGCGGCCACCCAAATGGCGGACAGGTTTCGGGACCTCTTCAGCGCGTGTTTCACGGCTGGGAGGTTCCCGAAAGCCTGGAAGGAGGGGCAGCTGTGCCTCCTCCGTAAGGAGAGACGACCGGCAGACTCCCCCTCGGCATACCGACCCATCGTTCTGCTCGATGAGGTCGGTAAACTGTTCGAGGGGATCGTCGCCGGTCGGCTGAATGGCCTCCTGCGGGGGGTTGGGCCGAACCTGTCGGACGCCCAATTCGGTTTTCGAGTTGGGCGTTCGACAGTGGACGCGCTGGCCCGGCTGAAGGGCCAGGTGAGGGAGGCCGTGGAGTCTGGGGACGGAGTGTTGGCTGTGTCATTTGACATAGCCAACGCGTTCAACTCCGTCCCCCACTCCACGATCTTGGAGGCACTCCGGTACCACGGAGTGCCTTCATACTTGCGGGCCCTCTTGGCCAGCTACTTGGAGGACAGAGCGGTCCTCCTCGTAGACAAGGCTGGCCAAGTCCGGAGGTACGGCGCGGAGTCTGGTGTTCCGCAGGGGTCGGTCCTAGGACCACTCCTGTGGAACATCGGCTTCGACTGGCTCCTGCGGGGATCCCTCCTCCCGGGCACGAGTGTCATCTGCTACGCGGATGACACTCTCCTCACTGCCCGGGGGAGGGATTTTAGGGAGGCGGCCAGTTTGGCCTCGGCTGGCGGATCCTTGGTCGCGGGAAGGATCCGCCGCCTCGGGTTGGGGGTTGCGCTGCACAAGACCGAGGCCGTGTTCTTCCACGGGCCTCGGCAGCGCATCCCTCTTGACGCCCACATCGTCGTGGAGGGCGTCAGGATCGGGGTGAGGACCCAGATGAAATATCTGGGCCTCACCCTGGACAGCAGGTGGCGCTTCGGCCCGCACTTCAGCGGGTTGTCAGCGCGCCTGCTGAAGGCGGCGAACGCCCTCTCGTGGCTCCTCCCAAACCTGGGAGGGCCGAAGGCGAGATGCCGGCATTTGTATGCCGGCATCTTGAAGAGCATGGCCCTTTACGGGGCCCCCATCTGGGCGGACTCCCTCCACAGGAGGGAGAATGCGACCGCCATCCGCAGGCCCCAAAGGGCCATTGCACTGCGGGTGGCGAGAGCCTACCGCTCGGTGGGCTTTGCGGTAGCGTGCGCTCTGGCCGGCACCCCGCCTTGGGAACTCGAGGCGTGGGTGCTCGCCAGAGTGTACGAGTGGACGGCGGGGCGTAGGGCGCTCGGGGAGTGCCCTGCCCCAGAAGAGCGGGAGGCCGTCCGCAGAGAGGCGAGGGACGCAACCGTCCAACATTGGACGGAGGCCCTCGCCACCGCAGCCTTTGGCCGCAGAACGTTGGACGCGCTCGGGCCAGTCCTGCAGGACTGGCTCGGGCGGTCCCACGGTTTCCTTTCTTTCCGTCTGGTGCAGGTGCTATCCGGGCATGGCGTCTTCGGATCGTGCCTGCATCGGATCGGAAGAGAGGAGACCCCGGCCTGCCACGATTGTGGCGCGGCGGTGGACACGGCGCAGCACACCCTGGAGGTGTGTGCGTCGTGGTCTGGGCCGCGCCGCCAATTGATGGCGGTGGTCGGGCAGGACCTCTCGCTGCCCAGCGTGGTTTTAGCCATGCTGGGAAGCGAGGAGTCCTGGGCTGCGGTGGCCTCCTTTTGCGAGGAAGTAATTTCGCAAAAGGAGGCGACGGAGCGGGCGCGGGAGGAAGACCCTCTCGCAGCGCCACTCCGCAGGCGACGAACGGGTCGGAGAAGGCGATTGCACGACAATCGTCTTCCCCCTCCTGGTGGAGGATAGCGGGAGACAGGCGCGGGGGCGTCTTCTCCCGCATTGCACGTATCCTCCACTTCCGCCGGGTGGGAATGACCGCGAGCACTCGCGGCTATTCTCGGGCCCCTCTCCTAGGGTGGGGAGGGGGGTGAAGGGCTCGCCGTAAAGGCGGGCGGTCGTCGGCGGGGGGCTGGATGGAAAGGCTGTGCCGGATTCCCAGTTCCCCTCCATATAGGCGATGCGGGAGTGCCGCTGGGTCGTTTAGTGGGTATACCGGTGGGGAGCACCGGGAGTCCCACAAAACCCTTCCGTCCCCCGACGGGAGGGTATGCATAAAGCATTTTTCCCAGCGTCAAAAAAAAAAAAAAAAAAAAAAAAAAAAAAAAAAAAAAAAAAAAGGTTAGGTTAGGTTAGGTTAGGTTAGGTTAGGTTAGGTTAGGTTAGGTTAGGTTAGGTTCTACGCGGACGACACAATGGTGGCTGTGCGCGGGAGCGACAAGCGGGAAACCTCCCGGAGGGCGGAAGTGGCGGCCGAGCTGGCGATTGAACGGATCACCAGGCTCGGCCTAAAGGTGAGCCTCCCGAAGACTGAGGCTATAGTCTTCGGGGGGCGCGGGTGGAATCTGCCCGCGAATGCGGCGCTCACCCTGGAGGGTGGAGCGGTCCAAATAAAGCCCCACATTAAATATCTGGGGCTCATATTGGACCGCAAGTGGGATTTCGGGGAGCATTTCTCGAGGTTAGCTCCCCGAATCGTGGGCGCCGCATCGGCGCTGGGCAGCCTTCTGCCCAATATAGGAGGGCCGGGCTCCTTGTGCCGCCGGCTATATGCCGGCGTGACAAGGAGCATGGCCCTCTATGGGGCCCCAATATGGGCGGACAAGCTCTCCGCCCGAAATAGGGCCCTGCTGCGGAGGCCACAACGGGTCGTGGCCCTCAGGATGGTGAGGGCCTATATGACGGTGGCCCATGCAGTGGCCTGCCTCCTCGCGTGCACCCCCCCGTGGGAGCTAGACGCAGAGGTGCACGCAGAGACCTACCAACGTAGGTCCAGGGTCCGGACAACAGGTGAACGCCCGGACCCCGAGGAGGTGGCAGCCTCCCGTCGCGCGACGGAGCGCCGACTGCGGGACCGATGGAAGGCCCAACTCGAGGTCGCCCCATATGGTCTCCGTACCATAGAGGCGATCCTCCCAACGGCCGACCTTTGGCTGAAGAGGGCAGTCGGCGCGACGTCGTACCGGCTCGTGCAGGTACTGACCGGGCATGGGTGCTTCGGTCACTACCTGCACAGAATCGGAAGAGAGCCGGCCCCGCTGTGCCATGAGTGCGGAAGTCCCGACGACACCGCGCAGCACACCCTTGAGGTGTGCAGTCGTTGGGACGCGGAGCGTGGCCTCATGGCACGCACCATTCAGCGGGTGGACCTCTCGCTCCAAAGCATTGTTGAAGCAATGCTGAGCAACGAGAGGTCCTGGGAGGCGGTGGTCTCCTTCTGCGAAACAGTCATTTAGCAAAAGGAGACCGCGGAGCGGGAGCGCGAGGAAGATCCTCTCGCGCACCCCCTCCGGCGCAGACGGCTTGGGTTGAGAAGGCGGCGTTTCGCCGCCAGACTCAACCCATAGTGGCTGCAGGTGGAGGATGGGAGTCCTCTGCCCGCAGTGATCAGCCACTGAGCGGTCTGGGAGAGGGCCAAGCGTGCTCGCCCTTCTCCCCTTCGGCGCGGGAAGCCCCGGCAACGGCTGGGGTGCCACCGGTGGACATCGTGGACTATGCCTTCGCGGGTTCCACGGTGTCCAACAAAACCGGCGAGAGGGCACGTCCGGGTGGTTTTTAGTGGGTAGCACTCCCTACCTCTCCTCACTCTGAGGAGGGAGAGGCGATGTGTAGTCCCACATAACCCTCCGACACTCCCATGTTCGGAGGGTATGCGTAACGCATTTTCCACCTGGTCAACAAAAAAAAAAAAAAAAAAAAAAAAAGGTTAGGTTAGGTTAGGTTAGGTTAGGTTTTTTTTTTTTTTTTTTTTTTTTTTTTTTTTTTGTCCTGTCCGGGCGCAGAGGCCCGGCCCGCGAGCTATCCTACATGATGCCTCGGACGTGGTGGTCGGAGTCTTTATTTCTGAATAATTGTACACAGGGTGATTCTTTATTTTCTTAGTCTAACATGGAGGTTGTATCTTTATTTCTTATTATCTATACATTGTTTTATTACTATTTTATTGTCTTATCTCTATTGTCTATACAAGTCTATATAATTATCATAATTAATTTATAATTACATTGTCTTTATTTATAATATATTTGGCACTTTTCATATCTTATATGTGAAGGTTTACAATTTTTAATTCTATTTATTCTTACTTACTACTCTTTTAACTACTTTAGTACAATAATCTATAAAGATATTTCTTTGGTATTTATCTTCAATTATTTTACTAATGCTATCTATGTTAACTTTATGATCCATCTCACATTCAACTTGAAATCTCATTTTCCCATAGATAGGGCATTCCGTAATGACGTGCAACGCGCTCTCTTCGACTTCAGGGTCGCAGTCGCACGACGGGCTGTCCTTGCACCTGAATCTATACAAGTACGAGGAGAACCCGCCGTGCCCTGTCATAAATTGAACGATAATTTTATCAATTATTATATTTTTGATTATCGGATACGCGCTAATTGCATTCGGGAAGAAGATTTTAGTAGCGGATGCCGTTTCACCGTCTGCGTATCTCTGGTTCCATTCTCCAAGCGACAGCAGGCGTATTTGTCGCCTGGCGAAGGATATTGGACACCTGCAGTAGTCTGGCTTTGTCTTTTTGTATAACGCCGCGTCCTTTGCCAGACCGTCAGCTCTCTCGTTTCCCTCCAGCCCCGCGTGTGCCTTAATCCAGAATAATTGTATATTCTGGCCCATTTGGTTGATTTTCCTAATGTTGGCTCTCGTGTCTACCGCAAGGGGATGGAGGGAACGACAGTCTGTCACCGTTTCAAGGGCGGATCTCGAGTCACAAAAAATGCTACAACTGAGGTTCGCGAATTTTAGTGCATATTCAGTTGCTTTATAGAGGGCCAGTAACTCCGCCTGGTACACGGTGCAGCACTGGTCCAGCTTTAGCTTTCGGGAACTTGTCTCCGCCGCATTAGTCCATACAGAAAATGCGGCGCCGACCTTTCCCTCCAGCTTGCTGCCGTCGGTGAAAATGTTCAGGCCATCGTTGTTGTAATGCTGTACCAGTGCTGCCTCATCCACCACGCAGGTGAATTCTGACCCTATCTGCTCCGCGGGATGTGGTGTGTCGCTGAAAGCAACCCGTCTTTCCATATCCCGGTCTCCTATTACTTGCTGGGTGTAACCTTTTCTTATCTCATAAAGCAAGGCTGCTTCCCTGACTCTGATGTCCATAGGAAGCAGCCCAGCGAGTAATAGTGCCGAGTTTAGGGAGACCGTTCTGTATGCCTTTACGATTTTCTGTGCGAACCCCCGTTGGACAGCATCTAACTGTTTACGGATTCCAAGCTTATTGGTAGCAGGCGCCCACGCACTCGCCGCGTACAAGATCGTTGGCTCAACTACCGCCGTATAGATGATTTTTACAACCTACCCCTTGTGGTTAGGTTAGGTTAGGTTAGGTTAGGTTAGGTTAGGTTAGGTTAGGTTAGGTTAGGTTAGGTTAGGTTAGGTTAGGTTCCGCGGACCTGCTGGGTAGTCCCAGTGGGTGGGGAGGTGTACCCCAACGCGGCGCGTCCCCGGGTGGCGGATAGGGGAACGGCTCCCAGAAATAGGAGTTACCGGTTTACCGGCGCGGACCAAACACTGGGGTGGGATGGGGGGGGGGGGGATTTAGAGCGGGGATGCCGTCCATCTTGGTTCCCGTGAGTCGGCTGTATGGGTCAGTTTCCTCGCGGGATGCCGAGTGGACAGGTGCTTGGCTTGAGTTCAAGCTTGAGCTTGAGCGGAGGATAGCCTTCTTAGGCTTGCGAAGAGGTGTCGGGCCTTGGCGTGCACTTACCCTGCCGCCGGGCAGGCAGTGGGAGTTTTCTTCCCTGCCACCGCCCCAAAATCGTAACCCCGCAACACGGTCGCAGTCATGTTTTGCGATCTGAGCGGGACCGATAGGCCTTGGCTTGGTCGCCCGGGCTGCGAGGAAGACAACCTCTATAAAAAATTACCCGAGGATAAGCGGCGGCGCGGCGTAAGGTCTGGAAGGCTGAACGGAGTTTCAGTCGCTACCGCGTCCCCCGCCAGGGAAGTGTCGCTCCCCTGAGCGGGTTACGTTAGACTTCCCCGGTTACAGTGGGCACTGTCCGGGGTGACCCACCCTTCCCACTTACTCGTGGGATCTGATTATGAACAACTTTTTAAACAAATCTAGGTTAGGTGAGACGGTAGGGAGCGGTGAGGAGGTTGTATGCGCGTCTGCGCATAGCAACAGTGGTAAGGCGCTAGAGCCTGAGGAGGCGACGACGCCTCAATTGCGGGACGCCTTCGGGCGTTTCAAAAAAGGCCCTTCTAAGGGCCAACCAAAAGGCCCTTCTCAGGGCCATCCAAAAGGCCCTTCTCAGGGCCAACCAAAAGGCCCTTCTCAGGGCCAACCAAAAAGCCCTTCTCAGGGCTCCGCGGACGATGCCACTTTGGCGTCAGATGCTAGCCGCGCACCATCTACGGCTAGCTTTTATTGCAGGGCTGACGTGTTGTCAGAGTCCGACAACGCGTTTGAGTCGGACTCAAGTTCGGCGATGGAGGTCGAAGATTGCCTCCAAAAACGCAAGCGGGCCTTCTTAAAGGATGGCAGTGAAGGTTCGTCGGACTCGACGAAGAGCACCAAGTCAAAGAAGGTGAAGGCCAAAAAGCCGAATCCGTCTTCGACTGTAGCGGACACCCACGACGTGGGTTTAGCGGATGCCCAACGGCAGCTAGATTTATCTCGGCGGAAACAACTTCAACAGGATCTGGAGGAGAAGGTTGCCGCCAAGGAGCAGCAGGCACGCGCCGCCCGGGCCAAGACTGGGTACGGCGCGTCCAGCGTCCTCTACGCGGACAACTCGCTGGCCGAGCTAGAGCGGATGGCGCAAGAGGATGAAGAGGAAATTAAGGAGGTCGCCTCTAAGTCCTCTAATCTTAAAGGGACTCTACAGAAGTCCCTTAAGTGCAGGGCCGCCAGCATGGCCAGCATTGTCCGGGAGCTGGTGCAGCGCACAGCGACCGAGGAAACAAGGCAGCTGCAGGCGAAGGTAGATCGCCTGCAGTCGGAGGTCAGCCAGCTGCATAAGAAGCTGGCTGAAGTCATGGCCCGGCCATCTCAAGCCGAGCCGAGACCTGCGGCCGAAGGTCCTTCCTCCTCCAACCTTGAGGATATTATCCGCAAGGTAGTCATGGAGGAAAGGGCCTTCACGAGAGCCTGCTTCGCCGGTATAGAGGACAGGCTCTTGCCGGAAAAACGCCTCCGGCCGCCTCTCGCGGCGGACAAGGGGCCGTCTAAGCCGGGGCCATCCTCCCAGGAGCAGGACGCTCTGCTCCCCTCGACCACCCAGTCCAATCAGCCGTGGACGAAAGTGGTCAAGAAGGGGAAGGACAAGGGCAGGAAAAAGAAGACAGGAACGGGCGCTGACCCTGCCTCCCACGCCAACAACCCTCCTCCCTGCTCGTCCCAGGCGAATGGCAAGGGGAAGGGGAATGGTAAAGGGCAGGGGAAAACGTCGGCCCCTAAGCCCAGCACCGCTGCTCCCGCAGCTAAAAGGGCCTCTGCCGGTGGGAGGAAGCCTCTTGTTGCTCCCAAGACCGCGGCCGTCGTGGTGACGCTGACCGCGGAGGCTGCACAGCGAGGGGAAACGTACGAGTCAGTGCTGAGACGGGCTCGTACCAACGCCGATCCCACCCACCTGGGAATCGGCGCAATGACGTGCCGTCAGACCCAAGCCGGGGCTCGGATTTTCGAGTTCCCGGGGGCTCAGGGCGGCGCCAACGCGGACCTCTTCGCAACCAAGTTGCAAGAGGTCATTGCGGATGCGGCCAAAGTGGTCAGGCCCGTCAAGTCCGCCGCATTGGAGGTGTCCAATCTGGACGATTCGGTCACCAAAGAGGAGGTGGTGACGGCGGTCGCAGCCATGGGGGGCTGCAGCGTCGCAGCGGTACTGGGTCGGGACATCAGGCCCGGTCGCGGTGGCATGGGCACCATTCGCCTTGAGTGCCCAGTCATCGCGGCCAAGGCCGTCCTCGCCAAGGGACGGCTCACCGTCGGGTTTAGCTCGAGTGTGGTCCGGGCACTTGAAGAGCAGCCTCTGCGCTGCTTCAAGTGCTTTGGCATTGGACACACTCGGGCCCTCTGCACGTCCAAGGTGGACAGATCAAACTGTTGCTACCGCTGCGGCAAGGAGGGACACAGATCCGTCTCCTGCAAGGCCGCCACGCCACACTGTGCGGTGTGCGCCGCTAGTGGCCGCCCAGCGGGCCACGTCATGAAGGGGAGGAATTGCAATCCTCCCCCAAAGAAGGGCAAAGCACAGGCTCCGACTCAGCCTGCCGCCACCGCCGTCGTCCCTGTAGCTGGGACCTCGGTGGCCGACGAGGAGGGTGCGATGTCCGAATGATGAATGGGACCGGTCATCGCATCCTCCAGGCGAACACCAACCACTGCAAAGCAGCGCAGGACCTGCTGATGCAGGCCATAGCTGAGTGGTTGGTGGACGTGGCAGTGGTTGCCGAGCCGTACTCGGTCCCTGGCCGTTGGCTAGGCGATCCGGATGGCTTGGTGGCGTTGGTTTCGCGGCCTTCCACGGACTCCCCTCCCCTCTCGCTCTTAGAGAGGGGACCGGGATACGTGGCCGCCGCGTGGGGGAATATTGCGCTGGTGGGTGTATATTTCTCCCCAAACCGCCCTCTATCGGATTTCGAGAATTTTCTCGAAATCCTCACCGCAGTCGTCGGGAGGGCGGCGCCGCGCCAAGTCGTCGTATTGGGCGACCTAAATGCCAAGTCGGCGGCCTGGGGCAACCCGGCCACCACCTGCAACGTTCGCGGACGAGCCGTCGAGTTTTGGGCGACCTCGTCCGGCTTGTCCCTCCTTAACAGAGGGACAGTCCACACGTGTGTGCGGCAACTGGGAGGGTCGGTGGTCGATGTCTCGTTTGCCACCCCCGCACTTGCCGCCCGCGTCGTTGACTGGCGGGTGGAGATGGTGGAGACCTTGTCGGACCACCGATATGTGCGGTTCGACATCTCCACCCAAAGCCCCCGGGGGGTGGCCCCCTCGGGCCGATCCCCCTTTCCACGGTGGGCCCTCACTCACCTGGACCGGGGAGCGGCCAGGGAGGCGGCGTTCCTCCAGGACTGGCTCACGCCTCCCACCAATGTCGAGGACGTGGACGCCGCAGCGGTCCAGCTGCGAAAGTCCCTGACCGAGGTGTGCAACTCCAGCATGCCTCGGTCTCGCCGACCACCTCCCCGTCGCGCCGTCTATTGGTGGTCGGAGGAACTAGCGGGGTTCCGGGCCGCCTGCGTGAGGGCCAGGAGGGCCTACACGCGGAGCCGACGACGCAGTTTGCGGAACCCGGAGAACGAGGACCTTCTATACGCCTCATATGTAGAGGCAAAGAAGGTCCTCAAGGTGGCGATGTTTGCCGCCGAAGACGCGGCTAGAGCGGAGATGCTCGAGGGTCTCGACAGTGACCCGTACGGGAGACCGTATAAGGCGGCGCGGAATAAACTGCGCCCCTTTGGTCCCCCAATTGCGGAGACCCTCGAGCCGTCATTGCTGGATGGGGTGGTTCGGTCCTTGTTTCCAACTGGGACCAGATTCACCCCACCAGTGATGGACCCCCCGCAGGAGGCGGTTCCGCCGGAGGCAGAGGTCCCTCCGGTAACGGAGGTGGAGTTTGGAGTGGCGGCGCTCCGCCTCCGCGCCGAAAAGACGGCCCCCGGGCCGGACGGCGTCCCCGCACGGGTTGTGGCCATCGCCACCACCGAAATGGAGGAAAGGTTTCGGGACATCTTCAGCGCGTGCTTAGCGGCTGGGAGGTTCCCGAAACCTTGGAAGGAGGGGCAGCTGTGCCTCCTCCGGAAGGAGGAACGCCCGGCGGACTCCCCCTCGGCATACCGGCCCATCGTTCTGCTCGATGAGGCTGGTAAATTATTCGAGGGGATCGTCGCCGCTCGGCTTAATGGCCACTTGGGGGGGATAGGGCCGAACCTGTCGGACGCCCAATTCGGTTTCCGAAGAAGGCGTTCGACGGTTGACGCGCTGTCCCGGCTGAAGGGTCAGGTGAGGGAGGCCGTGGAGGCAGGGGACGGAGTTTTGGCTGTGTCATTTGACATAGCCAACGCCTTCAACTCCATTCCCCACCCGACAATACTCGAGGCGCTCCGCTACCATGGAGTGCCTCAGTATCTACGGAGCCTCCTGGCCGACTACCTGGAGGACCGAGCAGTCCTCCTTGTAGACAAAGCGGGCCAGCTTCGGCGGTACAGCGCAGAGTCCGGTGTTCCACAGGGGTCCGTCCTAGGACCACTCCTGTGGAACATCGGGTTTGACTGGCTCCTGCGGGGAACTCTCCTCCGCGGCACGAGTGTCATCTGCTACGCGGATGACACTCTTCTCACTGCTCGGGGGAGAGACTTCAGAGAGGCGGCGAGCCTGGCCTCGGCCGGTGGATCCTTAGTTGCGGGAAGGATCCGCCGCCTAGGATTGGGGGTGGCGCTGCATAAGACCGGGGCCGTGTTCTTCCACGGGCCCCGGCAGCGCACCCCTACTGACGCCCACATTGTCGTAGAGGGCGTCAGGGTCGAGGTGAAGGCCCAGATGAAATATCTGGGCCTAGTCCTCGATAGCAGGTGGCGCTTTGGCCCGCACTTCAGCGGGCTATCGACGCGCCTGCTAAAGGCCGCGGGCGCGCTCGCTTGGCTCCTTCCAAATCTGGGGGGGCCCAAAGCGCGATGCCGGCAATTATACGCCGGCATCTTGAAGAGCATGGCCCTATACGGGGCCCCCATCTGGGCGGACTCCCTCCAAAGGAGGGAGAACGCAACCGCGATCCGCAGGCCCCAGAGGGCTATCGCGCAGCGGGTGGCGAGGGCCTACCGCTCGGTGGGCTTCGCGGCGGCGTGCGCTCTGGCGGGTACCCCTCCTTGGGAGCTCGAGGCGTGGGTGCTCGCCAGAGTGTACGAGTGGACGGCGGGACGCAGGGCGCTCGGAGAGCACCCTACCCGAGAAGAGCGGGAAGCCGTCCGGCGAGAGGCGAGGGACGCGATCGTCCACCATTGGACGGAGGACCTCGCCTCCGCCACCTTCGGCCGCCGAACGCTGGACGCTCTAGGTCCAGTCCTGCAAGACTGGCTGGGGCGGTCCCATGGTGCCCTCTCTTTCCGTCTGGTGCAGGTTTTGTCCGGGCGTGGTTGCTTCGGATCATGCCTGCACCGGATAGGAAGAGAGGAGACCCCGTCGTGCCATGAATGTGGCGCGTCAGAGGACACGGCGCAGCACACCCTCGAAGTGTGTCCGTCGTGGTCCGAACCGCGCCGCGACATGGTAGCGGTGGTTGGTCAGGACCTCTCGCTTCCAGGCGTGGTCTTATCCATGCTGGGAAGCGAGGAGGCCTGGACAGCCGTAGCCTCCTTTTGTGAGGACGTAATGTCCCAAAAGGAGGCAGCGGAGCGCGCGCGGGAGGATGACCCCCTCGCAGCACCGCTCCGCAGGCGAAGATGGGGTGGGAGAAGGCGTTTGTACGACAACCGCCTTCCCCCTCCTGGTGGAGGATAGCGGGAGACAGGCGCGGGGGCGTCTTCTCCTGCATTGCAGATCCTCCATCTCCGCCGGGCGGGGATGGCCGAGCATTCACGGTCATTCCCGGGCCTCTCCCTTTAGGGAGGGGCGTGTGGGCCCCGCTGTAAAGGCGAGCGGTCGTCGGCGGGGGACTGGAAGAAAGCCAGTTTCCCAGTCCTCCTCCACGCAGACGATGCTGGAATGCCACTGGGTTGTTTAGTGGGTATACCGGTCCTTTATAGACCGGGGAGTCCCACATACCCCCCCCCCATCCCCCAATGGGGGGGCATGCGTAACGCATTTTTCCCAGCGCAAAAAAAAAAAAAAAAAAAAAAAAAAAGGTTAGGTTAGGTTAGGTTAGGTTAGGTTAGGTTAGGTTAGGTTAGGTTAGGTTAGGTTAGGTTAGGTTAGGTTAGGTTAGGTTAGGTTAGGTTAGGTTAGGTTAGGTTAGGTTCGTGCGGCGGCAAGGGGGGTCAATCGTGGACGTCACGTTCGCGACCCCTGCCATAGCTGCACGCGTCACGGATTGGCGCGTCCTGGAGGATGTGGAGACCCTCTCAGATCACCTGTACATCAGGATGAGGGTCTTCACAGCGGGGGTTCCACCGTCGCCCATCACGGGCAGAGCCAGGAGGGGGCGAAAGTTCCCAAAGTGGTCCCTGGTCCATTTGGACAGGGACAAGGCGAACGAGGCGGCCATGGTGGAGGCGTGGTGTGCTGCCCCACCCGTCACCCTCGGAGCTGAGGAAAGGGCGGCACAGTTCCGAGTCGCACTACAGACGGTGTGCGACGCGGCTATGCCTCGGGTCGGTCGCCTGTTCGCCCGCAAGAGAGTATACTGGTGGTCCGCTGAAATTGCGGCCCTGCGGTCCACCAGTAACAGTGCCCGCCGCGCCTACCAACACTGTAGGCGCAGGCGGCACAGTGCGGAAGAGGAGGAAGGGCTCCACAGGGCCCTCAAAGAGGCTAAGGGGGCCCTCCAGGTTGCGATCGCCAAGGCCAAGGACGAAGCTCGCCAGTCGTTCTTGGCTACCCTGGACAGGGACCCATGGGGGCGGCCGTACAAGGTGGTGCGCAACAAAATGCACAGCGCTCCCCCCATGGACTCCCTGGAGCCCGAACTCCTCCAGAGGGTAGTCGAGGGGCTGTTCCCGCCACCTCCCTCGATCTCTCCCCCGTCGATGGTCGACCCCAGAACGGAGTCGGAGGCCGAGCTCGTCGTTGCACCAATAAGTGACGACGAGTTCAAGCGTGTGACAGACCGACTCCGGGGCTGCAAAAAAGCCCCGGGCCCGGACGGCGTTCCCGGTCGCGTCCTCGCAGTCGCCCTGGAACACCTTGGGGACCGACTCAGGCACGTCATGGATGACTGCCTGAGAGAGGGAAGGTTCCCGAGGGTGTGGAAGGAGGGGCGACTATGCCTCCTCCGTAAAGAGGGTCGGCCACAGGATTGCCCGTCCGCCTATCGCCCCATAGTGCTGCTGGATGAGGCCGGAAAAGCGTTTGAACGCATCCTGGCCTCCCGGATCCTGCAGCACCTGGAGACCGCCGGCCCGAACGTCTCTGATAGACAATTCGGGTTCCGGGAAGGGCGGTCCACGCTCGACGCGCTGAAGTCACTGAAGGACTTTTGTGACTACGCGTCGAGCAGGGGGGAGGGTGTCATCGCGGTGTCACTAGACATCGCAAACGCATTTGGCACCCTCCCCTATGGGGTGATCAGTGAGGCACTTCGATACCATGAGGTGCCTCACTACCTAAGGCGAATTGTTGAGCACTACCTAACCGAGAGGGTAGTGCTCTGGGAAAACAAGGACGGGCAACAGGGGGAGAGACAGATGGCCTGCGGCGTGCCCCAGGGTTCCGTGCTCGGTCCACTTTTATGGAACCTGGGGTACGACTGGGCAATCCGGGGGGAGCTGCTTCCGCGCACACTCGTCGTCTGCTACGGGGACGACACAATGGTGGCTGTGCGCGGGAGCGACAAGCGGGAAACCTCCCGGAGGGCGGAAGTGGCGGCCGAGCTGGCGATTGAACGGATCACCAGGCTCGGCCTAAAGGTGAGCCTCCCGAAGACTGAGGCTATAGTCTTCGGGGGGCGCGGGTGGAATCTGCCCGCGAATGCGGCGCTCACCCTGGAGGGTGGAGCGGTCCAAATAAAGCCCCACATTAAATATCTGGGGCTCATATTGGACCGCAAGTGGGATTTCGGGGAGCATTTCTCGAGGTTAGCTCCCCGAATCGTGGGCGCCGCATCGGCGCTGGGCAGCCTTCTGCCCAATATAGGAGGGCCGGGCTCCTTGTGCCGCCGGCTATATGCCGGCGTGACAAGGAGCATGGCCCTCTATGGGGCCCCAATATGGGCGGACAAGCTGTCCGCCCGAAATAGGGCCCTGCTGCGGAGGCCACAACGGGTCGTGGCCCTCAGGATGGTGAGGGCCTATATGACGGTGGCCCATGCAGCGGCCTGCCTCCTCGCGTGCACGCCCCCGTGGGAGCTAGACGCAGAGGTGCACGCAGAGACCTACCAACGTAGGTCCAGGGTCCGGACAACAGGTGAACGCCCGGACCCCGAGGAGGTGGCAGCCTCCCGTCGCGCGACGGAGCGCCGACTGCGGGACCGATGGAAGGCCCAACTCGAGGTCGCCCCTTATGGTCTCCGTACCATAGAGGCGATCCTCCCAACGGCCGACCTTTGGCTGAAGAGGGCAGTCGGCGCGACGTCGTACCGGCTCGTGCAGGTACTGACCGGGCATGGGTGCTTCGGTCACTACCTGCACAGAATCGGAAGAGAGCCGGCCCCGCTGTGCCATGAGTGCGGAAGTCCCGACGACACCGCGCAGCACACCCTTGAGGTGTGCAGTCGTTGGGACGCGGAGCGTGGCCTCATGGCACGCACCATTCAGCGGGTGGACCTCTCGCTCCAAAGCATTGTTGAAGCAATGCTGAGCAACGAGAGGTCCTGGGAGGCGGTGGTCTCCTTCTGCGAAACAGTCATTTCGCAAAAGGAGACCGCGGAGCGGGAGCGCGAGGAAGATCCTCTCGCGCACCCCCTCCGGCGCAGACGGCTTGGGTTGAGAAGGCGGCGTTTTGCCGCAAGACTCAACCCATAGTGGCTGCAGGTGGAGGATGGGAGTCCTCTGCCCGCGGTGATCAGCCACTGAGCGGTCTGGGAGAGGGCCAAGCGTGCTCGCCCTTCTCCCCTTTGGCGCGGGAAGCCCCGGCAACGGCTGGGGTGCCACCGGTGGACATCGTGGACTATGCCTTCGCGGGTTCCACGGTGTCCAACAAAACCGGCGAGAGGGCACGTCCGGGTGGTTTTTAGTGGGTAGCACTCCCTACCTCTCCTCACTCTGAGGAGGGAGAGGCGATGTGTAGTCCCACATAACCCTCCGACACTCCCATGTTCGGAGGGTATGCGTAACGCATTTTCCACCTGGTCAACAAAAAAAAAAAAAAAAAAAAAAGGTTAGGTTAGGTTAGGTTAGGTTAGGTTAGGTTAGGTTAGGTTAGGTTAGGTTAGGTTAGGTTAGGTTAGGTTAGGTTAGGTTAGGTTAGGTTAGGTTAGGTTAGGTTAGGTTAGGTTAGGTTAGGTTAGGTTAGGTTAGGTTAGGTTAGGTTAGGTTAGGTTTTTTTTTTTTTTTTTTTTTTTTTTTGTCCTACCCGTACCACCATCTATAAATGGCACTAAGTACGACGACTAAACAACTCTGACTGCTAAGCCAGAGACTTTATTAAAACTCAAAATTTCTTTATTCGCTTCCCTCATGCCATTGGGATGTACATTCTAAATTATTTCTAAGTTATTTCTAATTTCCATTTTAATGTTGACCTCCCATTTGGGGTTACACGTTTATTCTTAATTTAATCTTAAGTCTAATTCTTTACATGTTTTATTTTCCTCTCATGTGGGTTACAATATGGTGCTGCTTAATACTATTTCAACTTACTTTATGACAGTTATTTATACACCTAATACTATTTAGTTTTACAAGTGTTTATTATACAGTTGTTTCAATTTCCTATTTTAATGTACTTATCTATTTAACGTATGTGCTTATTTATGTTTATGCAATTTATATATTTATCATAATACGTATATATATTTCATAGATTATCTAGCTAACTATTTATTTCTTTGTATGACCTTTTTTACAATTTTGGTACAGAAATCTAGAAAAATTGGTCTCGCGATTTTATTTTGCATGATTTTGCTTGCATTTTTGACAGTTATATTGCAATCCAATAAGTTCTCAGCTTCATATCTCGCGTAACCGTACACAGGACATTCAAAAACTACGTGTGCGCAAGTTTCCTCCTTACTCGGCTCGCAGATGCACGATGGGTTCTCTTTACACTTGAATCGAGTTAAGTATTCCGAGAACCCACCGTGCCCCGTCAAAATTTGGGTGGTTACGCCAGTCATCTCGAACTTTCTGACTATCTTATGGGCCTTTACCGCGTCTGGGAAAAACATTTTTGTGACCGCACCTTTTTCTTCCGATTTGTATCTCCGGTTCCATACGTCAAGCGAATCCTCACGGATTTGTCGCTTGACGTATGAAATCGGACATGCATCGTATTCAGGTTTTGTTTTCCCGCGAAGCGCTGCCTCTTTAGCCAATTTGTCGGCTCTCTCATTTCCACTCATCCCTGCGTGTGCTTTGATCCAAAACAGAGAGATTTCTTTGTTTTGGAGTGCGATAGTAGCCAGATTTTTGCGGGTTTCAATCGCTAGGGGATGGGTGGAGCAAGTGTTCTCAAGTGTTTCAAGAGCCGAACGTGAGTCGCTATAGATTCCGAAGCTTGTTTCGCGGCGTTTAATAATCTCTCGTGTGGCTCTACATATGGCGTACAGTTCTGCTTGGTAGACCGTGCAGTACGATGGCAGCTTAAGTTTGAGGTTCTTTGTCTCGGCCTCACCATTCCAAAAAGATAGTGCTGCACCGACCTTCCCCTCAATCTTGCTGCCATCTGTAAATATCCGGACTGCCTGGACGTTGTGTTGTGTAACGTCTTGCTGGTCCATCAGACTTACGAACTCCACGCGCATATGCTTTGCCGGATGCGGGGTTAAATTATAAGCCACCCTAAGCTCAACCTCCATGTCTCCCAATTTCGGCTGTGGAACTCCACGCTTGGCTTCGTAAAGGGCTGCAGCTTCTTGAATCCTGAGATCCAGCGGCAGTATTCCGGCCAGTAGTAGAGCCGAGTTTAGGGAGACAGTTCGGTACGACTTGGTAAGTTTTTGGGCAAACACTCTTTGGACGGCGTTTAGTTTTTTGCGCACATTTTGTTTTTCCGCAGCTTTTGCCCATACACTGGCCGCGTACATTAAGACAGGTTCGACTGTGGCGGTGTATATCACGCGAATCACCTCCGGATGCAGGCCCCAACTAACCCTGGCGGCTCTCGACAGATGCTTATAAAAGTTAAGCGCTTTTCTACACGTTTCTGCTGTGTGTTTATTGAACGTGAGCTTGTTATCTATCGTGACCCCCAGGATTTTTATTTCTTCCGACATGCCAATGTCGACCCCCCCCATGCTCAACAGTGGTGCATCAAATTTAAGCTTGCGGGTGATGATCATCGCGCAAGTTTTATGTGGTGCGAATTTAAGCTTATTATCGATACCCCACTGCCGAACATACGCGAGGGCGGCATTTGCTTGTCTCTGCACCTCCAGCGCCGTGTCGCCGTCAAACATCAGTACTACGTCGTCCGCAAATGCCTGGACGTAATCACCCCGCCGTTCTAACCCTTTCAGGAGGGGATCTAAGAGGAGGTTCCACAATATGGGACCGCCAATGGAGCCCTGGACACAGCCTTTATTGGTACTTTTCAAGTGTTCGTGGCCGGCGTATCTAATTCTGACAGTTCTGTTTTCAAGGTAACTGTCAATTGTTCTTCTCAAGTTTACGGGGCATCCTGCCTCTGCTAGCCTCACTCTAATGGCTGGCCACCACGCGCTATCGAAGGCTCCCTCTATGTCTAATGATACCATGACTATTAGCTTCTTTTGGTCAAGTTTTGTACGGATGTGCTGCATCAGGTCATAGAGGGAGTCCTCGGTACTCTTTTGGGGCATGAAACCATATTGGCGAGTGCTCATTTTTGGGACCAGGTGCCATTTTAGCCGACCAACTACCATCTTTTCGAAGATCTTGCCCAAGACTGGTAACAGCCCTATGGGCCTGTATGACTTTGGGTTACTGTAGTCATCCTTTCCAGGCTTTCTCAGGACTACTACTGCGGCATCTTTCCATATTGCGGGAAAATATCCGTGGACGAGACATTTGTTGCACATCGAGAGGAACAGTTTCATGTCGTGGTGAATTACCTTGTCGCATATATCTGCGGTCAAACCATCGGCCCCCGGAGCCTTCTTTGGATTAAAACTTTTAACAGCGAATCTAAGTTCTTCGATGGTAAAAGGTGGGTCATGTTTCTCATCATGAGCCCAACCGTTTACCTTTTCAGCTACATCTCTGGTTCGGCTGTGGTTTAAGTTGTCATCGTTTTTTAGGTCCTCCGGGTAAAAAGTTTCCGCTAGAAGTGCTGCTGACTCCTTGCCGTCCAATACTCTTCCACCTGTCATTAAGGGCAGGTCTTCCTGCCTTTTAGTTGTTCTACCTATTACCCTATATATACCGTCCCACATGCTTTCTTTTTCTTGTTTTCCGCAGAAGCTCTTCCAACTCTCGACTTGCGCTTTTTTTGCTTCATACTCATATTCTTCTTTTACTTTCAGGTAGTCTTCGATCACCTTCTGCCTGCGGACCGGCGCTGCGCAGCGGATTCGACGCCTGAACGTGCGGACTTTTTTCTTCAGCTTGGCGAGCTCTTCCGACCACCATGGCAAGGTAATTATACTTTTAGTTTTCTTTTTAGGGATGCTGTAATTGCATGCTCCTACTATTGCTTTTGTATAGTGTTCTATTACTGATTCTAATTGTTCTTTATCTTTAATAATTTCTATTTCATTTTCCCTAATTTGGTTTGACTCAAGCAATTGGGCAAGTTTCCCATGAAACTTGTCCCAATCTGCTTTTTTACTATTATATATTCTAGTGGTTCTAGTAATATTTGTACCTTTTGCTTTTGTCAGTCTTATTTTAAATGTTAGCACATTGTGGTCGGAGCTCGTCATGCCTACTTCCACTGTCCAGTCCTCAATCAAGTCTAGCATCACCGCTGTGCAGGCCGTTATGTCGACAAAGCTGGTGTATTGTTTAGTTCCTCTGATCGTGTCGAAAGTTGGAGTGTCGCCCTCATTCAGCACTTGCAGCTCCATTTCTTCAAGGATTCCAGCCATATCTTCTCCTCTGTCATCTATTTTTAGACTTCCCCACCACGGGTTCTTTGCATTTGAGTCGCCTCCTATCAGAATTTTTGATACATCGATTTGCTTTTTAATTGTTTTTAGATGATCAAGATATGGCTGTATCGGTTCTGTTGGCTCAAAATAGAACGAGATCGCCAAGACCTCCCAGGCACTCGTCCGGAGCTTTACAACAGCGATGTTGTTTGTTGTAAATTCCGGGCATAGGATAGCGTCAATCTCTGTGTCAAAGACAGCAATTGCTGCCTTCACTACCCCATCTCCTTGACTCACGTTCTGGAAGATCCTGGCGCTCCCGTAGTTTTTCATCTTGCCTGTACCCCCGATATACGGCTCCTGGAGGAGTGCAAAGGCCATTTTTTTATTTGATGCCTCAAGCATTATTTCATTTGTGGCTAGAGCCATACGCTGTAAGTTTGCTTGTGCGACGTAGTAAGCTTTTGCATCTGCTTGGAAAGTTTTTGCGCCTGGGACAACTTTAACAATACGCTATTGTGGCCCGGGCCAGGGCCTCCCACTTCCGGCGGATGGGACATTCGCTGCTGAAAGCATTGTGGTCCGTCCTATCCAGCTTTGCGTGACTGCAGTTGGTGCATGAGGGTGGAACGTCCGCGAGCCAGTCCGCGCATTTCGACTTCATGTGGTCTCCCCCACAGTGACAGCACTTCTCCACTGTCTCTTTGCAGAATCGTCGTCCGTGACCATACCCCAAGCAAAGTGAGCATTGCACGAGTGGCGATTGATCTGCCACTCTCACCCGCTGGAGGTCTATCTGGACAAATCCCGCATCAACTAAGCGCTGCCAAACTCCGGGAGAGACCCTCATTACGATATGGTGCGTATGGGGGTTTCTCGTTGGTTTCTTGAAAGCAATTTCCATTTTCTGGTCTATATAGCCTCTGAGGACCCCTTTGTTCTGGTTTCTTAGAGCGCCAAGAACTTCCTCGTCAGTGTTATACTTGAGGACGTCTCTAAATATCAGCAACGGGTACTTATTTTTCATCTCCTCCACGTTGAGTTCCTTGGCACTCTTCAACTTTTCCTTTACCTTTTGCCGTTCCTCATTGGTTCTACACCCAATAATTACTTTTCGATCCTTGGCTTTCCTTATCTTTTCCACTGCTATACCACTTTCCTTTGCGTTGACTACCAGTCTTATTCTTTCGAGTACTTCTTCTCCGCTTTCTTTTTCGTTAACAGCAGAGACCACGACGGAGTGTAGTGCAGTCTGTTCTTGCCTTCTAGGAAAAGCTGCTGCAACACTCGCATACGTTACCCCCTCCATGGTCTTCTGCTGTTTTTCCATTGCCTGTTTTAGGTATTCCATCCTCTCGTTACTTTCCTTTATTAACCTACTGTGCTCTTCCATCTTCCTCACCAACTCCTTCTCGACCTCGGATTTCCTCATCGGTGATGGTTGGGATGGGTAGGGCAGGTCCAATGGTTTTTCCGAGTTGTCTCCAACCTCTTGTATCACACCCTGGTCTTTACCTTGTTTGGGTCCTTCCGCTTCCGCCTCTTTCACCAGCTGGTATAGCCGTTCCACCGACCTCGTGACCTCAATTTTAATCTCTGTCCTCAGGTTACGCGCGTTTCCAAGTTGTAGCTTTGCCATGTTTAGGCAAGCTTTCCCTTCAGCCGTCTTGTTCGCATATTTAGGCTTTGCTGGAACCGGCGGACTTTCACCCGCCTGTAATAGGGCAAAACGGTTGCCCGGCGGGGCCGGCCCAGCCTTCTTTGGAGTGGTCTGGGGTTTGCGTTTGGTGATTGTCTTCCCAGACTCCCAATCACCAATGTTACGCCTCACTCCTGAGGTTTGCTCCCCAGAAGGTCCTGCCGTCTCAGCATGGTCGGGGGTTTCTTGGGGGTCAGGGCTGGCCTTGTCCCCTTTCATTTTCATAGGCGTGCGGTACCCAAACATGTCTACTTTAACTTAAAACAAATGTCAATCCGGGAAAACTAGTCTAATGCACAAAAATAATAATAAAATAATCAAATATAAAAAGTTTGTAAAAGTTATAAAAGCAAATTTAAAATAAAAACTCCGTAGATGACCTATATCCTACAAAAAATTTCGTCAAAATCGGTTAATCGGTTAGCGAGATATGAGCCTTCCAGACTTTCCAAAATGGCCGACAAAATGGCCGCGTTTAAATTGAACTTACGGTATCTCTATTAAAAAAGAAGGCAGAGACGATGCCAGAAGTGAAAACCGCGCCTCAATCGGACCACTCTAGCAAAAGTTGTGAAAGATTAAAAGTTTTCAAAATGGCGGACAAAATGGCCGCCAATCTTCAATATTTCCACAACTTTGCGAGTTTAAGTCGTAGAAAGACGCGGTTTTGGGCAGAGTGTACTGCCTGACACAATCTATGCCTCTTGCAGGTTGGTTTGGGTTAGAAAAAGTAACTCTACCTAGAGTCCCAAACGTTCTTAGCAGACTCTGTGGCTGACGACCACTCCAAGACAGAAAACCGCGTTCTAATCGGATTTTCCGCTACCGAGTAATCCTCGTTTTAACTTTTTCAAAATGGCGTCCAAAATGGCCGCTCCGGAGCAACTCTGGCAATTACCGTCAGAATCAGCTCGAGTTTGGGCTCAATTAAAAGATAATTTAAATCCCTATTTGAATAACCCCCCAGCGGTACAATATTCCTACTCCCCGAATTATAATTGACAAAAAACTAAAAAATATTCAATAAAACTAATCTTAAAAATACAGTTTTGGTCCAAAAATTATGGAGAAAACTTGTTATAGCTAAGAATATTATTATCTATTTGTATAAATTTAAATGTTTACTCTAACTTATTTAGAAGGGGGACCTCGTGTTAGCCTAAATATTTTAAAATTTATAACTCAAAAACTGGTTGATCGACACCAGTCGAATTTTTTACGTAGAGTAGAAGACCTTAAGCTCTACAAAAAATGAATTTAAAAAATGGGGGTCAAAGATCTTTTCAAAGAGTTAAAAATTACGGTTAATCGGTTGGCGAGATATGAGCCTTTTAGACTTTCCAGAATGGCAAATAGGAAAACAGTCCGCGTCAAATTTGTTGTTCGCTATGCAACATGTAGGTACTACAACTAGGAAAAATGTTTATTGTAAGAATATATATGTACTCTATGTAGAGTGATGAGCTCTACGTAGGTGTGTCAGCGATGAAGCGTGCGTGTTTTATACTACCTACTATACAAAGAAAAACAAGATAACATAAGGCAACGAAATAGATGACAAAATAGATAATAAAGTTTGTAACCAAAATATCTCGGTTGATCCAGGCTCGCGTAGCAACGCCCCCGCGGTCGGCGGTTAGGCCGACTCCGCCCACCTCGTCCGGTATATGCGTCAACGGTCTCGTGTCCCGCTTTATGTCCGAAGTTACACCATTGAACCACCCAACTGCTCAGACGGCAGGGGGACAGAGGGGGGGGGGGGGGGGGGTGAGTACAAGTGTAAGCGGGGAAAGCCCGCTAATTTTTTAAATGATATAAACAATATTGTTTTACTCCGATTTGGACAGGAAAATTTCAGTACTGTTTTTAATTTAATAATATTGTCGGTTTTTGACTAATAAACAACGCCAACGCCGAAATCGCAAACGGTTTCCGATCAAATGAGGGAGATATTGATGATCAAATATTTCCAAACTGGCCGCCAAAAGGCCGTCTCGGGTCTAGCTTTGGCTGTAGGTACTTGTCCAAACACTATCGTGTTTGGAGTCCTAGAAAAGGTCTTCCAAAGACCTGTCACTTAATTTTAATAGGTAACTACTTAAAATAACCACCCCCTGATTTATAAGTACGAAAAACACTGAAATTTTTGAATAAAAGCAGATAGAAAATCAAAAAATTAAAATTCTAAAAATCTAATGCAGCACAAAGTCTTAAAGCTAAAATTTCCTTATTTTCAAACATTGACAATTTTGCTATTACAATTAAAAAATCGTAACTCAAAAGCCAGCTGATCGATCTATTGTAAATTTTTAGTTGGTTTAGGCTCGCGTAGCAACGACCCTGCGAACGGTTCTGCCGGCTGGCTACACCCACTTCGTCCGGTATAAGCGTCGGCGGTCTCGTGTCCCGCTTTATGTCCGAAATTACACTATTGAATCACCCAACTGCTCAGAGGGCAGGGGGATAGGGGGATGGGGGGGGAGTGCAAGTGTTAGCGGGCAAAGCCCGCTAATTTTTTAAATGACCTGAACAAAATTGTTCTACTCCGGTTTGGACGGGAAAATTTAAGTACTGTTTTTAAATTAATAGTATAGTCGGTTGTTGTCGGCTAATAAACAACGCCAACGCCGAAGACGGTTTCCGATCAAATGAGGGAGATATTGATGATCAAATATTTCCAAGATGGCCGCCAAAAGGCCGTCTTGGGTCTAACTTTGGCTGTACTTGTCGAAACACTACCGTGTTTGGAGTCCTAGAAAAGGTCTTCTAAAGACCTGTCACTTGGTTTTAATAACTACTTAAAATAACCCCCCCCTGATTTTATAAGTACGAAAAACACTTAAATTTTTGAAAAAATGCAGATAGAAAATCGAGAAATTAAAAATCTAAAAATCTAATACAGCCCAAAGTCTTAAAACTAAAATCTTCTTATTTTCAAATACTTACAATTTTGCTATGACAGTTATATCAGGCACCTCGTACCAACCTCAAATATTTAAAAAATCGTAACTCAAAAACCAGCTGATCGATCTATTGCAAAATTTTAACTGGTGATAGAAGATCACCAGGCCTACTAAATTTTGATTTTAAATTTATACCTAAAAGATTTAAATAAAGAGTTATGAATTTTTGAAAATTTTAAAAATTTTAAAACGTTAATATCTAATTTAAAACTTAACCTAAAAACTTTCTGAAAGTGCCTCCGTGATCCTCTTCAAGGCGCCCCGCCGTTCCAGGTGTTTGTTTATTTCCAGGTGGTCGGGATCGATGACCTCGTGGCCACGTGGTACTAGTTTTTTGCCTTTTTCTCGGCGCTCCTGCGCGAGAAAAATCAGGCGAAGGTGTCAAACGAAAGGTCTCTTGAAGCCCTTCCAGAAGAAACAAAAATATTTGTAGGTCGTCGCTGCAGAATTGAAGATATTTCAGTTCGAAGTTTGAAAAAACCACAAAATTTCACTTTTCACACAATAACTTCGCGAGTTTTTCACTTTTTTCAAAGCGGTTTTTTCTATCGTGTGCGCCTCGCGATTTCTCAAATTATAATATGCCGCACGACAATAAAAATATCAAATTTCAATTTTTGCCAAATTTTTAACGAGGAGGTTGGCTTGTAAGTGGGCGCTCCAGAGTGCGGTTGACGCCGGACTGGTTAGGTTAGGTTAGGTTAGGTTAGGTTAGGTTAGGTTAGGTTAGGTTAGGTTAGGTTAGGTTAGGTTAGGTTAGGTTAGGTTAGGTTAGGTTAGGTTAGGTTAGGTTTTTTTTTTTTTTTTTTTTTTTTTTTTTTTCCTGTCCGGACGCAGAGGTCCGGCCCGCGAGCTATCCTACATGATGGTTTCCCTGACTTGATCAGGGATTTGGCTACGGGGATTGGGATTGTTTTGTAAGGTTCATTTATTTATTCTTTAATATTCAAGGTTCTAATATGTTTACATTTCTGTACTTATTACATTTTTATGTTTTACAAGATTATGCTACTTATTATTTAAGGGGTTCATTTATTAAATTAATAAATACATTTTTGAAAGCAAATATTTCTACAACTCTTTACTTATGACATTTATAATTTTACAGTACTAATCTTGTTTCTTATAATCTACTTATTACTTAAGGGATGCTTTTTATTTTATTATATATTTTTAACCGCTACTGTCTTACAACTTTTTACTTATGACATAACTAATTTACAAAAATTTACTTATACTAATTCCTTATTGTCTACTTATTTATCTCGAATGTATTGTATATATTACATAATATATATCTAACATTTCTTATTTTACAGTTTTTATTCTACTTGCAACTCAACTTTGTTTATACTCTACTGTCTATTATATGTTTAAGTTTATAATTAACAAAGTATATACTAAACATATTTTATTTACTTATTTCTATTTATTACAACCTTAACTATTTTCACACAGTATTCTAAAAACTTTAATCTTACATATTTATTAGCTATAATTACATGTAAATTTTCGTGCTTTATATCATAGTCTAGCAGCTGTTCAGTCTCGAATCTGAGTTTTGCGAATACTGGACATCTAAACAGGAGGTGAGGCACAGACTCGTCTACCCCTGGTTCGCAAATGCACGATGGGTCCCCTTTACACTTGAATCGATACAAGTATTCCGAGAACCCACCGTGTCCTGTCATCACCTGAGTCATTAGGCCCGTTGGTCTGATTTTTGTCACCGTTTTGTGTCCCTCAACCGCATCCGGGAAGAACATTTTGGTGACGGTTGCCGTATGTCCCGACTGGTAACGTGTGTTCCATTCGTCAAGGGACCGTAAACGTATTTGTCTCTTGACGAATGAAACCGGGCAGCTGTCATAGTCAGGCCTTTTCTTCGAATGCAGTGCGGCCTCCTTTGCCAGTTGGTCTGCGCGCTCATTTCCCTCCAGTCCTGCATGTGCTTTGATCCAGAACAAGGAAACTTCCTTTTTCTGGAGTCTGCTGTTCTTGATGTTGTCTCTGGTTTTGACAGCTAGGGGATGGAGGGAATATGGGTTTGCGACTGTTTCCAGGGCCGAGCGCGAATCGCTAAGAATAGCAAAACTGGCCTCGCTTCGTTGCAATATGATTTTTGTGGCGTGGCATATGGCCAAGAGTTCAGCCTGGTAGACGGTGCAGTACGATGACAGCTTAAGCTTGAGGGTTTTGGTCTCGGCTTCATTGCTCCAAAGAGACAATGCCGCTCCGACCTTGCCCTCAATCTTGCTGCCATCGGTGTAGATCTGGACTGCTTGGTTTACGTGGGAGTTCATCTCCTCCCGGTCTACCAGACTTATGAAGTCAAGGCGCATATGTCTTGCCGGATGCTGGGTTTCGGCGAAGGCCAGCCTGCGCTCCACCTCTCGATCTAATATTGCTGGCTGGGGTACTCCTCTCTTAGCTTCATACAACGATGCCGCCTCACGGATTCGTATATCAAGAGGCAGTATCCCTGCCAGCACCAGCGCCGAGTTCAGGGAAACAGTCCTGTATGAACCACATAACTTCTGTGCAAAGCCCCTTTGGACTGCGTTTAGCTGCTTTTGGACCCCGATCTTGTTTGTTGCCTTTGCCCAGGCTCCTGCAGCGTACGTAATTATGGGCTCCACCGTGGCCGTGTAGATCACCCTTATGATTTCGGGGTGGAGGCCCCAACTGACCTTGGCGGCTCGCGAAAGCTGCTTGTAGACGCTCAACGCCTTCTTGCAGATATTCGCAACGTGGGCGTTGAACGTCAGCTTGTCATCTATAGTCAGCCCCAGGATCTTAATCTCGTTAGTCAGGCCAATGTCGGTCCCGCCCATGTTCAGTCGTGGTGTGTCAAACTTTAATTTTCTTGTTACAACCATCGCATGGGTTTTTTGTGGCCCGAATTTCAATTTGTTTTTGACACCCCACTCCCGAACATACGCGAGTGCGGCATTGGCCTGTCTCTCCACCTCTAAAGCCGTGTCTGCAGCAAACACCAACACCACGTCATCTGCGAAAGCCTGGCAATAATCTCCCCGGCGTGCGAGTCCCTTAAGGAGTGGATCAAGGAGAAGATTCCAGAGTATTGGCCCGCTAATCGATCCCTGCACGCATCCCTTTTGAGTGTCCTTTATGTACTCTTCTCCGGCGTACCTCACTCGGACCTTACGGTCCTGTAGGTAGCTGTCCATGAGTCGCCGGAGATTGACCGGACACTCTTCCTCGGCAAGTCTGACCTTGATTGCTGGCCACCAGGCGCTATCGAAGGCTCCCTCTATGTCCAGTGATATAACGGTTATTAGTTTCTTATCATTTAATTTTCCGTTTAGATGTTGCATCATGTCATAGAGGGAGTCCTCGGTGCTCCGCTGGGGTATGAAGCCATACTGTCGTGAGCTCATTTTCGGGAGCAGGTGGTATTTGAGTCTCCCGACAACCATTTTCTCCAGAATCTTCCCCATAACCGGTAACAGGCCAATAGGCCTGTAGGACTTGGGGTTGGTATAGTCTTCTTTGCCAGGCTTTCGCAGAACCACCACTGTCGCCTCTTTCCAAATAGTTGGGAAATGACCGAGTTCCTGGCACTTATTCATGAGCGCCAGGTTTAGTTCCAGATTTTTGGAGACAACCTGGCTGCAGATATCAGCGGTGAGACCGTCCTTTCCCGGAGCCTTTTTTGGATTAAAACTCTCCGCCGCGGCCCGGAGTTCTTCGACCGTAAATGCTGGGTCATGTATCTCATCATGTACCCAGTTATTTGCGTTTGCTGCGAGAATCCGGGACTGCCGGTGGTCTGAGTTATCATCACAATCAAGGTCTTCCGGGAAAAAGGTCTCTGCCAAGATGCTGGCTGACTTCTTCTGGTCAAGTTGTTGGCCGTCTTTCACCAGTGGTATATCTTCCTGGCGTTTGGTGGTGTTTTTAATGACGCGGTAGATGCCCTCCCAAAGGCCTTCCTTGTCTTGTCTGCCGCAGAAACTCTTCCAGCTGTCCACCTGTGCCTGTTTCGCCGCTAACTCATATTCTTCTTTTTGTTTTAGGTACTCGCTGACGACCACCGACCTCCGAATCGGCGCTGCACATCGGATCCTGCGTTTTCTGGTGGCGACTTTTTTCTTCATTTCTTCGAGCTCTTCTGACCACCATGGCATGGCAAGTGTTTCGTTTGGTTTCTTTTTTGTTAAAATAAGATTGCATGTTTTAATTATCTGTTGCATGTATGACTCCGTGAACTTATCTATTTCTTTATGTGTTTCGGTTTGGTTTATTTCATTTTTGTTTATATTATTTTCTATCAATAACTGGGTCAGTTTCTCATGAAACCGGTCCCAGTTAACTTTTTTTGTGTTGTAAATCCTGGTTGTCCTATTTATGTTTATTCCTTTTGATTTTTGTAACTTTATTCTAAATGCCATACCATTGTGGTCAGAACTCGTCAGGTCTTCGACGACTCTCCAGCCGTCCACCAGGTCAAGAATATCCTCTGAGCAGGCCGTAACATCAACGTGGCTAGTCAGTCTTCGGCCTCCTCTGACTGTGTCGAAGGTCGGGGCGTCTCCGTCATTGAGCACCTGCCAAGACATTTCCTCGAGCGCACCCGCGAAGTCTTCACCCCTCGAGTCGACTACGTCACTTCCCCACCAGCAACTCTTGGCGTTGGCGTCTCCACCGATGATCAGCCTCTGCGGTCCGATCTCTTCTCGGATCTTCTTTAGTTGCTCCAAGTATGGCTCTATGGGTTGATCGGGCTCAAAGTAGTATGACACCACAGCGATATTCCAGGCCAACGTTCGGATTCTCACCACGACAATGTTATTTGTGGTGAGAGTTGGGTACTGGATTATGTCGAGGTCGCGGTTATACACGGCGATAGCCGCTTTGACCTTACCTTCCCCTGGGTTGGTGTTCTGGAATATCCTCACTCCTCTGTAGTTCTTCATACTACTAGAGCCCCCCACGTAGGGTTCTTGGAGCAGAGCTATGGTCGCTTTCCTGCGATCCGCTTCGATCATGAGCTCATCTGTGGCGAGCTGCTTTCTCTGTAGATTGGCTTGTAATATCGAATAAGAAGCTTCGCTGGTGGGAGTGCCGCCTCCGTGCGTATTCCTGCCCGTGACCACCTTAGCAGTAGGCCGTGGTGGCCCTCGCCAGCGCATCCCACCTCCTTCTTATCGGGCAATCCGGACTGAATGCGTTGTGCTCTGCGTTTGCCAGTTTGGCATGAGTGCAGTTGCAACATGTCGGCGCTGCACCAACGACCCAATCCGGACAGTCCGACTTTTTGTGGGGTCCGGCGCAATGGCTGCACTTCTCGATCGTTTCTTTACAGAAACGCCTGCCATGGCCGTACCCCAGACAGAGGGAGCACTGGACGAGGGGCGATTGGTCCGCGACTCGGATACGTTGGAGGTCAATTTGGACGGTCTCCGCGTGTATAATCCTTGTCCAGACTCTAGGAGACACCCTAACGACGACGTGGTTCATCAGCGGATTTCTGGTTTTTTTCCTATAGCGGATCTCCACTCTGACGTCCTGTTTGTTCAGATCCTTGAATATCTTCTCGTTCTGATTTCTCAGAGCGAGAAGGATATCATCGTCGCTGTTATACGACAGAACGTCTCTCAAAATTAGGAGTGGGTCCTTGTTTTTGATGTTGTCGACGTTAAGGTGGCTCCCAGCGCTCTGGATCCTCTCCGTGAGCACTCGCCTTTCTTCTTCGCTTCGACATCCCACGATGACTTTTCTATCCTTGGCCTTTCTAATTTTGTCAATCATGAGTCCCCCTTCTTTGGCTTTCACCGCGGCCCGAATCTTGTTGAGCACTTGGTCTCCGGTCTCAGTTTCGTCCTTGGAGGTGACCACCACTGAATGCAAGGTGGCTTGCTCCGGGAGTTTTCCCTTGTGGCTGCCTGCCGCCACACTTGCATAGGTAGTTGCCCCCTCCAAGGCTTTTTGGTGAGACATTAGGGTGCTCCTGAGACCCTCCATCTTTTCAGTGTTCTCCGTGACGAGTTTGAGGTGCTCCTCCATTTTCTTATACAGCTCTTTTTCCACCTGGCTAGATGCAGGGTGGGAAGCAGGTGTAGGGTGTAAAGGTTCCTTCACCTGCTTCCCATCCTTCCCTTTGCTCTGAGCTGTTTCTTTTTCGGTGGCCACTTCCGACTCCTTCAACAATTGGTACAATCTTTCGACGGCTGCAGTGATCCCCTCTTTATACTCCCCTTTAAGGTTTTTTGCGCTGCCAAGGTGTAGCTTTGCCTTATTTAGGCATGCTCTTCCCTCGGCAACTCTATTGGGATAGGTCGGCTTCGGGGACGGGCCAGCCGAGGTGTCCGAAGATGGTGTTCGGGATTTTGCCCTCGAGGGGCCCGCCACCGGTGCCGCCGCCTTTTTCGGGGGGGTTTTGGACTTGGCCTCTATCTTGTCAATGCTTCCACGGACTACGAAGGTCTTATCCTGGGTATTGGACGAGAGACCTTCTTCCTCCGCCGATGACATGTCCTTTTGGGGGGAGTTTAATGTCACTTTCTTCACGGGGGTTCTCATTCCAAACATGGTTGTCGGTGTAGAATAGTCGCTACTATATTAGTAAGACGTGTAAAAGGCGTCTGTACTAGTTATATCCTTTTAGTCAAAGTCTTAATAAAATATAAATTATTATTATAAAATTTTTGTCAGCTTACTATACTATTTAAGGTCAATATTAATTATTTAAAAAGATCGGCGCACGATCGAACACAGTTCACGTCAATTTTGTAGTGATCTAGCTATTATGCACTACAAAGTAAAAAAAAAAAAAAAAAAAAAAAAAAAAAAAAAAAAAAAAAAAAATAATAATAATAATAATTTTATATAGTAAATTTTTTGTGTACTCTATGTAAGTATTGTGCTCTACATAGGTGTGTCAACGATTGGGCGTGCGCGCTTTAGAATTATATATCAGAAAAGTACTGGGGAAAGCAATGGAGATCAAAATAAAAATAAAAATTTATCGACTCTATGTAGAGTCCGTTTCTATGTACTGGAAGGTAGTCCTGCTACCAGTCAGTTTAACCGAAGAAATCCCGTCAAAAACGGACAGCGGGTTCACGAGATATAAGGTTTTTAGTCTTTCCAAGATGGCGGTCAAAATGGCCGCCAAAGCTTTTAATTAAAATATCTCGGTAAATATAGGTCCTGGAGCTTCGGGATTTCTTCAAGCGTATGTGCCTCGTCTCCGTCTAGTCTCCAACGCAAAATGTAGAGTCAAAAATATTCGGCTCTACCTAGAGCCCTAAGTCAAAATAAAACAGAGAGGGGGCAGTAGCGGTACCAACAGTGGAAACCCCGTCCCAATCGGACCACTCTAGCGAGGGCTATGCCCGTTTAAAACTATCCAAAATGGCGTCCAAAATGGCCGCCTCGGGAATAACTTTGGCAGTTATTGTCCGAACCAGACCGTGTTTGGACTTGTTTTAAAGGGCACAACCCACACAATGGTTTGGAATGGGCCACGTGTTGATAAGACCCCCCCCTGATTTTATAAATTGAAAAAACACGAAAATTCACACCAAAAATAGCCTAACTATGTAATTATTTGCCGAAATCTCTCAAAATTTCACATAAACCTTTAAATAACTATTAAAAATATATCTATAAATTAAAATTTATTCTAACTTTAAAATAAGGGGTACCTCGTGTTTAATATAAAATTTAAAAAAATTATTACTCAAAATCTGGTTGATGAACCTATGTCAAATTTTTTATATAATATAGAGGGCCCTAAGATCTAAACAAAATTAATTTAAAAAAGGTACGTTGTCGATCTTTTGAACGAGATATAAATATTTTAAATTTAACAAAAATTTAAAAACCCTATAACTTGGTGAAAACTTAACTTAGACTTGATCTGAAAGTGCCTCCGAGCTGTTCGCGGCGATACCTTGCTGTTTCCGTAGTCAGTTTACACCTGGCGGTCCTGGATCACTGACCTCGTGGCCACGTGGTTTTTGTTTTTCTGCTTATATTTCAGCGCTCCTGCGCGGGAAAAATCAGGAAAAGCAGAAAAACTGTAGATCACGTGGAGACCTTTCCGAAGGCACCTTAAAAAGTGTAGGTCGCCGCTGTAGATCTCGAGGAAAATCCAGTTCAAAATTAACGTAACAAAAGTAAGTTTCAAAATTTGTAAAATTTCACTTTTTTCGTGATAACTTCGCAGAAAAAACACTTAGCGCCTCAGCGTTTGCACAGCCGTGTGCGCCACGTAATTCCGCAATTTTTGATGTATTACACGACAATAAAAATCACTTTTTCCAATTTTTGGTGAATTTTTTAGCGTGGAGGTATGGTTAAAAGTGGGCGCTCCGGAGTGCGGTTGGAGCCAGACTGGTTAGGTTAGGTTAGGTTAGGTTAGGTTAGGTTCCGCGGACCTGCTGGGGTGTCCCAGTGGGTGGGGAGGTGTACCCCAACGCGGCGCGTCCCCGGGTGGCGGATAGGGGAACGGCTCCCATAAATGAGAGTTACCGGTTTACCGGCGCGGACCAAACACTGTGGAGGTTCCCGAACTGTTTTGTGCGGCGTCGGCCTGCCCAGTCTCCCGCGAGTCGGCTGTATGGGTCAGCTTCCTTGCGGGATTCTGGGTGGGTCGGCGCTTCACTGGCGGATTGGGGGCCTCGGGGAGGGAAAGGGGAGGCTTCTCCGCGTGTCTCTATGAAGGTAGCATAGAGCACAGTGGATGAAGCCTGGCGGAGGAAAGGAGTTTCCTACTCCGCCGGGAAGGTGGGGCGGCCTGTTTAGGCCGCCCACGTGATGGATCCGTCGGGATCAGTGGAGGGCCATATCCCAATATATGGTTTCGGCGCCTGCCGAAGGGAGTATCGCGTGTGTAAATCCGGACCTGCGCTGCTGCATTTTTATGCTCAGTGCTGCTTCGGGTTTACATGCGGGGTATGGTCGGGGGGAACCCGGCCGATAGGGCGCCAAAGGGGACCTCACCCCTTAAAAAAGGAAAACAAAAAAATGAAAATGGCATCTTCGAAAAAACAAATACCTCAGGTGGGTACCAGCGTCTCCGACGCTGAAGAATCCCACGGTGCTACGGCACTCAGCCCCATCGTATCTGAGGGGGGCAAGAAATGCCAAGACGTTAGGGGGTCTTCCCGCGCTCCGTCGCGGGGGATGATTGTTCCGAAAGCGGTTGGCGAGGGGTCTTCCCCTTCGACAACCGCTGTCGGAGCGGGCTTCTTCAAGAAGCCGGCCACTAGGTCGTCTAGTGTGGCCAGTGTAGGAGGTGAGGAGTCGGACTGCTCCAGCATGTCCGTCTGCTCGATGGCGTCGACGGCATCAGACGTGTCCCGCACCGCGCGGAAGCGAGGAAGAAAGGCGGAGGATGGCGCCTCGGACCTTCCAGGGGCCAAGCGCGCCGCTTTTTTAAAGAAGGGGAACTCGAACGAGGACGATGTATTCGACCCGTCCGTTTCTCCTTCGAAGACAAGGACGAAGGGTAAGCTGCCGAAGGCGGATGACCTAGAAAGGGAGATGGAGGCGCGGCCAACTGAGGAGTTGCGTGCCGTGATTAAAGCCAACCTCGAGACTGTCGAGAAAATCGCCGACAAGTCCAAGAACATGCGGGGTGACTTTATTCACGGCCTGCGGATGTCCGCGAGGAAAGCGCAGGCGGCCTCATCGGTAGTCGTCCAGCGGGCGACTGCTGATGAGAAAGTCAAGCGCCTGGAGCGGGAGAATGCGGAGCTGCGTGCTCAGATCGCTGACCTATCTGCAAAGGTAGAGAAGCTGACTGAGTGCGTCAGCCAGCAGCAGGCAGGTAGGCAGGCGAGCGCTGGGAGCACAGCCGAAGCGGCGGTGTCACCACCTGTCGCCAGCGGGAAGGAATGGGAGGGGAGGTTCATGGAGCGCATAGGCGCTCTCATGGACCGGAAGTTGGCTGAGGCTCTTAAGCCGAAGCCAACACCACCCCAAAGAGGTGCGGCTCCCACAGTACCGCCAGGCCAGGCAGGGAAAGCGAAGGGGAAGCGCCAACAGCCGCCAACACCAGCGGTGAGCCCACCAGCGGTGCGGCCGCAGCCCACCGCGAACCAAGCGCCGTCGGCTCCAACGACACCCTGGGTTACGGTGGTCAGGGGTGGAAAAGGGAAGAGGAAGAAGGCTCCCAAGGCAACGGGTGAGTTGCCACCGGTAGTGCCGAGCCCCAAAGCTAGCTCCAAGGCGGCGCCCAATGCCGGCCCCAAGGCCGTGCCTAAGCCCGCCCTCAAAGCGACGCCAATGCGGCTGCCTACTACTGCGGCGATCACTGTGACGGTTCCGGAGGGTTCCGACGTCACATACGCTGCGGTAATGGCGGCCGCAAAGGCACGTATTAGGCTGGCGGACGTCGGGGTGGACACGGTTCGCCCCAAGCGAGCGTTGACGGGAGGATTGATTTTGGAGGTGTCGGGCCCGGAATGCGCGCCGAAAGCTGACGCGTTGGCAGCTCGCATGCGCGAAGCCCTCGCGGATCTGGGTGTGCGCATTTTGCGCCCGATGAAGATGGCTGAATTGAGGCTCAAAGACCTCGATGAAGCCGTCACACCTCGGGAGGTAGCGGAGGCGGTCGCAAAGGCCGGGGACTGCTCGGTTGATGACGTCAAAGTGGGCGAAGTCCATCGCTCGCCCACTGCCCTGGGCACGGTGTGGGTGCGTTGCCCACTAGCGGCAGTGCGCAAGCTTGCCGCGGCAAAGCGCGTCATCATCGGGTGGGTCTCGGCTCGGGTGGACTACCTGACCTCAAGGCCGCTGCAGTGCTTCCGGTGTCTGGAGTACGGGCACGTACGCAGCATGTGTCAGAGCACATTGGACCGCACCAACCTGTGCTACGCGTGCGGTGAACCCGATCATCGGGCGAGCCAATGCACGCGTCCGCGCAGGTGTCCACTGTGCTCTGACAAGGGCTGCAAGGCGGACCACAGGATGGGGAGCAAGCAGTGCACCCCTCCTAAGGGTAAGAGGAAGGGCAAAAAGCCCTCTCCTCCAGCCCCGACACCGGGAAGCGGAACGGCCTCAACAGTGGCGGCCATTCCAGCGGGCCATGGCCCGCCCCAGGAGGCCATGGAGGCGTCGTAATGGATCAAACCATTCGAGTCCTCCAGGGCAATTTGAACCACTGCCGAGGTGCGCAGGATCTTTTCTTGCAAACCCTCGCGCAGTGGTCAATTGCCCTTGCCGTAATAGCGGAGCCCTACAGCGTCCCAGACCATCCACGATGGTTCGGGGACGATGTGGGCTCCGTAGCTATTTACTGGGGCGGTGGCGAAGGTGACCCCCCTTGTGCCCTCATTGAAAGGGGACAGGGCTTCGTGGCCACTGAGTGGGGTCGAATAGCCG
Source organism: Philereme vetulata (assembly GCA_918857605.2). Taxonomy (NCBI): domain Eukaryota; kingdom Metazoa; phylum Arthropoda; class Insecta; order Lepidoptera; family Geometridae; genus Philereme; species Philereme vetulata. Next base: position 7,009,810 of record OU975477.1, read on the forward strand.
TTGTAGGCTGCTACATCTCCCCCAACCGTAATCTCGCTGAGTACGAGGCGTTCCTGGACGAGGTGGGACACTGCATCCGCAGATGCCTGCCCCGTCCCGTGCTTGTCTTGGGCGACTTCAACGCTCACTCTCGTGCGTGGGGGAGTCCCCAAGATGACCGCAGGGGGGAGACCATGGTTGAATGGGCGGCGGGTCATGACCTCCGACTCTTGAATCGGGGGTCCGTAAGCACATGTGTGCGGTGGCAGGGGGAGTCGATCGTGGATTTATCATGGGCGACTCCTTCTGCCACACACATGGTGTCGGGATGGAGAGTTGCCGAAGAGATGGTCACGCTTTCTGACCATCGCCACATCGTTTTCGATGTGGCTCTTCGCCCTCCCGGCCGTGCGGCCCGCCGCAGTAGCAGCAACCCGCCGCGACGGTGGGCCCTCAAGCGGCTTAATCGAGATTTTCTCGAAGCTGCAGCCATTGTCGCGGCCTGGCCAGAAGGCCATGTTGGAGAGGATCTGCCCGATCCTGAGAGGGAGGCGGCCTGGTTCCGGGCAACGATGACGTCGATCTGTGACTTATCGATGCCCCGAGCCAGGCCAACCAAGCGTAGGTCGGTGTACTGGTGGTCAGAGGAGATAGCGCGGCTGCGGGAGACATGCCTGCGCTCCAGACGCCTGTACACCAGAGCTAGAAGAAGGCGGCGAGCTCCTGCCGAAGTAAGGGATAGAGCCTACGAGGTATACCGAGGCGCTACGACAGCGCTCCAGGCGGCCATCGCGAACGCGAAGGCTCAGTCCTGGAGTGAACTCCTCGAGGGACTGGATAGAGATCCATGGGGGCGCCCGTACAAGATGGTACTAGGTAAGCTGCGCCCATGGGTCCCTCCTTTGACTGAAACTCTGGACCCTGAGCTGGTGGGGAGTGTGGTTGACACACTGTTTCCCAGGGTTCAGGACAGTCCCTCTCCCCCCGGGCTATCGTCGGAACCGACCATCTGGTCCGATGATCTGGGGGTGACCGACGAGGAGTTGGTCCGCGCTGTGAAGCGCCTCAGGGCTCGCAATACAGCACCAGGCCCTGACGGAATACCTGGTCGGGCTTGGGTGCTGGCTCTATCCGCCGGCCTGGGGAACAGGCTGCGGCAGCTGTTCGACAGCTGTTTACGCCGCGGAGTGTTCCCCAAGGGCTGGAAGGAGGCTAAGTTGGTCCTCTTGAAGAAGGACGGCAGGTCCGCAGACTCACCCTCTACGTATCGTCCCATTTGCCTGCTGGACGAGGCCGGCAAGTTGTTCGAAAGAATAATTGCCGCTCGTCTATGCACACACCTGTGGCGGGTAGGCCCCGACTTGTCGGATGACCAGTTTGGTTTCCGGCGTGCTCGTTCGACAGTGGACGCGATTTTTCGTGTCCGTACGCTGTCGAACCAGGCGGTGTCCCGGGGCGGGAAGGCGTTGGCGGTGTCCTTGGACATCGTAAACGCATTCAACTCCCTGCCCTGGAGGGCGATCAGGGAGGCACTCGTGTTTCACGGAGTGCCGCCCTACCTGCAGAGCATAGTCGGAGCCTACTTGCAGCACAGATGTGTGCAGTACGTGGGCAGGGACGGTACCTTGCACGAGAGGGAGGTCAGTTGCGGGGTTCCACAGGGTTCTGTACTGGGCCCGCTTCTGTGGAACCTCGCATACGACGCGGTCTTGCGTGTCGATCTCCCCGAAGGCGTACACGTCGTCTGCTACGCGGACGACACTCTTGTGTTAGCCAACGGGGACTCCTTCGACGAGACCAAGGAGCTCGCCGAGCTTGGGGTGGCTTGTGTCGTGGACAAGGTCCACGAGCTGGGTCTGAGGACAGCGCCGCACAAGACCGAGGCGCTGTGGTTCCACAAGTTCCCTAGGGGAAGGGAACCACCCAGCTTGTCGGTTCGCGTGGGTGACGTTGACATCCAGGTGGGGCGGTACCTGAAGTACCTGGGCCTCACCCTGGATAGTCGCTGGGGTTTCGAGGAGCACTTCAGCCGCTCCGTCCCCCGGATCCAGAAGGTGGTGGGTGCTCTGCACAGACTGCTGCCTAATCTCGGGGGACCTAGGGAGGGAGTTCGCCGCCTCTACGCCGGAGTCGTGCGGTCGATGGCACTCTACGGAGCGCCCGTCTGGTGGGAGCGACTGGCGCTCCGACGCAGCAGGACTATGTTTCATAGCCTGCAGCGTATTGTCGCCATCCGGATCGCACGAGGATATCGGACGATATCCTTCGAGGTGGCAACTCTCCTGGCGCGGTTCCCGCCCTTCGACATCTTGGCGGAGATGGACGCGCGTGTGTACGTGCGCCTCCGCCATGATGACGGGAGCGGAGTCGCGCCTGCTGAAGTGCGGGTGCAAGAGCGCCGACGTGCGCTCGGGATGTGGCGCGAGCGGCTCGAGGAGCCTTGGAAAATGCGCCAACGCGCCGTCGGCGCGATTGTGCCGAGCTTCGAAACTTGGCTGGGGAGGGAAACGGGTAACGTCACCTATAGACTTACTCAGGTACTCACCGGGCACGGGTGCTTCGGTGAGTACCTGAATAGGATCGGACGCGAACCGACACCGCAGTGCCACCACTGTGGGAGGGATCGGGACTCCGCCCAGCACACGCTTGAGGAATGCTCGGCGTGGTGCGAGGAGCGGCGGACCCTGATCGCCAGGATCGGGCAGGACCTCTCTCTACCAGGCGTAGTAGAGACTATGCTGGTAGATGAGACGGCGTGGAAGGCAGTGGCCTCTTTCTGTGAGACCGTTATGGTTCGGAAAGAGGCCGCCGAGCGAGATCGCGAGAGGGCTGATCCCGCTCGGAGAAGGAGGCGACGGCGAGGCGGCAGTGGGCGCCCCGCTGCGCCTGCCCCATAAGGGGCTTTGCGTGGTATCCCCTGCCAAACAGGGGACCTTTCGGGTTCGTGGGTGGTCGGAGTGTGGGCTTCGACTGTCCGTTAAACGGGCCCCGGGAGGGCGGCGGCACATTGTGGCAATGTGCCGCTGTGAACACCGTGGTGTTCGGGGGTGGCTAGATAGCCTCCCCCTGGATGTGCGAAGGCACAGCGCGAGGGGGGCACCGGTGCGTTCCTTTTGGAGATCCCGGAGCCCTCCGACATGCGTCGAAGATGGCCACCGGGGGGATTTTAGTGAGTCCACGAGTCCGTGAACCTCACATAACCCTACTGTACCCTCCATGCAGTAGGGTATCTGGTTGCAGATTTTGCCCCTCGTCAACAAAAAAAAAAAAAAAAAAAAAAAAGGTTAGGTTAGGTTAGGTTAGGTTTTTTTTTTTTTTTTTTTTTTTTTTTTACCTGTCCGGGCGCAGAGGCCCGGCCCGCGAGCTAAGTTTTCCCCCGATGTGTTTTCAGGGCCTTTATTGATCATTTCTTTATTTATACAGTTTTATTCTTATATGCTATTTACAGAAGGCTTTTTGTTTCTTACATTTTTTACGTAACTTAATTACATCTTGACATTTAACAGTTATCTTATCTATCTATTTTTTTATTTTTTTATTGGTTTTTATTAATTTATTACATCTATGCTATTTATATATATACTTTATTATATATACATTACATAGTCTTTCTATCCTTTTCTTATTTGTAGTCTTGATACACTAACTAAAGTAAAACAGTATTACATAGGGACTATCTTCTACTAGGCTTATACATTATTAGATTCTTAGGTGTACTTAGGTAACTTAACAGTAATTATTTTTATTTTATTTTTTTTTATTTTTCGATGCAGTAATTTTTGCTTACAACTTTTGTTTTTATAATGTTCTTATATATATACTCATTATATATAAAACATATAATTAACTATCTATTCTTATTTCTACGTATAACTTTATTACCTATATTAATACAATATTCTATAAATGTATTCCTACTGTCCTTATCTCTAATTATCTGGTATATATTTTCTTTCGTTAGGGTTACGTTTAGGTAAGTCTCCAGGTCATATCTCGCCAGGCCGTAAATAGGACAATCTAATAAGACGTGTTGTATCGTTTCTTCTTTACCGGGCTCACATGGGCACGATGGGTCCCCCTTACACTTGAACCGATACAAGTATTCTGAGAACCCACCGTGCCCCGTTAACACCTGGGTCAGCACATTAGATATTCCTATCTTCCTAACTATTTTATAAGCCTCAATTGCGTCAGGAAGAAACATCTTGGTGACGGCCGCTTTGTCCTCCGATTTGTATCTCCGGTTCCATACGTCAAGCGAATCCTTACGGATTTGTCGCTTGACGTATGAGACCGGACACGCGTCATAATCTGGTTTTTTCTTTAGGTTAAGGGCAGCACTCTTGGCCAATTCGTCGGCTCTTTCATTCCCGTCCATCCCTGCGTGTGCTTTGATCCAAAATAAAAATACCTTTTTATTTTGGAGCCTAATGAGTTCTAGATTTTTTCTGGTTTCTATTGCTAAGGGATGGACGGAACCACGATTCGTCACTGTCTCCAGGGCCGCGCGCGAGTCACTGTAAATGCCATAGCTTGTTTCGTGACGCTTCAGGATCTCCTGCGTGGCTCGACATATGGCGTATAGTTCCGCCTGATAGACCGTGCAGTGAGATGGCAGCTTCAACTTTAGAGATTTGGTCTCCACTGCGCTATTCCATAAGGATAGCGCCGCGCCGACCCTCTCCTCAATCTTGCTACCATCTGTAAAAATGCGGACTGCTTGCTGGTTGTGTTGTTCTACATCATATTGGTCTATCAGGTTTGTGAACTCCCAGCTCATATGCCTTGCCGGATGCGGGTTCGAACTGAAAGCCACTCTACACTCTACCTCCCTATCCCCCAAAAACGACTGGGGAACTCCACGCCTGGTTTCGTACAGGGCTGCCGCCTCTCGGATTCTAAGGTCCAGCGGCAGTATCCCAGCCAGTATTAGAGCCGAATTTAGGGAGACAGTTCGGTAGGACTTTGTGAGCTTCTGGGCAAAGACCCTCTGGACAGCGTTAAGCTGTTTCCTCACATTAAGTTTTTCGGTCGCGTCAGCCCAGGCACTAGCCGCATACGTCATTACCGGTTCCACTGTTGCCTTATAAATAATCCGGACAACTTCCGGGTGCAGACCCCAACTGACCCTGGCGGCTCTCGACAATTGCTTGTAGAAGTTCAAGGCTTTAATGCAAGTATTCGCAGCGTGTTTGTTGAATGTAAGCTTATTGTCGATTGTGAGTCCCAGGATCCTGACGTCTTCTGACATGCCAATGTCGACCCCCCCCATGCTCAGCAGTGGTGTGTCGAATTTAAGTTTGCGAGTTAGTGTCATAGCACAAGTTTTGTGCGGTGCAAATTTGAGCTTGTTTTCGACACCCCACTCCTGGACGTAGGTGAGAGCGGCATTGGCATGCCTCTGCACCTCCAGTGCCGTGTCTCCATCAAACAGTAGAACAACGTCATCAGCGAATGCCTGGACATAATCTCCCCGTTGCTGCAGTCCCTTGAGAAGGGGGTCGAGAAGAAGGTTCCACAGAATTGGTCCGCCGATGGAACCCTGGACGCAGCCTTTGTTTGTGGGTTTTGCGTATTCATGCGCGGCGTACCTTACCCTTACAGCTCTATCCTCTAGGTAGCTGTCAATTACCCTTCTCAAATTTACTGGGCAACCCGCTTCTGCCAGTCTCACTTTGATGGCAGGCCACCACGCGCTATCGAAGGCTCCCTCTATGTCCAACGATACCATGACTATCAGTTTCTTTTGGTCAAGTTTATTGTGGATACGTTGCATCAGGTCATAGAGGGAGTCCTCGGTACTTTTTTGCGGCATGAACCCATATTGGCAAGTGCTCATTTTTGGCACTAGGTGCCATTTGAGCCGTCCTATCACCATCTTCTCCACCACCTTACCCAAGACTGGTAGCAGTCCTATGGGCCTGTACGACTTCGGGTTTGTGTAGTCGTCTTTACCCGGCTTCCTTAGGACTACCACCGTAGCCTCTTTCCACAATGTGGGAAAGTGGGTGTGGTTAGGTTAGGTTAGGTTAGGTTAGGTTAGGTTAGGTTAGGTTAGGTTAGGTTAGGTTAGGTTAGGTTAGGTTAGGTTAGGTTAGGTTAGGTTAGGTTAGGTTAGGTTAGGTTAGGTTAGGTTAGGTTAGGTTAGGTTAGGTTAGGTTAGGTTAGGTTAGGTTAGGTTAGGTTAGGTTAGGTTAGGTTAGGTTAGGTTAGGTTAGGTTAGGTTAGGTTTTTTTTTTTTTTTTTTTTTTTTTTCCCTGTCCGGACGCAGAGGTCCGGCCCGCGAGCTATCCTGCCTATTGACCTCTGATAAAACTTATTCAGAGCTCTTGGTATTTCTGGGGTAGTAAAACAACAGGTTTTATTTATTTAGAAAAGTACACGAAAAATTTACAAACATAATTTTTTGATTGCAGATAACGTCTCAGCTAGCTTCTATTCTTAATTTAAGTTTTTACCTTAATATATACATTGTTTTACTGTTTTGTTTTCTTAATCTTGTTTACATATAGCTTGATATATATATTCTATAATACATCCTTCATACTAGGAGTGACACACAGAAAGTTTTTCAATGATAGATAAATATTTTAAAAGTTGTATTTTTTAAGGTTATTAAATCTGGTCTAACAGTAATTACTTATCTTTCTTTTATCTCTTTATTTTCCTAGATACTATATTCATATTGAATACTATATTTATAATTTGGTAGAGTTTTCACTATTATTTCCTACTGATCTTCTTTTCTCTTGACTTAGGTTCTTTATATATAATTCTATTTTATTATGATCATAGCTAGTTTTTGTGAACAATTTCTGGTTATCAAGCATTTTTAGTATTATTCTATTTGTACATTTTCTTAGATTACTATATTATATTATATGCTACTATTTTAATAGAGTATTTTTCAAAAATTTACATTGGTCTTGTTTTTCTCTTGTCTTAAATTCTTATTAACTTACTTAAATTTTCCTAGGTATAACAATTAGTTTTTTTTTTTTTTTTTTTTTTTTTTTTTTATTAAGCATTTAACTTTATCTAGGCATTTAACAGTATCTCTCTATCTTTTTTATTTTAAAACATTGTTGCATATGCTGCTTTTATATATACTTAATTATATATAGTCAACATAAATTATATATCTTTAATCCTATTTATTTTCTTAAGTTAATATATTGGTATTCTTAAAATAGTGTATGCCCAAACATTTCCTACTAATCTTGTTTTCTGATTTGCTTAAATTATAACATATTAGGTTTACATTAATTTTTATCAACTATTTCTTATTTAAATGATGTTTCTATATATACTTATCATATATTACAAAACATACTTATTATCTATTTTTATTTCTGGCTATTTATTACCTAATCGTTCAGCAGTAAGCTATCGATGCTCTTGCTAAAGCATCCCACTTCCTTCTAATACTACAACTATCACTGAAGGCATTATGCTCCGTGCTTTCAAGTTTGGCCTTGATGCAGTTGCTACATGCCGGGGTTGCTCCGGCAAGCCAGTCCGCACATTGTTGTTTTAGGTGGGCGCCTCCGCAATGACTACATGTCTCATGTGAATCTTTGCAGAAGCGTCGACCATGGCCATAGCCTAGGCACTGGGAACATTGGACCAGCGGCGACTGGTCCATCACCTTAACTCTCTGTACGTCCATATACACCGTTTCAAGCTCCATCAGTCTTTGATAGATTTTTGGCGAGACCCTCATCACTATATGGGACTTTTCCGGATGGCGCGTCCGTTTCCTATAGGCAATCCGGATCCTGTCATCTGTCTCGTCTAGGCCAAGAGTAAGGGACTTGTTTTGGTTTCTTAGCGCCAGGATAACGTCTTCGTCCGTATCTGTGTATTCCGTCATCCAGACGCTCTTAAGGATTATTAGTGGGTCCTTGTTTTTTATATCCTCCACTTTTAGTTCCTTTGTCTTGCTCAGCCTTTCCTTTACTCTTTGCCGCTCTTCTTCAGTCCTGCATCCCAGTATTACCTTCCTATCTTTCGCTTTTCTAAATTTCTCTATCTTTATTTCTCCATCTGTGGCTTTTACGACATTTATCGTCTTGTACAGGACGTCTTCTCCGGTCGCTGTCTCGTTTGTCGCCGTTACTACTATTGAGTGCAGCGCGGTCTGCTCCGGGTGAAGCTTCTTTGGGGGGGCCGCTACTGCACTTGCATAAGTTTTCCTTTCTAATGCTTCCTTAAGTACTTCCATTTTTTCATTGTTTTCTTTTAAAAGCTTGGTGTGCTCTGCTAGGGTTTGCATTAAGGCGTCGTCCTTCTGCACTTTTTCTTGAGCATCTTCTTTTCCCTTTAACTGTGTACGGACACCCTTCGCCTTCAGGGAAGCTATTTCAGCTTCTGCCTCCTTGTAGAGCTGGTAGACTCGCTCTACACTTTGGGAGACACCGATTTTTATATCGGTCCTGAGGTTTCGGGCGTCCCCCAGTAGGGTTTTTGCTCTTATGAGGCTCGCCTTTGCCTCTGATGCCCTATCTGGAAGCTTTTTTCCTGGCTGGGATGCGTTGTCGGTCATGTTTGAGGGTCCCGCCCTCACAGTTACCCCCTCTTCACTCGTTTGGCAGATATTTTCTGCCTCGCTCGCGGGTTTTTCCGCTTTTTTAGTCGGGCTTCGGATTCCAAACATTATGATTGGAAGGTCTTTATAACGCGGAACAGGTCGTCAAATTAAAGTTGTAAAAGTTGTAAATAAATTTGCCTAATATAACCTATAAACTAAAAATAAAAAGTCTTAATATCTATCTAATATGTAATAAAAATAGTAAAAAACAGTAAAGGCTCTACCTAGTCTGTTTCTTATAGATAGTGTATGTAAATTGAGCCAAAAACAATAAAAATTTCACTTAAAAAAAAAAAAAACCCCACACTCGGGAGAAAACAAAAGAACTAAAATATAATATAAAATTTTTTACGACTCTATATAGAGTCGGCCTCTATGTTAATGCAAGTAGTCCGGCTACCGGTCAGTTTACCTGCGAAAACCCCGTCAAAATTGGATGGCGGGTTAACGAGATATGAAGCTTTTTATTTTTGCCAAAATGGCGGACAAAATGGCCACCGAAGCTTGCCAATAAAATATCCCGGTCGATATAGGTGTCAGCAGTGAAAACCGCGCCTCAATCGGATCACTCTTGCCAAAGTTATGTAGAATTTAAAATTTTCAAAATGGCGGACAAAATGGCTACCAATTTTCTATATCTCCATAACTTTGCGAGTTTAACTCGTAGAGAGACGCGGCTTTGAGCAAAGTGTACTGCACAACACAGTCTTCGCCTCCTGCAGGTTGGTTAAGGTTGGAAAAAAGTGACTCTACCTACAACCCCAACCGATTTTAGCAGACTCTGTTGGTGAAGACCACTCCAAAACAGAAAACCGCTCTCCAATCTGACGATCCGCTGCCGAGTTATCCTCGTTTGAATTTTTCAAAGATGGCGACCAAAATGGCCGCTCCGGAGCAACTCTGGCAATTACAGCCCGAATCAGCCCGAGTTTGGGCTCGTTTAGAAGGTATTTTAAGTCCCTATTTGAATATTCCCCCCGCGGTACAATATTATTACTCCCCGAATTAAAAATAACAAAAAACTAAAAAATATAGAGTAAAACTAATCCTAAAAATACAATTTAGGTCCAATAATTCGGGGAAAAACTTATAATAACTTAAAAATTTTTTACCTATTTATATTAAATTAAATTTTTTCTCCAAGTACTTTAAAAGGGGGACCTCGTGTTTGTCTAAATAATTCAAAAATTTATATCTCAAAAACCAGTTGATCAACCCCAGTCGAGTTTTCTATGTAAAGTAGAAGACCCCAAGCTCTACAAAAAATAAATTTAAAAAAGAGGGGTTACCGATCTCTTCAACGAGTTAAAAATTTTTGAAAAATTTAAAAATTTAAAATTGCTCTAACTTAGTCAAAAATATACCTAGCTAAAAACTAAAAGTGCCTCCGGTATCTCCACGTTGGTGTCTTGAAAGCCCCGATGTCAGTTTTCTTCTTAGCTCTTCGGATCGCTGACCTCGTGGCACGTGGTTTTTGTTTTTTTCGCCTTTATTTCCGCGCTCCTGCGCGGAAAAAATCGACAAAAGAAACAGTCTTGTAGAGCTCCCGAAGGCCCTTCGGATGACGTTTTAAAAATTGTGGGTCACCGCTGTAGATCCGGAGAAAAATCCTTTTTAAACTTTGAAATTTTCAAACTTTTCACTTTTTTCGTGATGGCGCCGCGGAAAAAACACTTGGCGACACAGCGTTTTCACTGCCGTGTGCGCCTTGTGATTCCTCAATTTTTAATATATCACGCGACAATAAAATTCACTACTTTCAATTTTTGCCGAATTTTTTAACGCGGAGGTTAGCTTGTAAGTGGGCGCTCCAGAGTGCGGTTGGCGCCGGACTGTGGTTAGGTTAGGTTAGGTTAGGTTAGGTTAGGTTAGGTTAGGTTAGGTTAGGTTAGGTTAGGTTAGGTTAGGTTAGGTTAGGTTAGGTTAGGTTAGGTTAGGTTAGGTTAGGTTAGGTTAGGTTTTTTTTTTTTTTTTTTTTTTTTTTTTTTTTTTTCCTGTCCGGGCGCAGAGGCCCGGCCCGCGAGCTAGCCTACATGCTGTCTCCTCCAATGTGGATTTGGAGTCTTTCTTACTGAATGATTGTACACGGGGTGAGTATCTTTATTTCTTAACCTAGCATGGATATTTGATCTTTATTTCTTATTATCTATTTTGCTTATTATTATTATTTTATACATTTTAATATCTTATCACTATTGTCCAAACTATTGACATAGGTTAACTTAATTTACATTTCACTATTTTATAATGTTCCTATATATACTTTATTATACATATTCAGCATTATTATATCCGTTTTCTTATTTGACTTCTTAGATATTATACCTAAATTTACACAGCACTTTAATATAAACATTTCTCCTGAACTTATAATTATCGATTATTTTGACATGAACTTGACACTATTACACTCATATAGATTATTTTTATTTACATTTCCTTATTTTTATAATGTTCCTATATATACTCATTATATATAAAACAACATATTTATTATCTATTCTTATTTCTACATATAACTTTTTTACCTATATTAATACAATAATCTATAAACACATTTCTACTTTCTTTATCCCTAATTATCAAATATATATTTTCCTTTCTTAAGGCAATGTTTAGATTTTGCTCAAGCTCATATCTCAGCAAGCCATAGATGGGACATTCCAACAGGACGTGTTCAACCGTCTCTGCTTTATCCGGCTCACATGGGCACGATGGGTCCTCCTTACACTTGAACCGGTTCAAGTATTCTGAGAACCCACCGTGCCCCGTTAAAACCTGGGTCAATACATTTGAAATTTCCATCTTCCTAATTATTTGATGGGCCTCGATTGCGTCAGGAAAGAAAAGCTTAGTCACGGCCGCTTTGTCCTCTGATTTATATCTCCGGTTCCATACGCCAAGCGAATCCTTACGGATTTGTCGCTTGACGTATGAGACCGGACACGCATCATAGTCAGGCTTTTTCTTTAACTTCAGTGCGGCATCTTTGGCTAGCTCGTCGGCTCTTTCATTACCGTTCATCCCAGCGTGCGCTTTGATCCAAAATAAAGATGTATCTTTATTTTGGAGTTTAATGGTTTCCAGGTTCTGTCTGGCTTCTGTTGCTAAGGGATGAACGGAGCCATGATTCGTCACCGTCTCCAAAGCCGCCCGCGAGTCACTGTAAATACCATAACTGGTTTCGTGGCGCTTTAGAATCTCCCGCGTGGCTCGACATATGGCGTATAGTTCCGCCTGATAGACCGTGCAGTGAGATGGCAGCTTCAGTTTGAGGGATTTGATCTCCGCTTCGCCATTCCATAAGGATAGCGCCGCGCCGACCTTATCCTCAATCCTGCTGCCATCCGTGAAGATTCGGACTGCCTGTTTGTTATGTTTTTCAACATGCTGTGGGTCTATCAGGTTTATGAACTCTAAGCTCATATGCCTTGCCGGATGTGGGCGCAGACTAAACGCCACTCTGCTCTCTACCTCCCTGTCCCCCAAAAATGGCTGAGGAACTCCGCGCCTGGCTTCGTACAAGGCTGCCGCCTCACGGATTCTGATGTCCAGCGGCAGAATCCCAGCCAGTATTAGAGCCGAATTTAGGGAGACAGTTCGGTAGGACTTTGTGAGCTTCTGGGCAAAAACCCTTTGGACCGCGTTTAATTGCCGTTGCACCTTTAGCTTTCCCGTCGCATTTGCCCACGCGCTGGCCGCATATGTCATGACCGGCTCCACTGCTGCCTTGTAGATGATCCGGATCACTTCCGGGTGCAGACCCCAACTGACCTTGGCGGCTCTCGACAACTGCTTGTAGAAGTTCAACGCTCTGACGCAGGTGTTCGCGGTATGTTTGTTGAATGTTAGCTTATTGTCGATTGTGAGTCCCAGGATCTTAACGTCTTCTGACATGGCAATGTCGACCCCTCCCATGCTCAGCAGTGGCGTATCGAATTTAAGTTTGCGTGTAATAGTCATAGCGCAGGTTTTATGTGGCGCAAATTTGAGCTTGTTTTCGATACCCCACTCCTGAACATAGGCGAGAGCGGCATTGGCTTGTCTCTGCACCTCCAGTGCCGTGTGACCATCAAACAGTAGGACCACGTCATCCGCGAATGCCTGCACGTGGACACCCCGTCGCTGAAGTCCCTTGAGAAGAGGATCGAGAAGAAGGTTCCATAGCAGTGGTCCGCCAATGGAACCCTGGACGCAACCCTTGTTTGTGTGCTTAATATATTCGTGCGCGGCGTATCTAACCCTTACCGTTCTATCATCCAGGTAGCTATCTATGACCCTTCTCAAATTTACAGGGCAACCCGCCTCCGCCAGTCTCACTCTGATGGCCGGCCACCATGCGCTATCGAAGGCTCCCTCTATGTCCAGTGATACCATGACTATCAGTTTCTTTTGGTCAAGTTTGCTATGGATGTGTTTCATCAGGTCATAGAGGGAGTCCTCGGTACTTTTTTGCGGCATGAACCCGTACTGACAGGCGCTCATTTTTGGTACTAAGTGCCATTTGAGCCGTCCCATCACCATCTTCTCAACCACTTTACCCATGACCGGTAGCAGTCCTATGGGCCTGTACGATTTCGGATTGGTGTAATCGTCTTTACCCGGCTTCCTTAGGACTACCACCGTAGCTTCTTTCCACATTGTGGGAAAGTGGCCGAGGTGCAGACACTTGTTTGAAAGCGCGAGAAACAACTCAGGATCGTGGGATATCACCTTGCTACAAATATCTGCAGTTAAACCGTCTGCCCCCGGAGCCTTCTTTGGGTTGAACGTCTTCACAGTGAATCTTAGCTCTTCGATAGTAAACGGAGGGTCATGTTCTTCATCATGCATCCAACCGTTTACTTTTTCAGCTTCCTCTCTAGTTCGACTGTGAATTTCGTTATCATCCCTCTTCAGGTCTTCGGGGTAGAACGTCTCCGCTAAGAGCCTAGCTGATTCTTCCCCGCTCAGAGCCTTCCCGCCACTCACCAGAGGCAAGTCCTCCTGACGTTTCTTGGTCCTACCAATCACCCTGTAAATTCCGTGCCATACTCCTTCTCTTTCTTGTTTTTCACAGAACCCCTTCCAACTGTCAATCTGTGCCTTCTTGGCTTCACTCTCATATTTTTGTTTTGCTTGCAGGTACTCATCGACAACCTTCGCTCTTCGGATTGACGCTGCGCATCTGATTCTACGCCTCCTGGTGACGACTTCTCTCCTCAGCTTCGCCAGTTCTTCGGACCACCACGGCAAGGTAAGTTTTTCTTCCATTTTCTTTTTAGGTATTGTTTGTGTGCATGTGTTTATTATTATATTTGTATATTTTCCTATTGTTTGCTCTAGTTCCTTTTTATTATTAATATTATTTATTTCTGTTTTATTAATTTTATTCTCCAATAACAATTGAGCCAGTTTCTCATGGAATTGGCTCCAATTTGCCTTTTTTGTGTTGTATATTCTAGTAGTCCTTTTTATGTTTATTCCTTTTGCCTTTTCTAGTCTAATTTTAAAAGTTATGCCGTTGTGGTCCGAGCTCATCAGATCATCTTCCACTTTCCAGTCCTCCACCAGGTTAAGCATATCCTCAGAGCAGGCAGTCACATCCACGTGGCTAGCGTACTCTTTATTTCCCCTTATTGTATAAAATGTCGGAGTATCGCCTTCGTTGAGCACCTGCAAGCTCATTTCTTCTAGTGCTCCGGCCATTTCTACCCCTCTTTTGTCTACTTTCTTGCTACCCCACCATGTGCTCTTTGCGTTGGTATCGCCTCCCATTATTGTTTTTCTAGGTCCAAGCTCTTCCTTTATCTTTTTGAGCTGCTCCAAGTATGGCTCTATGGGCTGGTCTGGCTCAAAGTAAAAAGAGACAGCAACGATCTCCCAGGCACTAGTTCGGATTTTCACCACAACGATGTTGTTAGTGGTGAGTTTCGGGTACTGTTCTACGTCAATATCGCTGTCGAAGACGGCTATTGCCGCTTTGACGTTCCCTTCTCCTTGTTTAGTGCTCTGGTAGATCCTTGCTCCTCTGTAGCTCTTCATACTTTTAGCCCCGCCCACATACGGCTCCTGGAGCAGCGCAAAAGCCACTTTCCTTTTGCTAGCCTTCATCATGAGCTCGTGTGTGGCTAACTCTTTTCTCTGCAGGTTTGCTTGGACTGCTAGGTAGGACCTTCTATATCTGCTAGGTTTGGGTGCTGTTGTTAATTCCCACCATGGAGCCCTCAGCAATACGCTATCGTGGCACGGGCCAGTGCATCCCACTTACGCCGCACTGCACATTCCTGACTGAACGCGCTATGATCGGTAAAGTCAAGTTTTGCATGCGTGCAGTTGCAGCAAGTCGGAGTTCCACCAGCCCGCCAGTCAGCGCACTCCGATCGCAGGTGTGGTCCCCCACAGTGGCTGCACTTCTCTACCGTCTGCTTACAGAAACGCCTGCCATGTCCGTATGCTAGGCAGAGAGAGCACTGCACCAGGGGGGACTGGTCCGCAACCCTGACCTTTTGCAGGTCTATGTGGACGGCTCCTGCTTCTATGGCTCGGGCCCATATTTTGGGAGACACCCTAACTACGATGTGAGACGTTTGGGGGTTTCGGGACTTTCTTCGGTACCGGACTTCCATTCTGTCTTCTTGCTTCTCCAGGCCCAGGAATACTCCCCTGTTCTGATTCCTAAATGCCTTCAGGACGTCCTCATCCGTGTTATATTGGAAGACGTCTCTGAGCAGTAGAAGAGGATCTTTGTTCTTTATGTCCTCGACCTGGAGTTGGCCTTCTGCCTTTCTAAGCCTTTCTCTTAGCTTACTCCTTTCTTCCTCTGTTTTACAGCCTATAATTATCTTCCTATCTTTTGCCTTTCTGACCCTGTCCATCGTTATCCCGCCTTCTTTGGCTTTGATAACGCTTCGTATTTTATCCAGTACCTCGTCGCCGGTTTTGCCTTCGTCCTTGGAGGTGATAATGACCGAGTGCAAAGCCGTCTGACCGGGGGGCTGCCTCCTAGCCGACTGAGCCACTACACTAGCATATGAGACCCCCTCCAGGGTTTTCTGTTGTTTTTCCAGTGCATGCTTTAGCTCCTCCATTTGCTCGCTGCTGTCCTTTATTAACCGGCTGTGTTGCTCCATCCTCTTAATCAACTCCTTCTCAAACTCGGATTCCCTTCTTGGGGATAAAGAGGATGGAGAAGGAGGGTCCGCGGGTTTTCGTAGGTTCTCTCTAGCCTCACCCTCGCCCTGATCCTTCTTTTGTTTTGCTTGCTCAGCTTCCGCCTCTTTCACAAGCTGATACAGACGTTCCACAGCCTTCGTGACCTCGAGTTTGATTTCTGTCCTCAGGTTTCGCGCACTGCCAAGTTGTAATTTGGCCGAGTTTAAGCAGGCTCTTCCCTCCGCCGTCCTATTCAGGTATTTAGGCTTTACCGGGACCGGCGGACTTCCTTCCGCCTGTAATACGGCGAAGCGGTTGCCCGCCGGGGCCGGTCCAGCCTTTTTCGGAGTGTTTGGAGCCTTGCTTTTGGTGATGGTCTTTCCCGTCTCCCATTCACCTATGCTGCGCCTTACACCTGAGGCTTGCGTCTGTGTTTCAGAAGGTCCTGCCTCCTCAGTTTGGTCGGGGGTTCTGTGAACGTCAGGGCTTGCCTTTCCCCCTGGCAATTTGACAGGGGTGCGGATCCCAAACATGTCCGGTTATTATTATTAAAATTAAACAATTTGTAAAATAAAGTAAAATAAAATAAGATGTCAATACAAAAAAAATATAAAAAACTACACTATTACACGAAAATAAAAGATTTGTATAAGTTATAAATTAAAAATTTGTCAAAAGATATGTGACTCTACGTAGAGTCCGTCTATGTTAACTAATAGATAGGCCCGTATATGACCTATACTATACAAAAAATTTTTTTTTTTTTTTTTTTTTCAAAATCGGTTGCACGGTTGACGAGATATGAGCCTTTTCAAAAACTTCCAATTTGGCGGTCAAACGGTCAAAATACAATGTCAAAATAGCAAAATACAATGTAAAAATAGGTATAACAGGGATGGCTATTTCGTCCCTATCCACATCTCCGCCTCACTAGGCGGGGTCGAAAAATTTTTCTTGCTCTACCTAGAGCCCCGACTCTACCAAGATCCAGGTCAACCAAAAGGTGAAGCAAAGACGGTATCAGTCGTGAAAACCCCGTCTCAATCAGACCACTCTAGCCAAAGTTGTGAAGGAATTAAAATTTTCAAGATGGCGGACAAAATGGCCGCCACTTTCAAATTCTTCCACAACTTTGCGAGTTTTCGTCGTAGAGAAACGCGGTTTCAAGCAGAGTATACTGCCTGGCACAGTCTTCACTTTCCACCGGCTGGCTCTGGTCAAAAATGAGAGACTCTACATAGAGTTCTAACCGGTCTTGGCAGACGCTCAGACTGACGGCAATATCAAAATAAAAAACCGCTTTCTAATCGGTCAATCCGTTGCTAAGTTATCACCGTTTTCATCAATCAAAGATGGCGTCCAATATGGCCGACAAAAGGCTAACTCTGTCAGTTTTTGTCCTAAGTAGGCCGTGTTTGGGCTTGTTTTAAAGGCCCAGACCACAGCAGTAATTTACACCCCACAACGTAATTATGAAACCACCCCCCGATTTAATAAATACAATAAACCCCAAAATTTTCACAAAAACTAACCTATCTAAGTCAATTTTCGCTAAAAATTCCCGGAAATTTTTGCAAATCCTACTTAAATTTATTGACTAATTTATCCTAATAAACTTAAATTTCTAAATTTAAAATTAAGGGTACCTCGTGTACCTACTAAATTTAGAAAAAATTATATCTTAAAAACTAGCTGATGAACCTATGCCAAATTTTTTATATGTTGTAGAGGTCCCTATGATCTATACAAACTTAACTTAAAAAAGGGGGGTCACTGATCTTTTGACTTAATTAAAAATATTTAAAATTTACCAAAAATTTAAAAACGCTATAACTATGTGAAAACTTATCCTATTTAAAATCTGAAAACGCCTTCCGGTTGCCCTCGAAGGTGTCTTGGAGGCCCCGACGTCAGCAGTTCCCTGGCAGCTTCGGATCACCGACCTCGTGGCCACGTGGTTTCTTCTTTTTTGCTATTATTTCCGCGCGCCTGCGCGGAAAAAATCGGCAAAAATGCCTAAAATATGGTCCTTCTGGAGGCGCTTCCGGAGGCACTTTAAAAAGTATATGTCGCCGCTGTAGAACTCGTTTGACACTCACTTTAAACTTTCAAAATCCTCAAATTTTCGGTTTTTTTGTTATAAACTCTTGAATTTTGCACTTAGCGCAACGGTGTTTTCACGCCCGTGTGCGCCTTGTGATTCCGCAGATTTCAATGTATCGCACTGTTAAAAAAGTCACTTTTTACTATTTTTACCGAATTTTTTAGCGTGGAGGCACGAGTGTAAGTGGGCGCTCTCGACCGCGGTAAGAGCCAGACTGGTTAGGTTAGGTTAGGTTAGGTTAGGTTAGGTTAGGTTAGGTTAGGTTAGGTTAGGTTAGGTTAGGTTAGGTTAGGTTAGGTTAGGTTAGGTTAGGTTAGGTTAGGTTAGGTTAGGTTAGGTTAGGTTAGGTTAGGTTAGGTTAGGTTAGGTTAGGTTAGGTTAGGTTAGGTTAGGTTTTTTTTTTTTTTTTTTTTTTTTTTTTTTTTTTTCCCTGTCCGGTCGCAGAGGTCCGGCCCGCGAGCTATCCTGCCTATTGACCTCTGATAAAACTTATTCAGAGCTCTTGTTATTTCTGGGGTAGTAAAACAACAGGTTTTATTTATTTAGAAAAGTACACGAAAAATTTACAAACATAATTTTTTGATTGCAGATAACGTCTCAACTAGCTTCTATTCTTAATTTAAGTTTTTACCTTAATATATACATTGTTTTACTGTTTTGTTTTCTTAATCTTGTTTACATATATCTTGATATATATATTCTATAATACATCCTTCATACTAGGAGTGACACACAGAAAGTTTTTCAATGATAGATAAATATTTTAAAAGTTGTATTTTTTTAAGGTTATTAAATCTGGTCTAACAATAATTACTTATCTTTCTTTTATCTCTTTATTTTCCTAGATACTATATTCATATTGAATACTATATTTATAATTTGGTAGAGTTTTCACTATTATTTCCTACTGATCTTCTTTTCCCTTGACTTAGGTTCTTTATATATAATTCTATTTTATTATGATCATAGCTAGTTTTTGTGAACAATTTCTGGTTATCAAGCATTTTTAGTATTATTCTATTTGTACATTTTCTTAGATTACTATATTATATTATATGCTACTATTTTAATAGAGTATTTTTCAAAATTTTACATTGGTCTTGTTTTTCTCTTGTCTTAAATTCTTATTAACTTACTTAAATTTTCCTAGGTATAACAATTAGTTTTTTTTTTTTTTTTTTTTTTTTTTTTAAGCATTTAACTTTATCTAGGCATTTAACAGTATCTCTCTATCTTTTTTATTTTAAAACAATGTTGCATATGCTGCTTTTATATATACTTAATTATATATAGTCAACATAAATTATATATCTTTAATCCTATTTATTTGCTTAAGTTAATATATTGGTATACTTAAAATAGTGTATGCCCAAACATTTCCTACTAATCTTGTTTTCTGATTTGCTTAAATTATAACATATTAGGTTTACATTAATTTTTATCAACTATTTCTTATTTAAATGATGTTTCTATATATACTTATCATATATTACAAAACATACTTATTATCTATTTTTATTTCTGGCTATTTATTACCTAATCGTTCAGCAGTAAGCTATCGATGCTCTTGCTAAAGCATCCCACTTCCTTCTAATACTACAACTATCACTGAAGGCATTATGCTCCGTGCTTTCAAGTTTGGCCTTGATGCAGTTGCTACATGCCGGGGTTGCTCCGGCAAGCCAGTCCGCACATTGTTGTTTTAGGTGGGCGCCTCCGCAATGACTACATGTCTCATGTGAATCTTTGCAGAAGCGTCGACCATGGCCATAGCCTAGGCACTGGGAACATTGGACCAGCGGCGACTGGTCCATCACCTTAACTCTCTGTACGTCCATATACACCGTTTCAAGCTCCATCAGTCTTTGATAGATTTTTGGCGAGACCCTCATCACTATATGGGACTTTTCCGGATGGCGCGTCCGTTTCCTATAGGCAATCCGGATCCTGTCATCTGTCTCGTCTAGGCCAAGAGTAAGGGACTTGTTTTGGTTTCTTAGCGCCAGGATAACGTCTTCGTCCGTATCTGTGTATTCCGTCATCCAGACGCTCTTGAGGATTATTAGTGGGTCCTTGTTTTTTATATCCTCCACTTTTAGTTCCTTTGTCTTGCTCAGCCTTTCCTTTACTCTTTGCCGCTCTTCTTCAGTCCTGCATCCCAGTATTACCTTCCTATCTTTCGCTTTTCTAAATTTCTCTATCTTTATTTCTCCATCTGTGGCTTTTACGACATTTATCGTCTTGTACAGGACGTCTTCTCCGGTCGCTGTCTCGTTTGTCGCCGTTACTACTATTGAGTGCAGCGCGGTCTGCTCCGGGTGAAGCTTCTTTGGGGGGGCCGCTACTGCACTTGCATAAGTTTTCCTTTCTAATGCTTCCTTAAGTACTTCCATTTTTTCATTGTTTTCTTTTAAAAGCTTGGTGTGCTCTACTAGGGTTTGCATTAAGGCGTCGTCCTTCTGCACTTTTTCTTGCGCATCTTCTTTTCCCTTTAACTGTGTACGGACACCCTTCGCCTTCAGGGAAGCTATTTCAGCTTCTGCCTCCTTGTAGAGCTGGTAGACTCGCTCTACACTTTGGGAGACACCGATTTTTATATCGGTCCTGAGGTTTCGGGCGTCCCCCAGTAGGGTTTTTGCTCTTATGAGGCTCGCCTTTGCCTCTGATGCCCTATCAGGAAGCTTTTTTCCTGGCTGGGATGCGTTGTCGGTCATGTTTGAGGGTCCCGCCCTCACAGTTACCCCCTCTTCACTCGTTTGGCAGATATAGGTTAGGTTAGGTTAGGTTTTTTTTTTTTTTTTTTTTTTTGTAAGGGCGCAGAGGCCCGGCCCGCGAGCTACTGTTGCTATTTATTATGCAACAACGTGAATATCTTTATTAAAAACAATTTTTACAGAAGCTTTGAAACCTATTTTACAATGAATTATTATACTAGTACAATGAATTGGTTATTACATGTAATAACCGTAATCTTAACTAATACATATGTTGAATCAATTAATTTTTTTTTTTTTTTTTTTTCTCTCTTTTTTTTTCTTTTTTCTATTTTTTTTTTCTTTCTTTCTTTTTTTTTCTTTCTTACTTTTTGCTTTCTTTCTTTTCTTTTTCCTACTAGATAATCACTTAATATATATTATTTATAAATGAATCCATTAAAATTACTTATCTTTTGATTACAATCAAGTACTAGGATCTAGCCTTACTTTAAATATTTTTCCGTTATATTTCAATTTTGGCGTTATTCGGTTCGCAATTGTATTACAATAGACAAAATTAAATTTAAATTACAAATTAAAATCGAAACTTGATTGCTATTATATTTTTCTGTATAAAATTAAATAATTGAGTACTTCCTTGTTTATAAAGTAAATTTAAAATAATTTAAATAAAATTAAAAATACACTGATGATCCCACCTAGCGTGTTTCAGATTATAGCTTTCCGTTATATTTCAATTTCAGCGTAATTGGGTTCGCAATTATATGAAAATGGATAAGATTAAATTATAAATTAAAATCCAAATTTGAATGCTATTATATTTTTCTGTATAAAATTTAATAATATAATAATTCCTTGTTCATAAAATAAATTAGATTAAAATAAAAATACAAATAAAAAAAAATAATAAAAAATTTAAAACTAAACTGATCACCCCACCTATAGTGCTTCAGACTACTGTGGACCCATTCGCCTTGGCTGCTTTCCGCAGAATGCTCTCTGCGAAGGCAAGGAAATGGGCCCGGCAGTTGTCGTCGTCAATGAACTCACTTATGCTTTGTTTTGTTAGTTTCTGATCCGCCCTACTCTCATAGTTATGTCGCTCTAGTCCGTATTTAGGGCATTCTAATAATATGTGTTCTATCGTTTCAGGACTTGTGTCGTCACAAGTGCAAAACGGATCATCTGCTAACTTAAAACGATTAAGGTAAGCTTTTATGCCAGTGTGCCCACTGAATAGTTGCGTCCTCAATGCGTTGGTGCTAATTTTGGATAAGACTCTGTAGGCTTCCTTTATTTTTGGGAAAAACATTTTCGTAACTCCTCCGGTTTTGGCTTCGGTGTATCTTGTCTGCCATTCTCTTAGCGTTTTGTCCCTGATAGAGTGCCTTGAGTAGGACAGCGGGAACGCTTCGTATGCCGGAGCCACTTTCATTTTTGTAGCAGACTTTGCCAGCTCGTCAGCCCGCTCGTTGCCAACGATGCCGGCATGTGCTTTAATCCAGTGCAACCTGACTTTGTTATTATTTTGGCTAAGTTCCTTGAGGACTTGTTGAATTTCCACTGCAATAGGGTTGTCCGTAGAAGGATCGCAAATGGACTCCAATGCCGATCGTGAGTCGCTAATGATGTTGCCATTTGACGACTTGTCCTTCAGAAAGATAGCTGCTCTCAGTATCGCTGTCATTTCTGCTTGGAAGACAGTACAATAATCCGCAAGTTTAATTTTTATACTCTTGTACTCTATGTTATCATTCCAGCATGAGACTGCAGCTCCCACTTTCCCTTCCAGTTTGCTACCATCTGTATATAGTTTGTACCAATCATTTGTGATTCCGTCAGCTTCTTCTTGGCTACAGATGCTCTCAAATGTCGCCCGCTCTCTCTCCGAAGGATGCGGCAGATGAAACGGGCTGATTCGTTTTTCCAGCCTTCTGCCCGGTAGTTCGTCGAATGGTTTACCCCGTTTCACCTCATACAGACTTGCTTGCTCTCTCAGTCTCAGGTCCAATGGCAGGATGCGGGATATTAGCGCGCTTGAGATCAGCGATGTAGTCCGATGTGCTCGACTAATTTTCAGGGCAAACATTCTAGTGATGTGGTCCAACCTTGCTTTGACGAACCCTCTATCAGCGGCTGGAGCCCATGTGCTTGCCGCAAAAAGTACTACAGGTTCAACCGTCACCAGATACAGGAGCCTCATTATTTCTGAGTTCAGTCCCCACTGAGTCTTCACCGCTCTCGCCAGCATTTTGAAAATGTTAACTGTTTTCCGGTAGACATTATCCAGGTGTGCTTTAAAGTTTAGAGATCTGTCAACAGTAAGACCCAAAACCTTGAGGCTATCTGACAGGTTCAAGATTTGGCCATTTAGGATGAATTGTGGCCTATTATACTTCAGCTTCTTGGTCACAATGATCGCTTGTGTTTTGTGAGCTGCGAAGCGCATTTTATATTTTGTTCCCCATTCTGCTATGCATTCCAGTGCTTTATTAACCCTTGTTTCCAGTTCGGCTGTAGTTTTTGCGCTGGCAACCACGAGGATGTCGTCTGCAAATGCCTGGACGTGGGCTTCAAGGGTGTCCGCCACTTCCAAGAGTGGGTTCAGCTGTATGTTCCATAGCAAGGGTCCACATATTGAGCCCTGCACACAACCTTTGGTAGTTCCTCGGGTCACCAGTTCATTCATATAAGCTAGGTTAACTGACCTATCGGAAAGATAGCTGGCTACCAGTTTAAGTGTCGGCTTATCCACTCTCTTTTCGTGAAGCTGTTTCAAGATCCCAGGCCACCAGCAGTTGTCAAATGCTCCCTCGATGTCCAGGGAGACCACGGCTACTATGGCTTTGTTTTTTACTTCCCGCTTCACAATTTCGATGGAATCATAGAGAGCGTCCTCCGTACCACGCTGTGGCATAAATCCGTATTGCCTGCTACTCAATTTTTCCTGGCTGCCAAGATTCCACATGATACGGGTCGCGAAGAGTTTCTCTAGTGC